>BJBW01000618.1:352255-447159 GCA_004320125.1 Scolopax mira | reverse complement strand
AGATGTGAATTTGCTAATTATGACATCTCTTTTCTACATTGAATTCCCAGATTTTTCCTGAATTCCAGATTTTTAGAAAGTGTGATGGACTGTATATATCTGTTTTATTCTCCAGCTAGATAAATACATTTACTCTGTATCTTTTTCTATAGGTGCCTAAATTAGATGATAGTAGTATTTTCAACAAGACTAAGTTAGGCTAGAACCAGGGTGTTAAGCAAAGAACTCCAAACTGCTTAAATAATTCAGTAGACAAAACCCTTGGAGTAGTTGTCACATTCTCTGTTAATTCAGATTGAGGAAAAGGCTTGTCATTTAAACCATTGTTAATAAGGTTTGTTTTCTAATGGGCTGCAACTCCTTGATGAAAAATAGCCCCATTGAAACCAAAGAGAATTTGGTTTTGTTTGAAGTAATTTTCATCATTTTTCTAATGGAACTGAACTCTAATAGAAAACTCAGTTTTCTTCTTCTCAGATTGGAAAACCAGGGCCTTATTGCCATTTCCACTTAAATGCCTTTCTGTCACTCTAGTTGTCTGAGGGACTCTGAGTATGGATAGGAAGAAAGGCTTTTGGAGGTTATGCAGACTATTAATATCACACAGAGCAAAATAAAAAAATTGCAAAGTATATTTTTTGCAAAATGAGGAGCATCAAAGAAAAACTGTGCTTTGCTAAAAGTAATAATTCATTTCAGAGCAATAAAAATTTGAGTCAGAATAAGCATGCCTTCCCTATACTTAATTAGGGAGAACATAAGTAAAATCAAGGACTCTTGGAAAATTCTTCAGTTTCATTTTTGACAAGGCACTGAAGCCTTCAGTCTTTAAAAAAACAAAAAAACCAAAACAAACAAAAAGAAACCAAACCCAAAAGCTGCTGCTTAGACTACTTGTATTCTGGAAATGGATGTCCAAGCCTAAGGACCCATAGAAGCAAAACAAAAACCTGATTGATAAATTAGTTAACTAAAATAAAACCCACAAAGAAGCTCTTCTATTAAAGACACTTTATAATTTCTTTGACATCCAGTGATTTTATCCCCCTTTCCCCCCCGGCCAATCTAAACCTCCTGTTTTTGCTATCACAAAATGGCATCATATCTTTCTCGATCTGTAAGACTAAATACTGCTCAGTGTCAACATCAGGCCACGGATATTTTCTGAGAGAAATTTTGTATTTAGGGAGAAAGTAGAAAGCATTTTTGTGGCATGCTGATGTTTGGAAAACAATGGTTGTTTAGAATTGCTCAGAAGAGTGGAATGTCAGAAGTAGTCAGAGAGAAAATGGATTTGTTGGCAGCAGGCAGACAAAGTTGTCAAAGCCATGTGCTAAGTGCAGTTTGTGAAATGGCTTTTTAATTTTCCCTATACCCAGTACTAGCACTGGGTACTACCTGTGGATCTGGTTAATGAGCAGCAATATGTAGCTATCTCCAGAGATTGTAGAATTTAAAAATGTGCATTTTAAATGTGCTTTGTCATAGACAGCAGCCTCGTGTTAAATTCCTATATCTAGAAAAAACTCAAAAAAACCTTTTTGGCTAACAGAAATTTTGAATTGTCAGTAAACTTGATTTGCAGAATGCTTTTTCAACATGTTTTTCCAACTTCTTGCACACGATGAAAAGTTGTGGGTTTTGAAGTGAATAATATACAAGATGGCTCTAGTTTAAAGAACACTGAAAGTTCCAGCCTCCAGGATTCTTGGTGGGGCTTCAGTGAATGATCTTATTGGAAATAGATTAGTTCCATAAACCTAAATTTGGAAATAGGAAGAAAAATATTAAGTGCAACCAGATTGCGAAAGTAAAAATCCAACCACAACTATATTGTGTCAGCACTGGACAAGTGTCATTTGTTTTTCCCTTAGAGCTCCAAGCAAATCCTCTACTGGTTCAGAAAAGTTCTTGAGCTTTCAAACCAGAAGGTTGTTGATAAGGGTAGAAGATTGGGGCAATTTGCTCTCTGTTAAAATACTCAGCTTCTTCAATTAGATAATTGGAATGGTGTTTTGCATAAAGAGAGGATTGCTTAGAAGGTCGTTGCTTTGTTGTTCTATGTGTCATGAGAAAAGCAGTCTTGGAAGTAGCTGAGATTCAATATTTTTGATACAATTAAAAACTCAAAGCTAAATTTTGGTAAGGATTTATGGCTGCTTTTTTTTTTTAATGATATCTTGGGAGTTTTATGTTGACTCTTAGAAAATGAAAAAAACTTTTTTCAGATTGCTCTGGTCTCTTATCCAGCATCTGCTACATCAGGGTAGATGGATGAAAGTTGCAGAACATTAATCTCTATGCATCTAGGATTTAGGGGATGCTCAACTCTTGTTTGCAAAAAACTTAACTGCATCAATTCCCATGCCAGTCCACCCAAAGAAGCATGATACTGCTGTGGAAAACCGGAATGTATCATTATTTTGCATCTGACTATCTAGTTTTTTTCAGTAGGTGATTGCCACACACTTGCCTGTTTTGGCCTAACAGTAAGAAAAAAGCAAATGACTCAATACGGACACTGTTGTAAAGAAAAGTGGCACTCAGGCAGCGGCTCAGAACTGAGGAAACAAGTGTGGCTTGGGGAGTATTCCTTTCCTGCTCTGCAGAAACCGTGGCTGAGATTTTAGGCCATCCATGTAGACTTGCTAAAACTTGGGTCTTGCTTCTTTTTAATTTGATTTACACAACTTTTGTAGCTGTCTTCCTCCATGAAGTCACCAATGGTATTTTGCATCTCTCTATAATTAAGACACATGTTAGTGGACTAATGGCACTCACTATTCAAAATCTGAGGGGGCTATGGACTGGAGACATAATTAGTTCCTACATACAAGAAATGTAATGCTAGTGTTTCTTGGCCCTTGACATTTCTAGGCACGTTTCCTTCATTTTTTGCTAAAGATTAGCTTGGATCAAGCCTCCTTAATCTTTGGAATCATAGTGAAGTTAGTATTTCACTTATGGGGTAGAAATGTAAAAAAAGTAATTTAAACTAGCTTCTCCCCAAAGCAGGTTTGACAATCTGTTTGTAAAAGAAGTGAAAGATTTTCTTTTATATCATCACAAACAAATGTAGTTTTGCTCGAATGACTGATGACATGTTACTACTCAGGACAGCAAGTTTACAAACTAAGCAAATACACTTAGGCTGTTGCAAATCCTATACAGCTGCCTTCAGAAGCAGATTCATGTTTTGTAGGTGGAACCTGTTGTCAGAGACTTTACTGCTTTATGGTTCTTTGGAAAGTGATATAAGACATGCAGAATGTGAAAGAACTCTTGGAAGTGCAACTTACCTAGATTTGATCTGAAGTGGAAAGGATGTACAATTAGAACAGACTGAAGAAGCAGACCACTTTTTAAAGTTTCCTCCTGTGTTTTTATATAATCTACAAATCACATCTTAAGTATGTCTTGAAATGAGAGCACTTTCAAGATTTTTTTTTTAAACTTAGTAAAAGAAGGGAATAAAAAGCAAAGAGATTGCTGAGAAATTAAGACCAAGTATATAATGAAGACACAGATGGTAATGGTAGTGGAAATCAGTTTGCTGCAGTACTATTACTAAAATGAAAGAAAATAAAAATTGGGCTACAGTTTAAATGTAGCAGAAATATAAGTAGACAACAAGTAATTGAAGGAGAATATTGGAGTATCACAAATATTAAGTAGAATTCAAGGAATTCAAGGAATTATTAAATAAGTCAGTGTCAAGAAACTGATGAAGTCTTATTCATCTTGTGCTTCATCCATTAGTAAGTAAGAGGGCCAAATTTCCTTCATTGATGGTGCCAGGGGTCAGCAATTGCTTATTATAGCTATCTCTAGAAATAAATCCATCTGTAAATAGAATTTTGGTTTTGTAGGAGGGAGATGCTCTGGAAAGCCAAGGAAATGTTTGATACTGTGTAGCTGCTCTGTGCAGACAATGAAAATACATGAAAGAAAGTAAACTCAGCAAGAAAAAAATGCAGAGGAGAATGTAGAGGGCAACACTACTGATGTCATTGGTGCATTCTAAGAGTAGCAACTGGTAAATGGAAAGAGGCTACGTTTGTATGGAGAGTACTAATGGAGAATAATTAGAGATGAAGAATGTTTACTATAAAAGCTGTGATAATTCTACTGAAACAACACGTTCTCCAAGATTGTGTGCAGTGATATTGACTAAGGTGCTGAAGATTTACAAAATCAGTTTAATGGTACTAAAAGAAGTTGATGCATCATCTATCATTATCTGCCAAAAGATTGTATTACCAGAAATTTGCATTTCTGATTACTTAAATATATAAACTTTCCAGATATAGGCAGTGAGGTATGTGCAAGTCAAGCTTGTTTGAATTAATTTCTATCTAATGTTTGGGAATAATACAGACAAAAAGACTATTTCTAACCACCCCATTTTATTGAAATGCTTCCCCCCCCAAGTTGTTCTGCATTTAAAATAAATCTACATAAATCGTTTTCCTTCTTCTTACATGTGACCTGTCAGATTGATTCATAGGCTCTTCATTATTTTGAAAAGTATATGATGGTCCCTTCTCATTTCTTAAAATGCATGGTCTATTCTGATGCACTTTTGAGGGAAAGACTTGGTTGAAGAGTTGCACTTCTTAAAGGTGATGTTGGAACTTCTAGAAGTTCCAACACCATCTCTCCACAAAAGCCATCAGCGATTTCCACTCTTCATCCGTATTTTTGTGAGGCTGAGACACAGAAGCATGCATTATTATTGCCCTTATTATCAATCAGTTGGTATGTTGGCTGTAACATTAGCAAGTATAACTTTAACATATTTTTGCCCTGAACCTTTCAGCAGGCCAATACAGTCACCTAATACTTGAAAAACAGCTAAAGTTTATAATAAAGACTCCTTTATTTACCTTTAATTGTAATAGTGTAAATCTTTTAGTCATTGAAGCCTGAAGGTATCTTCTTGGGGTGAACCAAAGGGTGGCGACTCCTGTGATTTCAGAAAAAAACGAATAGGCAGAGGTATTTCAGGTAGCCCAGGTTTAAGTTCTGAAAAGCCTACAATAGGTCTTACCCAAATTTCTGAATTATAGGAACCCAAAAATTCATCTGTTCCTGCAAATGGACTTCTGTCTGGTCATTAGCTCACCACTAACTGCTCTTTTGCAACTTCTGTGCTTTTAGAACTCTTTTCCAGGGAACTTGTTTGTTAGCTAAAACTTATATACATAGAAAGGAGAAACAGCTGTAGTAATTAGGTGCTCTTAGGTTGCTGTAGGCCAACTTCTTGCTTTCTTCAGTTAGTTATTTTTAATTTCTTTGTTTCTGTTTCCTGAAGCTTTCACTGTGCTTGAAAATGTGGTGCATCTTCACATTGGCTAACCAGAGCAGCTATTCTTGCTCTGGATTTATATACTAAGCCTGAATTATTTCAAGACTAGAAGAAAAGGGTTTGAAGGTCTTTAAATAGTTGAAAAGCCATCCCAGAATTCAGAGTATGTGATCACCAATTGGTCATTATTGATTATTCATCTAGAGATGCAACACTTACACAAGATAAGATTTTTTTACAGATTTGTTTAAGAATTGCCTGTGAAACTGCATCTCCCATGATGGATTGTAATTGTTTCCCATAAGTTGGTGTTCATACAGGGGAAAGAGATTCTTATGCCGTTTGTATCATTGAAGCAGAACAAACAAGGCCATAATGGAGAAAGGGAGGGTGAGGTCTGAAATGGCAACCTCTACAAAACTTTTTAAAAAGGATATTTCTTTTTAAACCAAAATTGACTTTCACTGAAAAAAAAAAAATCTACTTGGAATTTTGCATTAATTTGGTATTGGTAAGAATCTATCCTTCACCATGCACCCAAAAAACAAAGTAGAAAGGAACTGGTAGTTACGTGGCAGCTGTCAGGGTGCTGCTCCCTGTGAGTGGGGGAGTTGGGAGTTACAGGGCATCCCTGGTGGGGATCCCAGGGCCTACTGGCCAGAGCTGTCCCACTGCCCCAGCCAGGAGTGGGCCAGCCCTGGGCATCAGGCACTTCCCTGGGAAGAAAGATGGGCTGAGGCTGGGATAGTACATCAGCCTGAGGGTGAGGTCTACATCACTGAGCTACATGCTGCCAGGCTGGGGCACAGCTGGAGTGGCTCCTTTGGGACAACCTAGCCTGTAACCAGGCCCTTACAGTAACTGTTTTACAAAGATTAAGAGCTCAATTAATTCTATTTCTTTTCAATGGGGCTGTTTAGAAATAAGAGCACAGAATGTGGAATTGCCTCCATCCCTCCCTCCCTGGGTGACTTGCAGGGTGTGCCTCAACTCCATCTGTGCATGGCTGTAACAGTCACCAGAGGACTGTCCCTATAATGAACGTTTATACCACACTTTTGTTAGAAGAATTATGGAATCTGTGTTTAACTCCAATGTAGTCACAAGCTTTCTGTTTTAATATGACATTTTAGAGCTGAAGTGTTTAAACAAATGCACTATGAATTAAAAAACGCTGATATAGATACATTTAGAACACTACATGTACTGTTCTGGCCAAATGGCTACCATAGGACATTCTTAATCTAAAACATTGCTTTGTAGGAGTGATGTTTATACCAGATGCAAGAATTTCTTTAATAGATGTTATTTTTTTCATCTACTGAAAATCTGAAATACTAACTTTGTCTTTTCAAGGTTGATGACCTTAAAATATTTTGCAGTTTAATGTACAGGAAACTGTGTGGATTTACTGGTACCTCTAAACATAGTCATTTGTTCTTCCCTTGTTATCACAACAGGCTACAATCCTTGCTTCTCATTTACGGTGCACATAAAAACACATTCCATTTATCTTTCTTGACGTACATCTGGTTGCACTTCCTTAGAATGAATTGTTTTCGGCTAAAAATAACTACTGGCTTATAGATATTTTTATTTTTCAGTAATAGTATTTTTCTTTGGGAAATAAATCCTTGTCTTCAAGATTACTTTTTCCTAACTCTCTGCAGATCATTATGATGTGCTAAAACCACAGAATGTTTGAGTGTCTAGAGTAAGTGTCTGTGGTTGAAGATTACTTATTTTCTAGCAAATAGAGGTCACTTGGTTCCTACAAGTATTATAAACAAGTTTGTTAGTATCTGCTTAGAAGCATAACCTATTAAGCATTGTATATTTTCTCAACACTTTCAAGCATTTGGTCTTTTTGTTTTGTAAGTTTGTTTGCTTGGTTTTTTTTTCTGGAAAATTTAAAGGTATTGTAAGTTGCTCTTCACAAGGCCTTGAAAGATTAACGTTTCAGCATTGTGGTGTTCGTTATGGACTCCTGCAGTCACTCATCTTAAGTCTAGACTCATACCCAGATGCAGGATATTTGATGTTAAAGGAGCAGTATGACACCAGTAAAAGTTAAGGAATGCCAGATTAAGCTTCGCTCTCCTTATGCGTGAGCATAGGGACATTATTCTTAATTATATGAAAACAGACTGTTTTCTCCTGAAACTTTCTGTCTCATGCATAGTAAAACTTAATCTTGTTAAATGGAGGCCACTTATTTTTGGTTTTGCTCTTACTTTGTGGTTGAATGGATGGCCATAAATTATTTTGGTGTATACTAATGAAATCCTGTTCTGGATACTGAGTGGTTGTTTTCAGAGTGGATATCTTCTGACATTCACAACTGCAGTCCTGGAATGCCTCATTGTTTCTCACAATATCTCTGTAAGAGGGGAGAGGGCTATTATTAGAGAAAGGAAATTGAAATATAGAAGCATTAAGATCAGAAGTTTCCTCTCATTTTGTGCACTGTGTTTGAGATCGTGGCACATGCGTTTGTTTTTCCTACAGGTGATCATAGTCCTCATCAAACAGGGAAAGGTGAAAGTAGGTTCTTTGTAAAGCAGAGCAGAAATACAGAAACGTCACATGCCATCATCTTGAATTGTCTACGCTGTTTACAGGCTTTTTCGTGATAGGTATATTCAGAAGTCAGAGGAACAGTGGTATTCAGAGGCCAGGGTTCCAGTATGCATCTTGTACTGGAGCATCCTTGGGAAGATACTCGCTTTTCTGCCCAGTTTTTGATAGCATTAACTTTACTGCTCATCAGCTTCTGCCTGTCTTTCTTACAGGTCTATCTCTCCCCTACTCTGGCTCCTTGTCCGGTCCCACTCTCTGCTGTCATTTGTTCATTTAATTCTCACTGTTGTCATAAATCTCTCATGAAACCTAAGTCTCTCTTCTGGCCCCAGCCGTTGCCTGGTGATGACTATCTGATTTGTTCTGGCCACATATTACCTCCCTCTGAGCCACCCTGCTCACTTTAATCTCACTTCCATATTCTTGCCCTGGGTTTCGCACACAGTTTTAATGTTGACTTTTCATGACAGTTTGCATTCAGATGGCATTCAGCAACTATCCACCTTTGCAATGTCAGGTCCCACAAGGAGTGAAGATGTCCAGAGCACTGAGAGGAGAGCATTGTACTTGGGAGTGTGTCTGCTGAGCTATGGATTCCCACTCGGGAAATGTGAAATAGGGATTTTTATTTTGGCCAAATTTGTTTAGATTCTTCTCAGATAATGCTGTTGTTGTAAGTCATAATAAAATGGTCTTGTAAAAGAAATTTTGATAAATGAGTTAGCTTTCAGTTTTCTGGCTCTGCCTTTCCATGAGCCCTCAGGCAGCATGGTTCCACTTCACTGGCCTTGCGGTGAAGGGGCATGAAATAAATGCCTCCTGTCTCTCATGGCTGCCAGAGCATGGTGGGCTGGAGGAACTACTGCAGTAAGAGAAGCTGGAGCTGTAAGCCCTGTGTCTGCCCAAGTCTTACCTCCACAGCTGGTCCTCTGTCTCGCAGGCTCCAGTCAGTGGAGAATGCTATGAGTGCTGAGAAGTGTTCTTTCTAGGGCTTGTGCAGGCAGTACAGGTCTGTGAGGAGAATGATGATGTTAGTGATCTGGCTTTTCCTGCCATGATAGAAGCATCTACTGCAGCTTGTTCTTCTGTCTGCATGCTGAGGCAGCCATCCAGCCAGTACCCTTTCCATTCCTTTCCTCCTTTCAGGAATTCTGAGGCAATCGCATAAGCTACAGGGAGAGATGTGCAGTTTGGGCAGGAGGGGCCGGAGCACCTCACGCTCATCCCATCCACCAGCACCCCTGTCCCTGCTCTCTCCTGTCCCTGCACTAGCCTGTGCTTGACAGACCCCGGAGCTGGTGGCCCTGCTGCCATCGGATGTGCTGCCCCAGGGCACCCCTGTGATGACAGCCTTTCTGCTAGCTGGATGTCAGAATTTGTTTTAAATAAAATTGAAATGCTTCATTTGCACTGCTGTTTTTCAAACCATAGGAGGCTCTGAATCTGTTATTATAAAGAGTGGAAAACTTCAAAGCCCTAAAAGAAAGCAGAAGTCAGATAATAACTGCAGGGAAGGGGAGGCAACTCCCTGATCGGGAGAGGAGACCAAATCAATAAACTGTTATTTTTATTTCCCACAGTGTGTGGATGTAAGATACCAGAACTCCAGGAATTACCAGTGTGCAAGTGCTTTAGGAGGTGTCTCAAAAGAGAAGGAAGTGTCATGTGTCCTGCTTTTTCAATCATATGTTGTGACAGCCTTCCTCAAGATGTTACTCAGTGTTTGTTTTACTGTCAGGCCTCTCGGTCATGTGTGCATGCTTGGGATTGGGAATGATGCAGGTCAAGGGCAAAGAGCCCTGCAATAGTTTTAAATTTAGTGGTTCCCAAAACACACTTCTGTTGATGAGGTATCCAGCATAATGCTGTGCTTTGTCACTTTATAGACTAATTTAAAAAAGATTAAACACTCTTAAAATTTGGAACAGACAGTAAGACATGAATGTTTGGCAAGAATTTTCTAGATCAATCAGTGAAGCAACTGGAGTAATTTTGTTTCCAAGGGGGTTTTGTTTTTGTTTTGTTTTGTGTTTTTGTCAAGTGCTGCTGAAATCTCACAGATAAACAGCATGTTAGAAACTGAAGTTCTTTATTATTGAACATACATAGCACCATTCAAGACCCAACAATATAGATCAATTTTTCTTTATCGGACTTTACTACTGTTTAAGAATCTGCCCTCAGTTTGACAAACTTGAGGGGCTGACCTGTGGGGCATTAAATAAACAAACTATTGCTAAGGTTACCAAACACTGTATTTGAGTAAACAGATGCTTCCAACAACTGTAACTCACATACACTTTAAAAGAAGCAGTATTGCTCAAATCATGTGAGTGTTTGATAATCTTACATTCCTGTTTTAAGTGCTGTGGCGGACAGCTTTCTGAAAAGCATATTTTTGCCTATTAATGCTTTATTAATAAATTAAGGTCTGGAAAACTGATCTACTTGAGGTTAAACTGTTGCCCAATATTTACATAGAGAAACAACATAAATCACAAAATACATTATTTTCTTAAAGGAGGCCTTGGCATATACAGGCATTCAGCTTCTTTTGGAATGAATCACACATAGAAGCTGAACTGTTCACTTCTGTAGTGACTCATTTCTAATATACTGCTTCATTAGACCTCAGCTCATGAAACAAACAGATTCACCAGCACAAATTTGTCCCAACCCCACAACTTATTTCAGTGTCATGTTTTTTGTGATGGAGGGACTCAGATGCCTGAAAACGGGCATAAAATGGTGTGTAGTGTGGATGCAATGAAACAGGAGATCCTTTTAAATTCACGCACCAAAGTGCAAAACGTGTTCTTGTTTGAATACTTCAAGGAAACGTTGAGCTGATTGGGTAAAAGGACCATCAATTGCCCTGTTGAAACAAGCACAAATTGTTTTGACTTTTTTGTCACTTCAAAGGCAGTTGGTATCTGAAACAATCTACCTCATGTTTAGATGTAACATGATTTCTTTTTGACTTAATTATCAGAAAAAGGGAGGGGAAAGAGAACATCATTAGGTTACTGACAAAAGCTTTCACTACTAATACTTTCTGATACTGAAATTTGCAGCTTTTGTAGATTGCATCTATTTGGATATTACTACAATACAAAAAATGAGAGAGTAAGTTAAATATCCAGTTGCTTTTTAAACCCTTTCCAAACCAGACTGATGTCTGAGATTTTGCCATTGTTTTCAGTTCTGTGTAAGCAGCTAAGTGGGGAAATCCAGATACAAATAACTATTTACATGTACCATCTCTTTCATTCTCTGATCTTTTTAATTTTTTTGTTTATTTGATCAGATATGTAGACAACAGTAAAGATACCTGGGAAGGCCATCAATTTTGCAGTATTTCTTCTCTAACGCTGCTACCAGAAACCAGTAGAACTACTAGATTTTTAAAAATAAATAACAATATTGTTCTCTATTATATTATATCTCTATATATTGTTCTCTATTCCTCTCGTATTTTCACTGAAATTAGCTCTGTAATTTCTCTACATAGAGCCTTACATGGTGTTGCAAACCTCAATGTTGCGGGATACATAAGTTGTACATTAGAGTAATTTAATATTATAGTGTGCTTATTGATCTTGTGTAGAAATGTACCTGGTATAAAATTCTCACATTTATTCTCTTTGTCCTCATTGTAAACTACCAGCTATTTATTGTTTCAGTGTTTCCCTGTAGAAAAGAGCTATTTACTCTCAATCCACCTTTCCTGCCCTATAAAATGAGTGACCATAGGAGAGGCAATAGGAACAGCTACTTAAAGTGATGGGAGGAGACAGGGATTCTGGGATGTCTGATCTCCATGCTGAAGGACCACAGCACAATTTTCTACTTCAAATACGATGCCTTAGGATCATGTGTGCTCCATGATTGGATTATATCCCTTTCATTGTGCAATATGGAAATCTCCCAATAGTGATAGTACCTGCCATAAATAACATCTAGTTACAGAGCCTTAAATTTTGGTGACTGGGATAATGAAATGCTCAAAAGAGTTTCTAGCAAGGCCTGCTCATATTTTTGAGTAGTCTGGCAAAAATCTGTTTAGTCTAAACGTTATTCACTCTACTTCCAGGTTGCAGGAGGTGGAGGGATGAATACAGTCGTAAGGATTGACCTCAACAGTTGAAAGATCTAATCAGAATGGTTTTTGTAGGATTATAGCTGGATCCTCTTGTACATCTCTTGCCAGCTCACCAACTGTGACTTAGTAACACTTGGCATAGATAAGAACTATCTTAAATCAAAATGCAGTTGTGAGTTTGGAGAAGGTATCAAAGGTTAAAGAACCCGGAGAATGAAGGCCATTCTCTTTCTTCAAGATGATATTTTGTCATATTGTGACATATGTATATTTTCAAGCATCTATTAGAGAGTGCTGGACAAATACAGCTCCTCATGGAGGTACTGGTTGTGAATGCTGACATTAGCAAGAATAAGGATGAAGTACTAGAGGGAAAGTGCTGTCAAAGCATCCCTGTCCAGGTGTCCCCACAGTCTCCTTTCTACCCGGTATGCTGACACACAAAGTTTCATTCTACATTATATGTCATCTACTGAATCATTGTATACTCTGTCTGTGAAGAAATTAGGATAGTGGAAATTTTGTTTGTTTTTCTGATTAGGGAGAAACGTACGCGATTTCTTTAAGTTTCATTCATTAATTTATCACCCCTTGCTTAAGCTGGCCAGGCTTGGCATAGCTGAAGGTGACCTGATTTTGATCTCTGCCAAATTCCATTGACTGCAGTGCAGGAAGTGCTACAGAAAACTTGTAGTTGAATGGTGGGACATAATTACTGCAGGCTAGTTATGCACAGTGTCTCATCTTAAAGATAACACAGTACACTTTTTAGCTTGTTTAGTGATTTTTTTTTTTTTTTTTTTTTTTTGGTGCAAATATCCAGACTCCTGGTAGGATAATTCATCACACGCAGTATAACTTGCTCAGACTATGCAGAAGGAGGAGTGAGAATCTTTGACTGTTTCTCAGTGTAATTTCACATCCTGTTTAGCCACAAGCTTTAAGGTCTTAATTTGAGAGCGCTATTACTAAGAGACTTTTAATGAGGTACCTGAAGGTTACATATTTTTAAAATTAGGTCTGATGTACTGACAAAGAAGAATCTCTGATTGTAACTGAGAGCTACATTCTGGATTTTGATCCAGAATCAGCTTGCTGTGAAAAGTAATTGGCAGTAATTAACTGATTAGAAGAATGTTAAAAAGAACCTTTTCTGAAGTGTACACTTCCTGAAGACTGTTTAATGTATAGTAACCTTCCCTTCCAAACATTCAGATGAGTGACTTGCCACAATATTTTTTTCAAATGGTATGGTTCTGCTTTAAAAAGTGGCTGTAAAAATTGTATAATTGGACTCATCTTTACCCACTCCCCTGTTATTTTGAGTGTGCTCAGTTTACAGTTTTTCTCCCTAAAACCAGACCAATTCATTGAGGACTTTGCAATTTATGTATCGTGTTCTGTAGAAAAGCCAAATTTAGGCATCCAAAGTGTAGACATTTTAAAAACGCTACTCCGCTGCCTCTCCTAGCTGTGGTTTGCAAGAAACCGTTTAACGTATGTTTTAATTCCAAGAAAAAAACCTTGGAATTCCAAGAAAAGTCTTGAAAAACTGTGAATCCCATTCTCCTTTTAAGAAAAATAATAAAAAAAAGCCTCTATCCTGGAGAAGGATTATAGCTTAAGGAAGCATTTCCTTGTTAGTTTAAATGCCTTCGTAATGATGTGCTGCTTCTGTGAAACTCCTTTTGAGTTGCTTAACTCTGCAACACCTTGGAGTGGGAACTGAACTGCCTTGTTCACAGCTATGAGTTCTCTGAGGTGGTGGAAAGGTAAGTGTTGTGACATTGATGCTAAACCCCCTTTGTGGATCTGTTCCATAGTAAATAACTCTATTGATGATGGAGAACCTTGTACAGAGAATCCTACTCTTCCTTCAACTCTTTTCAGCCTTCTTGCATATGTTCTAATTGCACAAATAGATAAATGTTTGTTCTTGCCTCTTGAACAATTCTTCATTCTAGAATCCTGTATGCCATGCTTTTATGCTTAGCACCTAGGTGTAATCTGAAATGCCCAATACATTTTTTAGTACTGTTTACTGAAAAACAGTAACCTGTTTTTCATTTTTCTCTGAGATTTTTTAAATTTCAAATACCTTGGGGGGTGCAGGAAAAGTGTGTTTGAGAAATGTGATGCTGCATCCTCCTGCCAAAATTTGAGTCAAATGAGTGGTTAAGAAAGCAGTTCCTTCCAAACTCTTGGTGCAGGCTGGTAGCTCATCAATGAGACCTTTCATTTTAAACTGATTTTTTAAATGGAATAAATAGGGGATGAGAAGGGGTTGTAAACTTCGTTTGTAGCAGTATATGTTCTTCATTTCATTTAAAATTCAATTTTAATAGGGACCAGAATCTGTCTTCAGCAAGAGTACTGTCATTCAATCTGATAAGGGTGTATACAAGCGCTTTCACTGAAACAGAGTGATTTAAGTCCATGCTCAAAATAAAGCATGTCTGTACATGTTTTACTGAATCAAGAGTGGTTTGCAGTGAGGTAACCCCAGTACAGTTTTATCACTGCTATACAAATGTTCACTAGTAGGTAGAGGAGCTCAAAACTGTTATTCCTTTCATTCCCAGCCAAACTTATGCAAACTTATTCTCTCACCTGGAAATGATTCCAGCTGTGCTTTTTTTTTTTTTTTTAATAGATTGAATTAGTAACAAATCTCTCATCTGTAGTTTTCTGCTGAGAAATTGCTTTTTATACTTAAAATCAGTGTACATTGTTACAGCTATTTCTTGTTGTACAGGTGCCAGAGGTTACTACAATTAATAATTTGTCCCCAATTACGGGTTTGTTTGGTTTTTTTAATTGTGCAGCATTTTAACTGCATACTATACTCTTGTAATATTCATTCTGTGCTATCAATTTCTGCAAAAAGAGAACTTGGCTTTATAGTGCTATAGCAAAACAGATTGCTTTGAATAATTGTCACAAAATCAAAGTGAGAAAGTGACAGCCTGTCAGAAGAATATCTAATATGTAACTCAGCAATTGAAATCATTTTCAGATCTTACCAAATTAAATCAGGTAAACTTGGATGAGTAAATAGAATGGTTGCAAATAAAATTTCCTTTGAGAAGGAACTTTTTTTTTTTTTTAAAAACCTAAGGATACTTTGGCTGTCTCCTGGGCAGTTGCTCAAATAATTGCAGGTAGACTAATGTTCATTTCCAGAAAGTGCTGAAATCATCTTTATCATGCATGTGTATATATATATTTTACATCATAAACCAGCTTATTGTTAATCTGAAAATGTTACTTCAGACTTAAAGTGAGCATGTGGATTTAGTGTCCTGGTAGAATTTATTCTTCTGATTATAAGGGATAAGCTGTTAAACTATTTGTAATTAAAATTTCGGAAGAGAAAATCAATCTTATTTTTGTTACTTATATGGTTCAAAAAAGGATAAATAGTACCTATATAATTCCATTCTACATGCTTTTCCTGTAAGTCCATGTTACATATCTCAGTTTTGATTTCATCTTAAGCCCCCTAGGCTGAGTGGAACATCAAAAGTAACACTAGCAACATAGAGATTATCATAGAGCATAGATGTAAGTGTGGTAGATAAGATGCCAAAAGGATTAAAAAAATGAAAATAATAAATAATAATAATAAAAAAAAGACCAGATGGAGCAGATGGAGTTGGCTCCAGCTCACAATAGTGTGATGTAAACCATTCTAACTGAATCTGTGCATGCAAGTAGAGAACACTGGGAGATGGTGATAGGCCATTCAGAAAATTACGGACAGGCTATCTTTTTCAAAACAGTAGTTCTTTTTTGTAAAGTAGCTGGCGGTGGTATGGAGGTAGTTATCCCTTATAGCTTATGTTACTTCTCAGGCTAAAAAATTAATAATAATATTTACAGTGCTTGTAAAATCTTTTGAACAGAATTATTTCAAAATCATAGTCACAGAAACCAAAGGCAGAATTTGTTCTTAATCTTTTTTACCCTAACATTCTTAATGGTTTGTTTATCACATCATATCACAGCTCATTCATTAGTTCACTTAAAATGATGTTACTGTGGTGGCAAGTGGTACTTCCACACAACAGCAGATAAGACCTTTTTTCTATACTTCCATGGTTCTGGTTCATTTAGCAGATAATCTTTTAGTCACATTAAAAAAAAATATATATAAACATTAAAAAAAATATCAGATACTAATCTTTTATATGTATCAAAAATAAATGGAGGAAGTCAATGCCTGATCCCAGCCTGGGAAAGAATGGTAAGCAATCTTTGAGCGGAGATACCAAAGGTAGAACTCAGATTTTTGTGAGAAGAGCGGAACTAGTGGAGACATAGTATTTGGAGCTTATCGACTTGTGGGAGGCAGCAGCTTAGAGTAATTCTGGTGTCTGAAGATGCCACAAACTCACAGAGTGACCATACACCATCAATAACTGGTTCTTGAACCATCTTTGAGAAGTTCTTGAGAGCATATTAAGCCTTTCCTTTAGGAAGAAAAATTCATGTGAGGTACACTAGTCTTGAAAGGGCATGAGCCCAATAAAGCCCAGAATGTTGAAGCAACCACAGGAGTTGCTCTTCCAGTATTGGCATGAAGGATCATTTACAGAGACCTCTCATCCTTCCCTTTCCATGCTGCAGCTCTCATTCTGCCTGATGGATATTCTTAGGCGTATATCCTTAGAGTAGAGTATTTGAGTTTGTGCTTTTCTGTGGCTACTTCATCTGAGACTTGTTTCAAAGATCACACTGTGGAGAACATGATGGTCTCTTAACAAGAGAGGACATCTCTTGTAAACTCCCTTCCTCCAAGGGATAAATATACATTTTCCTGAAGTCTTTTTAACAATTTAAACATTTTGAGTGCAAATAATAGAATACCCTTTTTTTTTTTCCCCAGATGTGGTTTCATCAAAACATATCTATTTCTGCAGTTGGTCCTAGGATCTTACAAGGTTCACGTTTCTTCTTTCCAAATTTTGAGGAATCCTTACATAGTTGAGGTGCTGGTAGATGACCTCAAAGCCACTAATTAATATTCCAGAATGTTAACGGCACTGCATGAGGAGGACAGTGGGTTACTAAGGAATGGCAGTAATTGCTCAGTAGCTGAAGTTGTACCACAACTCTGTTATAAATTTGAATTTTGACACTCTGTCACCATCTCAGCCCCCGTACTGACAATATCTTACTGAAAAAAAAATCTTGGCATTCTTGAAATTTGTCACGCTTGACCTCGTCCTAAAGAAGATTGTTTGTAAATAGGAAAATTGGTTTAAACTGGGGAGGGAGAAGAGATATGAACTCTCATTGGATTTAGGATTGATAGGATTTGAGAAGTATATTCAGAAAATTTAGTTGTGTCTGGTTTGCTTGTCCTCACCCCCCAGTGGTAACTGACTGCAAGTGTGGGAATTAGAGCAAATTAATTAAAACTCGAGATAGCTGAATTACAGCACAGGCCAGTACACTCTAACATGTGAATGCTCTGTGGGATCTGAGTGTGCCCAGTGTAAACTGATGCGAACTGAATCCTCAGCAAAGGATCTGTTGTATTATAGCAATCCTCTCTTCAGCATGAGAGAATTAATATTTTTCAGAGGTTAGACTGGCCTTATTTGAACGAGGTTTTGCAGATATCAGAATCTCTCTGAAGGTGACAGTTTAATCATTGTGAAGCAAGCATCCGAAATTTCAGCCAAAATAGTTAATATTTGTTTAGTTCTGAAAGAATTAAAATGTGAAATATTGGAGAATGTTAATTTCAGGAAGTAATTCAAACTTTGGCAATTCTAAAAGGACATAAATAAGCTTGACTTCGTATTTTCAGTCATTAAATGGTTAACACTGTATGATAATTTAATTTTTACTTGGGCAATTAATAGTATCTTTTTTTTGCATCTTGTGTGTGTTGTATATGTGTCTGTATTTCTCTAAGTCCTAGAATTTTCCACTGAGACTGTAAACTCTTTGTGCTTGACACAACAGTGATACAAAATTAATCACAGGGCGCAAAACCTGAAGTGATGTGATCATCTAGTATTTTCCTCAGTCTACAGATTGGAAAGATGGATGATCCATAAAAATGACATCCTTCTATATCTGCTAAATTACAAAAGTGATCCTTTTTCTTCTTAGACCTGTTGCACTGCTTTAACCTCAGGCCTACTCTTCTTCCCATGATTGCTTTCAGTCCTTTCTTTGAAAAGTTCTCAGTGCAAGGACCATGAAACGCTGAGAATTTTCAGACAATCTTCAATATCTCCAGAAAGAGAGCAAACTTCCGATGACTTTGTACAATTCATATCACTTTAGCCTTAGACTTCCCTGGGAAATTTGGGCAGTAACCAGATTAAAGTAAACATTTAAGTATTTTGAAAATGTCATTGCAGTTCTATTTTTTTTCAAAATTCTTGTCATGTTCTTGGCTTAGTAATATCATCGATGTGACTTGGTCATGTTTTGTTAAGTTGGCCCTGCTGAGGGGAAATGCAATTTAGAATTTTGGGAGAAGGTTAAGAGGCTACAAGACGTTGTTTTCAAGTGTATAAAGATCATTATTTGTCATTATAAACAGTGCTAGATTTGAACTGATCTCCCTCTAAATCTGGCTGCTGGGTCATGGAAAAGCATTGGTTTCCTGGCCAAAGAACCAGGAGAAGTTCAGAAGAGGGGGCGAGAGTGAGTGTGTTTGGTGAGTAGAATGGAGATTTCCCCCAGAGGTCACACAGTGCAAGGATTACAAGTCAGACAGGATCTTGGAAGGCCATGAGAAAATGATGTAGCTATAACTTCCTGATATGGTGAGATATAAGGGAGAGTGCATGTATCTGCCAAGGGTCTGTATAGCTATACTGATTGATGAGGAAAGGCAAACCACATAGTATATTTCTGTCTTCTTTCTGTTCCTTTTGACCTTCATTCTTTTGAGACCATTTTTAGAAAGCTTAGTCACTGTTTAGTGTTAGCAATATATTTCCTGGGAGTTCTGGGACTTTCTGGCTGTTGTAACCTTCAGTGTTTCTTAGGGAAGCGTTTTATTTATGAAGCATCTTTATGTAGTCAAGTCAGTGTTCTGTTTTTGAGCCAAATCTACTCTTCTGTCAACATGAAACTATTCCTGCAATATTATGTCATTTTGTAATCCTCACTTTACATGTTCATGATAATGGTAACTTGCTTCTTGTAGAAGAAATAGGTGATATTTCACTAGATGGAGTTTTGAAGAAGTGGCAAGAAAAATGTACTAGTCACAATAAAACCCAAATGTGGTTAAAAGTCGCCATGTTTATTTCACTGTAACTGTGTGTATGTTATGCATTTTTAATTCTTTTAATTCTTATGTTGTTGGAATAAAACTGATCTCAGAAAGTTACAAGAGAGAAATGTTATTTACAGAGAAGTTCTACTCCCAAACAACTGCTACGACAAAGTCAGCTGCAGAGATGTGAGACTATTACAAAAGTTCTAGTTCCTGTTTATTTATAGGTTATAAGTAATATATATATCATATAAAAATATGGCATTTCCAAGAATTGCCATGGAAAAAAGTAAACACTTGATACAGAATGAGATTTAATTAATAATAAAAGTGTTACATACAAGAAAAATCAGCAGTGAATTATTCTCCAGCGCTATCTACGACACACTTGCCATCTGCATTTACAGCAACAGGTACTGGCTGCTTAGGTTTCAAAACTGATTGTCTACTTTGTTTTATGATACAATGATAAGTTACACAGAAACTGAATCACACATTGTGAACAGATGGAGTATATTTTAGTGAATCTTATCTCTGATCCAACATTTCATCCAGGGAAGATAAAATCATTGAATCATAGAATAATTTAGTTTGGACAGGGCCACAACACTTGCCTATGGGAAGCAGGGATAGCTGGATTAGTCACGTAAAATCAGAGACTAAAAAAAGTTAACGAATAAAATTATACTGGTTTTATAACTTGCTAAATTGCTTTAAGTGAATTTAAAAAGAAGGAAAGAGGAGTCTTGATAGGATGGCAGCTTAAACGGATGTGATTAGAAAACCTGAGACTGACTTCTGAAACAGAGCCTTCAGTGCAGTGTTTGCTATGTACCCAGCAAAAATCCTATTTTGAGTGAACTGGAATTGCCAACTAATTATTTCCATAAGGGCATAGGCTACACTGAGGATGCTAAGACTGTTTTTGAAACATACTGCCATTTATAGAAACTGTTTTAGATAGCTAAAATTTTCTTTACAGTTTCAATTATATAAAAGTTTTAAGTGCTGTATCAAATCCTGCTTGGCAGTATATCATTAATGGGTTGTGAGTTCTTTTGCAGAGATGACTTTAGAGGTACAGAACTCCACCTGGCTACCAAAAATTTTGCCTGGCAAAAGAAGATAGAAAGAAGGTCCATAATTAAACTAAATGTAAAAACATTTCTGTCATTATTACAGTTCTCAGAGCCGTTCAGAGCTGTGGATTTTTAAAAAGATACATTGCTAAAATCACTCCCTAGATGAAAACAGAAATTCTCTATAAAAGAAAACTTTCTTCTTGCATTAAAATGGCAGCTCAAATTCTAATACCGAACATGTAGCTACCAATAAAGTTTGATACAATTGTTCCTTAGAAGTCATCGATGATATACAAAAGCATGTGTCTAGCTGCAGATGCCCATAATGAGTATTGTCGTTGAAAGGGAGCTGGTACAACATTTACATTGAACTTATGAAAGACTTCTTGAAAATATTCTCAGGGGGGTAGGGTTTTGTTTTCCTCCTTGTCTCAGATCTACATAAATAACGGTATGCGTTTCAGCACAAGAAGCAGGGAAGACTGATCATGGAGCAAAGAAGGGAATCTCAAGCAAGGCTTGGAGGACTGCTCATACTGATGTTTTTTCATTGCAGACTGTTTGCATTATGGTGCCAAGCATTTATAATATGTGTTAAGATGAATTGCGTACCTGTCTGTTGTCTGCTCAGATCACACTTGTATGGTTTTGGTATTACAGATTTCAGCTGGTTTATTATAATACTGCTGGGCATCTAAAATCTGCAGTTGAAATTACTGCAAGCGATGGAATATGTTGCTTTTCGCAACTTTATGCCGTATTTCACAGGAACTTGTAAACTGTACTGCTTGCAGAATTTACTGAGGTATAGATGCAAGAACAGAGAGATATTTGTTTGCATAAGGGGAGTTAGTAACTTTCTGGAGTCAAAACCCCAGGTGCTGTTTAGCCTCAATGACCTTAAACTGTCCTGTCAATATAAAAAAGGTATTTGCCTGGATTTTTTTTTTTTTTTTATATACTAAGTTGTTGTTAGTTTTTAAAAAAGATGATGACTGCAGTATAAAACAAACTAGGCAACGTTTATCAGTACCAAACTAGTAAACATATCTAATTCCTGTTTTACAGAAAAAATAAAGGGCCCAATATAGGTTGAATATTGGCTGAGAAAGTCAGGATTAGAGAATCTAATTACAGATGTTTCTGGCAGTACATCATTTTTATCCTCATGTTGCCAGTGGTGTAGAAATACCACAGCAGAACAACACAGTGAGCCTGCATATCTTATGTATTTCTGTTACAGGGGTATGTTGAGTCTAATGCTTCTTGATTCACAAATATGGACAGGAATGAGTGCATCAGTGCTTCTGTGTTAATGATGGTTAATTTGTACCATCATGTTTCATGAGATAAGTACTTCATGGAAATAAGTACTGGATTTAGGATTGAGGAGGAATTGGGTATTTTTGCTCAGATGGACACCATGGGCAAAATAGACTTGAGGAATTTGTACTTAATTTATTGCTCATTAAAAGAAAATTCTGATCAGTGTTTTGTCTATTATAAAATAATAAACACCTTTCCTTCCCCTTCCTGAGGCTTAGCTTCAGCCAAACACGTATCCTCCCCACTTCCTAGTCTCATTTAAGATGTTCATGTTTTTTGATACTTAAAATGTTCATTGAGTGTAGGGAATGTCTCCTCAGCCCAGTTGGAGACTCTTCTGCAAGAGAAGTGACCTGAGTTCTGCTTCCCATCCTGACTGAAGTCCAATTATTTTACTTTACAGATTAGAAGAGATTTAGCAGAGGAGGCTGAAAGAGACTTGGCCTGAGCGATTCCTGAAAAGATGCCTGAAAGGTAGGAGGCCTTGATCCATACACAAGTCTGGGACTGAATTCAAACATGAATTCAGAGTTGAGACACTGAATTCAAACACAGGTGATTTGATCCTGAATACTTCCTCATCCCATGTGAATACTTTCTCATCCAGCTGGTTAACAAAGTGCTGCCAGTCACCACCATGACTCTGTATTTGCAAGAAGCCTAATCCTGTCATTCAACATGCCTTTAGTTCAACTCTTGGATGTAAGTGCCATATGGTCTAATAACTGGTTTTCTGGAGATCTCAGGTGGGAGTAATGTCTCTTGCTCAGGCCAGAATATTTCAGAAATGCCAATGACATAAGACTACAATAACGTAGGTATATTTTGAGCCATGAAGGGATGTACTAGTATTTTCAGGCACTTTGAATACGAGCTACATGTCTGTCTGGGATATTCCGAGATGCACTATTATGATGTGCAATAAATGATATTAAATATTTATAATCCTGTTTTGAGCACCAAAGGGCACCAATTTATACATGGGATTCATTTAATAATTTCATATTAAAATAAAAGTAGAAACTACAAAACACTAATAAGAATACGGTCCTTTTGGGAGGGCCTGATGATAGACAAACAATTCATGTTTCCAGATATTTCCTGACTATATCCGTTTTGCCTGGTAAGATATTGTATCAAACATAATGGATTAAAGTAAGTTGCTGAAGGTTTAATTTATTTCATCACCTGTAGAAATATCTGGCAAAGATTTTTGTGTGGGGGTGAATATATACATAGGAGCTTCTTTGCATTTCTTAATACTTCCAGCTCATAAATGTAACTAAAAAGAGCAATAACATATCAGTGTGATTGTCCAGAAGATTGCAATAGTTGCATTTCAGTGCTCTGGGACCACACACAGAGCTTCTGTCTGTTAAGTTGATAGGGGTGGCGTAAATTTGTGATTGTCTCTGATATTCTGCAGTGAAGTATGCATCTATATTTTAAGTTGCTGATCAGAATGTTTGTTTCTCTTATTTTGGCTTACTGGAACGAGACTCCTTTCTTTTTCCCTAATGTAATATTCCAGTTCTGACTAAGTTGCATTTAAAAAGCATTACCTGTTATTTTCAAACTACTCACGTCTCACATAAGAGAGTTTTGTGCTATAGTTAGTTGTTATTCTTACAGGAGATATGCACTCAAGGTCATTGTATCTCCGGGTCAGTGCTTATGAGCTTCCTTTGGTGACTGAATTTGCAAAGTGCTGAGCACTGCTACCAATCGTGATAGGTATCAAACTGCTTGCTGAATTCCACTGAAATCTGTGCAACTCCTTACGTCCTTAAGGTTAAGCATGTGATTTGTTAGTTCACTGGACTAAAAGGGGTCAGAATGCTCAGCGCTTTGCGACCTGGCTTATTGAGCACTGATAATACAGTTTTAAAATCTTAATTTAACTCTTTAGCTGGACAAGGTAATATTTCTATCAGGTAATGCAATCTGCTTGTGATCCTCTCTTCAGTTTCCAGTGTAAGGTGAGCTTGTGTATAGGCAGAAGTGTATCAGGGCCACTTGCACAATAAATGAAGGGCCACCCAAGTCATAAGGTAATGCGTCGACAATGCATTTGGCTAACAGATTTAACTTTGGTTTGTAGAAGTCCTAACTGTATATTGTGTATAAACATCAAACGTGTCTGATGCCCAGCATGACTAATGTTTAGTTATTAATACAATCCTGGAGATAAGGTATTTGACAAGAACATGCCTTTATGCGTGCTGAAACTGAGACGGTTATATAATACCAGGAGTAGCAAACAACTTTTTCAAAGTCTCATGGAAGCCATTCAGAAGCGGGAACTGGATGCCAGTTTCATTATCACCTTTAAGGAGCCAAACAATAAGGCATTTGTAGGCTCACAGACTGTGCTCAGAACAGGAGGTTTAAGTGCATCAGCCAGTAGGCAAACTCAGTCAGGCTAAATCCTGTCAGATGGAACATGTCTGTTAACAAAGCCATTAAGTGTATTTTAAATGTCGGTTAAAACTTTTTGCAAGGAGTGATCATGGGATGAACAAGGGAGGATGCAATGAGCCATGCAGTAAAGTTCATAGCAATAGTGGATTCACTGCTCTCAGGACATTTGTAAGCAATAGTTTCTGTCTGTTTACAGACCTGAAAATGAGGAAGTTAAGGGCTGCGCTCAAAAGGAAAAATAAAGTTTAAAGCTAAGGAAGGCAGATGCTAGAGGGAAAGTGCTGAAAATGCGTTGATGGGGGGGAAGAATTCTGATGAAGCTAGTTTTGAATAACTACTGATGTTGCAATTTACCAAGTTACCAATTTTATGTTACAGTTTAAAAGTACTGGTAAGAATTTAGTTCTACAATTCTCTTTTTTAAGAAAAAAAAGCCTTTCTTTTCCCCCTGAACATCTCTGAGAAAATGAGAAAAAAAAAACAATGAACAAGCAGTGGGAAAGGATCTTCTCTTTGCCTAGTTACATTCAACACTTAAATTTCAGTTGGAAGAGGCTGAATTTAAAAGAGAGAAGAGCCAAGTTGGATCTGACTATATAGAAGCTCTGCCCTGAGTGAGGGTCTCTCTGAAAAAGGTCTAAAATTTCCTTTAAAGAAATCACAAGAGAAACAGTGTCCTGGCTAATGATAGACAGCTACAACTGTGATAATTCCAATTATTATCTAATTCTAGTAATCTAATAATAGTACTTTTCTACCTGGGAATACAAAATTAGAAAGCTTTTTATGTCCTAGTAACCTCTAAATGCGTAGAACTTTTGTCAACAACAATGGGGGAGAAAATGTGTTGAATCAACAATTCTTCCGTTTTGGCTCTGCGCACCTTCAGGTAAAATAAATTCATTTCAACTTAACAAGGATACAGACAGTTTTTTTCAGACTGAAACAGTGATTTGGTGAAGGAGGCAGAATTTTAATGTTTGGAATCTGTGTGATGTTGGTGGAATGGCTCCTTCAGGAACTTCCTGAAGAAGACAGGGACAGAGCACCACTAAATAATACCTGCAGTGCTCTCCAGAAAGTTCTGCCCAGAAGAAGTTCCATCTCTCATCATCATCCTGGCAGACGTGACAATAAAGATTTCCATCTGGAACTTATTTTCCAGCATCAGTTAGCTTTTACCTTCCAAACAGAGCAGATTGCAGTCAATAAAAATCATGTTCAAAAATCTTGACAAGAAGGACCCAGCCCACTGAACTTTTACAGATGTGTTGATATCCACATGCATCCCTCACACATTGCAGGGCTAGCAGTTACATGTGATAAATAGCTTTAATGATGTGATCCCAATGTAATTTTTTCTAGTCATATTAATTAAAAGGAATAGTAGAGCAATGTTCCTTCATGGTGCTGTTGGCTCTGTAATTTGAATCTGATTGTGGTGAATCATATCACTCTTTGCAAGTAAGACATAGTCCCCTCATTACAGGGAAGAAAACCCAGAAGAATTTGTAATTTGTAGCAGGTGTTACACAGCTATATTTGATATATCCATGTGCAGAATTTGATACCCTGACTTCTAGTTCTGTGTGCTGATGCAGCTATTCTTCACCAGCACCTCCACAAAGGAGAAGAGTGGGAAAAGTTGTGGGTAGATTTTCCAGAGAAGATTCTGCCATACCCTATATAGGACTTGTCAGTCTTTAAGATCATATAAAGGAATTTCAAATACATTTTTTATTCTGTTTGTTTTACTTTCATAGGTTCTCTATGGATTTTTTTCTTTTAGAATTCCTAGGATGACAGAATCCTTGTTGACAAGTAGTTAAAAGAGCTTTCTTTTCTTTAGTGCAAATTCATATGACAAAGTTTGAAAACATTTTTTTTGTATTGCAACACTTAGACATCATGGAAGTTAAGAAGGCCTCAAGGGGACCGGGAAACCTAGCTAATATCAGTTTCACAAGAAGAGTAGCAAATTTATTACAAAGCTTAACAGTAACAATAAACCAATGAAATTTAGACTCCATTCTGGCAAAATGAACCCCCTATAAGATGCTACTTGAGAGGTCCAAGAGAATTTATCCATTAAGTTAGAAATAGGACTCAAAATTCTTATGTTTCATGTACAGTCTCAATATTACCACAGCATGCAGGCATTGCAGACACCAGGAATCGTACAGTACTGCAGGTAGGGTCATAAAGTCCATAACTTTAGACTGCATTTAAAATTTGAATTAGGCTTTAGTAAATTACTTCATAAGGCATCCTCATCTCAAATTGCTTTTAGTATCATCTGTTTGAGTCCCCTTCTTAATTCAGCAAGAATAACCCTTCAGGGTTTTATTCCCTGGAGACCTGCCATAATGTGAAATGGGACTGAGCTATATTCCTCAGCTGTGGTTCAGACTTTTTCAGTTTTGAGCGACAGATGTTGCTGTTAGGACTGCTTCTCATCTCCTTGCTTTTCCTTATAGATTTCATAGGCTTGTGATTCTCAAAGTAGACTTCTAGCTTAGGTGTTCCATATATGTCTGTGACTTAGGAAAGCCAGAACATTTAGCTGCTTTAATGTGAATACACTCTTATTCTGTCACCACTGAGTGAAACAAAGCTAACAAATGTTTCTAAAATGGAGCTTTTCTTCTTGAAAAAGATTCAAATGTAATCATGTAAATCGAGCTGAAATCATATGTTCATTTCCAAGATATTATTAATTTCACTAATAAAAGCTAACAAATGTTTCTAAAATGGAGCTTTTCTTCTTGAGAAAGATTCAAATGTAATCATGTAAATGGAGCTGAAATCATATGTTCGTTTCCAAGATATTATTTATCTCACTAATAAAACTAGCAATCTGTAAGGTGAATTGATCTTTTCAAAACTAACATCCTTCTGTGGGATTCTCCTTTGAAAATGCAGTTTATGTACCTGACCTTTGAAGCCACCTTATTATAGAGCTCTGGCTGAAACGCTGGTTGTATAATCAAGCTAGGATATGGTTTGTTTGTTTTTCTTCTGTTAGTCATGAATGGGTTAGGAATGAACTCGCATGGTTTGTGATGACAGATTTAGTAGGTTGTTGTCCTCCAGCTTTTTCACAGAGTTCTGTGTGTTTACACGTTCATATGCTTGTGAGGATTAATAAAGCTACAGAGTCTAGATTTTTCACAGTAAGAAGTCAGTAGTGTCTCTGTTGGAGACTGCTTGTGTTTGTCTTTGTTTGTCATTGCTTTTATTTAGCCACATTGCTTTTATTTAGCCACACAAAATAGAATTAAAAAATGCTTCATTTTAATTAAGAGTTTTAGTGTAAGTTCTAGACTAATTTTCAGGACATCCAGATGCAAAGACATTTTGGTATTTTCCAGTTTATTCCTCATGATTTTTTCCAGAAGACTAATGTAAATAGGAGTTTGCCATACAAGAGAGAAGGTAAAAAAGAAGTAACTTTTTAATCACTGTTGCTCGGCATAGGAAGTCATTATATAGCTGACTGTCTCCATAGGCTATAAACGTTCTCCTGCCATGTGTGTGTCATCCTTTGAGCCCAGGTCTTACTGGTGTGGTAACACTAAATTTGTGTAAACTGTGTCATGTGTGTTTCAAAGTCTGTTGTTAAAACCCAGCCCTATATAGGAATGCCTTTTTATTCCTAATGCCAAATTTTCCTTGTGAGTGAAGTTCTAAGAAGTACATTGTTACTTTACACTTTTAGGTTTCAATGCCTCTTTTTATATTTAGTAGATATATCTCCTTTTGTTTACTGTAGTAGCTGCTATTTTATCACAGATCTGTTTCAGAGTACATGTGAGGTAGGTTGGCAGCAGTTTCTGTCAGCTGCTCATAAGATTTATTTTCATCATTTTGTGCGTCTCTATCTAACTGAAATTATGTCCTAGTCCAAGCCAAAATTCATTATCCTGAGACACACATGGTACTGTTATGATTATCTCTAAGTATTACTGGAAATAGGCATCAAATAATGTGTGATGCGTTGTTTTGAGTTCTTTTCTACCATAAATTCTGTAAGCTATGTGGCAATTGAGGTAAAGCAAGATTATTTACAAAGTGTGTGTCAAAGTGTATCGCTAGAAGGTAGTAAAAATTGCTCTTTTTTTGTACTTTCCATATCCAGAAACTTATAATTAATGCTTGCTCGTTTCTATATGTCTCAACTAGTGATTACAAAAGTAGAGAGAAAGCAAGAACACAGCAGAACTTACCTGGGATCTCAAACAGAGAACTTTTGTCTTAGCATGGACTTGTCCTGTATATATTGTTTTGTTTCACTTTTCTAGGTGCAAATGCAATAGATGATGTATGTAATGACACAGAGTCTTTTCTACTCTTGTCTTTTGAATGCAATCCATGAGGCAGGATGATTATGGGTTTTGAAAACTGGATCACTTTTATTCTGATCTTATTTTTAGCGGACAGTTTTGGAAACTTCCTAACTGAAAAACGTTCTCAGTTGAAGATAGAACAACTGAGAAGGTATCATAACTTTATTTGTCCCTTTGCCAATAATGGTTTTTCTCCATGTAGAAGTATGTGGAAGGTAGTAGGCTTGATGGGCAGTATTGTAGATTGAGTTTTCTTTGTGAATGCTCAACCTCATAATTGTTTTCTAAATAACATCTAAATGTACAGTTACATTTAAAAAGAAAGAATTAAAAGAAAGCTTTTTAATTCTTTGATCCAGCAGTGCAGACCTGTCCCATTTTCCAGCCTTCTATTAGGGCCAGATCCACATGTTTACCAGTCCTTCCCCTGTGCCTACACTTGATTCCTGTAGAAACCAAATCCTGTGTATGAGCTGGGTGGGAATTAAGATATTTCAGCAGATCCCTGGTCTGCATAATGGGAGAGCAGCCTTTCAGGGGCCTGAAAGGAACTGGGTCTCAAATCTGGATGCAAATTTTTCAAAAATGTTCTGTAGGCAAAATTAAATTTGGGGAAAAAAATGCTTTAGGGGTAAAAATGAATAGGAGTAAAGTGGAACCGGGGGAGAAAAGGCAGATAAGATTCCATAGGAAAGAGGGAAAGGTGAGTGTGCTGGGCAATGGGAGTCGGGTAGTGAAGTATGCAGAGGTGAATGGTGTGATTACTTCTTTTTTATGGATACTGGTCAAGGGGTGAAAAATAAACACAGACAAAAGTGACAGAATACACAGCATTGAGTGGTCTGATAACACCAGCAGACCTGTGGGGATCTTAATTTCTTGTCACTTCTCTTGGTGAAAATATATCTGGAGACTTCCTCTCAAGGTATATACCTTGTCTCTTTGCTAAGCTCAAAGCAGTGACATTTTTGAAGCCTTGTGTCAACATTTTGAGGTTATTGTTTAGTACCGATAGTTATGAAAGAGACTGGACTAAGATTTAATTCTATTCATTGCCATCACTGGATTTGTTTAGTAAATTCTAAACTTGGAGCAGGTTCTGGTTTTCTTAAGAAACAGTCACCCAAAACCCAATGATCTCATCTTGATAAAGATATGACCTAGCAACTAGGAACTTGGTTTTGGTCTGGGGATTTTCTTTTAGTTTAAATACAATATTTTGTCCTAGAATGTACTCCGCCTAATTTCTGATCCTTTTTACAGATGTTAGATGCAGTGCCATATCAAAATGTGCTGCATATGGAGAATCTCAGCTTTCATTCAGTGATATTCTAGTTCTGGTGGTCTTAGGAGAGGGCAAAAATATGAAAAGGGAAACAAAAGCTATAAAACTTAGCATTTTTCTTTCCCCTCAAAAATTTTAGTCCCAGAGTCATGCTATTGGAGCTAGCAATAATAAATACTGCTGCTTTATTTTCTACGTCTGATATTTTCTGACATTGCACATGATGACACCAAGTATTGAGATAAGATTTCTTGTGATAACTATTATATCTAATAGGATTAAACTCTTGACTAAATACTTTCATTCTGTAAAAGTAATACACAGCTTAGTGGTTACTCAATTAAGGAAAATTATTTTAAGTCACCCTATTTATCTCCTTGACTTAAAACAATGATCAGTGGAAACTCAGTATAATATACTTATCTGTTATGAAATTCTTGTCTGTGATTGTACCCATCCAAGAAAAGACTACTTAATGGTCATCTGGTTAGGGAAGGTTATGACTCAAAAAAACCCTCCCAAAATAAGAATGATCAAACACTTTTTTGTGAATATTGGAAATACATTTTTAATTATTCTCATTGATATTTCATTAATCATTTCCCGTCTTAGCATAAATTTTTCCCAGCTTGCACAAAGTCTGAATTCTTTGGCAGATAACAAAAGGTTTTGTAGTAATGAGTGATAACGCTTTTTACTACGCAAGTGTTTAAGAAGTTCTGACGCTTAAGAGAGGTTCCAGGAAATATTAATCCAGTTGGATGTTTAAAAACAAACATACAAAACTGTGGCAGCTGTAGTTGCTGAATTTTTTCCCAAAAAAATGAGACAGTGAGGTTAACAGAGCTGAAGGGAGACTAAATGAGCGTTTTATACCTGATGTAAAGATCTACCTATAAGGGATGATGGGGGAGGCGCAAGAAGTGTGAAGTAAGAAGTAGCTACTTGCACCTTTGTTGTCAGCAAAGAATTTCCTGTGTAGTGTTTGCTGTCTTGAATCAAGAGATGTGAAAGTGTGCAGATAGATTGTGAAAGATCTTTAAAAAAAGCTGTATTCAGTTAGGTCTTCTCAGCTTTTCCAAAAGTATTTGTGTCAAATTAATATAAGCTGAACAGAATTCTGAGAGATGATTTGAGCCATACAGGGCTTATGGCTGTAGAAATGCCCCCCATAGGCCCCCATCACCTTTATTTGTAAATTAAAGAAACCTTGAGTTTCTTGGGAATAAAATTCCACAGTCCAAGGACACAAATTTCCTACTGAGATCTGCCAAATCAGAACTTGCAGAGTTTGGCCTATTCACATAATGGGTGCAGGGAATAACTGTGTTGGGTTGGGGTGGCAAGGTTTTGGTGGCAGGGGTGGCTTCTGTGAGAAGCTTCTATATGCTTCCCCTATGTCCTGTAGAGTTAATGCCAACCGGTTCTAAGACGGACCTGCTACTTGGCCAAGGCCAAGCCCATCAGCTACAGTGGTAGTGCCTCTGGGATAACATATTTAAGAATGGGAGAAAACTGCTGTGCTAGAGCTAGAACACAGTAGTGAGAATATGCATGAGCAACAACTCTGCAGACTCTAAGATGAGGGGAGAAGGTGCTCCAGGTGCTGGAGTGGAGATTCCCCTGCAGGCCATGGTGAGGCAGGCTGTCCCCCTGTGTCTTATAGAGGTTAATGGTGGAACAGATATCCCCTTGTAGCCAATGGAGGACCCCACACCAAAGCAGGTGGATGCCCAAAAGGAAGTTGTGAACCTGTGGAAGCCAGAGCCGGTGCTGGAGGAGGCCAGAGGACCCGTGCTGGAGCAGGCCGTTCTTGAAGGACTGCACCCTGTGGAAGGGACCCATGCTGGAAATGTTTGTGAAGAGCTGTGGCCCTTGGAAAGGACCCAGATTGAAGAAGCTTGTGGAGGACTGTCTCCTGTGGTAGGGACCCCATGCTGGAGCAGGGAAAGAGTGTGAGGAGTCCTACCCCCAAGGAGGAAGGACTGGCAGATACAAGGTGTGATGAACTGATCACAATCCCATTCCCTGCCCTGCTGTTCAGCTTGGGGGGAAGAGGTAGAGAAATTGTGAGTGAAGTTGAGCCAAAGAGGGGCTGAGAGAAAGGGTGGAGGAAAGGTGCTTCTAAAATTTCTTGGTTTTTTCTCATTATTCTACTCTGATTTGGGAATAAATTAATTTCCCAGACTCAAGTCTGTTTTGCCGATGATGGTAATTGCTGAGTGATCTCCCTGTCCTTATCTTGACCCACAAGCTTTTTGTTGTATTTTTTCTTCCCCTCTCCAGTTGAGGAGGGGAGTGATAGAGTAGTTTTAGTGGGCACCTAGCATCCAGCTGAGGTCACACCTGCCAGAATATCTTACTGTTTAATTTGTAACTTCATTATCTTCAGCTGTCCTGGACAGACATGTAAGTTGTACATATGGACTTTAAAAAGGAGAAAAGCCTTCTTGTGTAAGTGTTTTGCTGTGGTGGAACCAGTGAATGAACGAAAAAGACTGGAGCAGCATGGTTGGGAAGGTGGGACTATCAAATAGAAATAAATTCTGAGGAGGGGCTATCATGCAAATAGAGACTTACTGAGAGAGGCACGGGAAACTTTTGCCTGCTTATTAACACTAGTCAATGCAGCACGTGTTCATGCAACAGTGAGATGTGTCTGCCCCTGCAGCATTGCACCTAGAGGCCCTTATGTGGGAGCAGCAATCAGTTAGGTGAAACTCATTTACCATCATAAATCAGGTATATTCACATCCACTTATTTCAAAGCCAGTAAGTGGTGTTAGTGGGGTAAGCTCCTTCAAATGTGTTCAAATTAAATATGACAGCAAGCATTAATGAATGACAAGACCCATTTCAATCCAAAAGCTAAGGTAAATGTATCAGAATTTCCCAAGGGAGTTTCCAGGTTCTGAAATCTATTCCCTTACTAATAATGCAGTATTAAAACACTGGGTTGCACTGGCCTCCAGAAAAAGAATTCTTTGATATTCTTTTTCCCTCCCAGGAATGTTTGAATAGCCTATTAGTGCTGGTAGGTTGAAAGTGGGGAGTCAAATGACTGCTGGAAGCACAGATGTTCTTGAAATATGTGGGCTTACCTTTAGAATAAAATCTGCAAAAATATTTAGACACTGACGTTCCATCAGTTTCATGTTGGTGCCTGAATATCTTTGAGGATCTAGCCCTTAATTACTGTAGTGGGGGTAAACAGAAACATCTAAGATAAGACAACTTGAGTTTTAAAGAGCCTGAACATTTGCATTTATTATCAACTTTGATAGGAACTGTACATTCAGTGGCAGGAAAGTGGAGACTAATAAGGACATGCAAGAAGAATCATAGTCCACTGTATTCCACATAATCCACATTTGAATGATGGATTTCTGCAGCCTCAGTGTTTGGTAGTGATCCTCTGCACGTTGCCCAATCCTGTCCCTTTTCTTATGAAGTGAAGGTCAAAGAAAATTATTAATAAGATTTTGCTGTCTAGATATTGATCCCAGATTGTGATGCGGAAGATATTTAGAATGCAGGAGAATAAGAAACTTTAACTGAAAGCTGCTTCCACATTTATTTAATTTACAGTGCTCTTTGTTTATTCTCATTTTCCAGGTGATGCATGCTTTATAATTCAATTAATAAGATTGGAGTTTTCTGCTGAAAGTGATTTAAAGGGCCATATTTATCCACTTTCTGATGCTTTCCCAATTTTTGTACAAGTTTTGTAAATTTGAGACCCACTTCAGTGATGATTCTAAATCAGTTACCTATGTTCATTGTTCAAGAAAATGCACTCCTCATTGCCTTATTTTCAGAACGGTCTGTCCATGCTGCTGTTTGATATACAGACCGTGTTCTTTTATGCAAAACAACATATAAACAGTTGCTCCTTTTACACATCTGATGCAATAGTAACATTGGTATCAGCCTCAGTGAGCTGGAATTTCCTGCATAGTGGACATACCACACCAGAAGCGTCAGTTAGTTAAGCCACCAGATAAATCAGAGACTTTCTCAAAGCTGCTGCTTCCATTACAGAATATGTGCCACTTACACTTCCTCTATACAGTCTGTCCTAGGCAGACTTTAGCATGTACTTTCAGAGGCAAACTGCCTGAAAGGCTGTCACTTCAACCTCATGAACATCTCTGCTTTGAAAGATAGGTCCATGGTCTCTAACAGCAGCATGAGGTCACATATACTATGTTTTGAAATACTTCTGTGAAATTACATTTGTTTCAGAGCAGAACTACTGGCTTACTGTGAGTAAGTCATCTCCTCTGCTTTCTTAAGATTACTAATGAGGCTTGTTCTGCAGTGTTATGTCCTTGATGTAAAATAAAACCTGAAAAAAGGCTCCAAGTCTGTCCTTTCTGCATAATATAATCCACATATATTTATCTTGTCTTATTTTTTAAACATGTTTCTGGATTTGCCTAGTATAAAAATCACTTTGGCTTCCTTGGGGAAAGGCACTGTCCAACACATCTGTGCAGAAAGTCTCTAATACAATGGAACAGCAAAGAGAACTAAAAGAAATACACTTGTCACACTGATCATTAATGTAACTAGTCTTGGTATAGCCCATTAGCAAAATGTTTGTGTTTGGTACATGGAAAATATATTACTATTGTAAATTCACTTTATTCTGATGTAACTATATCCTGAAAAAGCTAGAAAGAAAAATAGGATAAAAAAAATTGTATTCTTACCCAAACAATCAATGACGAGGTATTAATTTATCAGAAATTAATTCATCAGTTCTCATGCCCTTGGCTAAGAAGTTGAATGATCAGATATGCGACCTGTTTTGGATAGAATGTGCTGAAGGACAAAGAAAAAAAAATGTAAAAAACAATTTCAGAAGAAATCTGCAAAGTTATACAAGTTTTATACAGTTACAGAGTTACCAAAATGTTGGTTAGAAAGGACCATTGGAGGTTTCTAGCATCCCACTGGAGCAGGACTATTGTCAGAGCAATCAGATTAGCTATGACTTTTAATTAAGTCTTCAAAAGCTCTAAGAGAATTTCATTGTCTCTCTGGTTAATTGTTCCAGAGATTCATTACCTTCCTATAGAAAATATTGTTTCTACTATCCAGTCTGAACCTCCTAAATCACAGTTTGTGCATATTTCCCTGAGATTTACCAGCTGCAACTAGCAAAGCATTCATCTCCATCAACTTTGTAACTCCCTTCAAGTAGCCGTAAGTCACTCTTAGATTTCTCTCAGCCTCCTCTTCACATTTTACATTGTATTTGTCACAAGTTCTCTGCTGTTTTGAGCAGCAGGGCAACTAGAGTATTTTTGTTGTGAAATTGCTATGAATGAAATGCTACTGTTCTCCCAGTAGATGGCTGTGTGGGTGGAATCACCTATAAAGAAGAGAGCCTGTGATTGGGACATTTCTGCTAGTTATTTGTAGAAAACTTCATGCTCTCTCTCTTGATTAGGTAATGTATAAAAGACTCTGGGATCCTATGTTCCTCATTCCTCTTGATCTTGACTAAGAGGCTTGCAACAGACACATCTTCACTTTCTTACTGGAGCTACTTGACACAAGAGTGTGACTCACCCTCCCCTTGTTTCCTGCCCATCCTTCTCAAACAGGGTTGGCCTATCCATAGCTTTGTCCCAATTTGTGCATTTTCTCATCAGGGCTACTGGATTCTGCTCATGTGTAGCCCCACAACTGGTCTGGACTGGTCTGCGTTTTGTTGCCCAGGCTCTGTTACTGTATGAACACCTTTGGAAAACTTCTTCCTTTTCCAAACATAACAGTGTGATCAAAGAAGACATACCTTTGCTGGTGACGGGAGCTGTGTAGCTGTGCATTCATTGGCAGCTGAATATATCTGCTCCTTCCTGGGTCTTACCCTTGGGCAGAAATGTTAAAGATAACAGCAGATAGCCCTTGTACCCCTCAGCTTTGTTTCCAAAGCCCAGTAGTCATCTTTAACTTTCTCAGGGTTTCGTCTGGTTGTCATTGGTGCCTGAAAGGATCCTTATCAAGGATATTAGTTAGAAGGTTTGAAACTAGAAGTCTTTTCAAGTCTAAAAGAGTCCTAATGAAACTGTGTAATGACATCCACATCTGGAAGAAGAAAAGTATATTCTGAGCAGGATGAATCCCTTTTGGTTTGCATCCAGAGGAATAGAGTTGCAAATGCAGGTGACCACATCTTACATTGCTGAGCTGCAAGACAAATCAAATCATTAGAGTTCTGAATATTGAATTTACGTTTGCAAACAAAGAAGCTAGTAAAGATGTCTACATCCTAGGGGAATATCTCTACAGTCACAAAGAGTGTGCTTTTAGGGAGGTACAGAGAAACTGATTTAACAGTAGCCTGTCAGCAACAATTCAGTCCCTAACAAATAATGTCAATTTAGCAGCATTTAAAAAGAGTAGTGGTGTTTTATTTTCTTCCATTATATTCTCTAATTCCTATCTCAAATGTCAAATTCTGGTATGTTCCATGATGAAGTAGTAGAAAAGAATAGTAGATACAACATTATGACATTAAAGCACCAGAGGGACAACACCTGCATAGAGCTTTGCAAAAGGAGCAACCCTGCAAAGCAGAACGAAAAACTCATCCCCACGTAACTGTATGGATGGCAGAGGACAGTAAAACAAGGTTCCCTCTAAACAGTTATCATTAGTGAATACTGAGTTCTGATATCAGAGAGCAGAATACTTTGGCATTCAAGGGGGAGTTAAGCAATGCAAAAGGTGCATGTCCGTTTTCTTTATATACATATTGAGATAGGTAGGTATCTACATGCCCACATCAATGCACATACTCCATCTAATTAGCCCAGAAAGGGTTAATCAAGGGCATAGTTACCTCTCCAGTTGGAATTAGCTTGCCAATCAGAAAAGAGATATGAAGAAACCCATAGCCTTGGGCAAAACGAGGGCAGCGAGTGGGATGTTGTGTTATTTTCACAGCTTTGCTTAGCCTGTGTTTCAGAAGTGCTGCTGAAGGCAACGTTGAGGTATGCAGGGGGAGAGCCGTGAGGAATAGAGGCAAGAGTAAGAAAATCTTTTGCTGCTGAAGTTATGATCCTTGAACTGTCAGAAAGTGGCTTTTCCCTGCTGAAAAAGGAAATGGTAGCTCTTGATATGACAGAACTAGTAAGCCATTGGTGTGGAAATATGGCCATTTGGACTTGAATATGACTCTGATGACTAGTCTATGCAATTCCTTACAAATAGGTGATGAAATAGCCGGCTTTGCTGCGGAACTCAAGCAGAGACTGAGCTCCTAGTCATACCTGTCTGTAAAAACTAGTACTTCAGCACCTGTAGAGTCTTTTTATTTTTTAAGTTCTCTTTTCGTTCATACTGTTCATAATCAGTATCTCTGGAAAAAAACTACTTGAGAAATCAGCCTTCATAAAACATGAGAAGCTGATGCACGAAGGTCTTTGTGAAGGCAAGCAGACAGAGAAGGAAGCGAAGAAGATGGTCATCTAATAACAGCAGCTGTCATAACAGGTTAATAGTAAACTATTTCCACTGAAAGTAAAGATAAGGAACAGCAAGGCTTGTAACAAAGTTCTAGAAATTCATTATAGGAGGAAGAAAAAGAAATGGTCATTTACAAGGGGAGGAGCACAAATTGCAGTAGATGCTGAAAAAGTGGTGACTGATTTTCTGTTTTCATTTTCAGGCATTGTGTGTAGTTTAAAAATTTATGATATTGGTATTTTAAAAAGGAGACAGAATAATCCTGAATATAGAGAAGTAACAGGCTGAAGGATGCCTAGATAAAACAAATGTGGTCATGTTGCATGGATCTAATGAAAATCAGTGCAGCATACTTTAGTCAATAATAAAGCTAGTCTCTGAAGCGTGAATAATTATCTTTGGAAATCTAGATGATTTAAAAAAGAAAATGCCAGACATTTGTAAGAATGGATTCCAAGACAGATGCTGCAAAAAATTATTACTTAGTAACAACAGGGAGAACAATAAATTGATAAACAACATGAATTTGTCAAAAATACGTTATAGTAAATGTATCTGTTTTCTGTTTTTTAAAAGGGAAATTGCTTAATAGAGCTGCAGATATGATGCGTCTTAAGCTTAGTGCAACTTCTGTATTGTCACGCCAATTCTCAGAATTAAGCTGGAGAAGTCAGGTCTGTATAATGTTTTCCCCACAAGTTTTATTGCACAACTGCCTTGGTGAGAAATTATTAAGCATTCATAGTCAAACTGTGAGAGTCAGTCTCCATTTTTAAGCAGTTTTTAAATATATATTAGGGTGTGTATATAGATATATATATGTGTGTATATATATATATATTAGTTAGGCTCTTTTGATAGTGGCTAGAGAATGAATGCCACAGGTAATTTGAATATTTGCCCTGTTTTATGAAGAAAATGTTGATATATATATATACATGCTCTGGGAGAACTCCAAATACCAGAGACTACTTTCTCCATTGCTGGAACAGTCCTTGAAATTAAATCTTTTCCAAGGTACTGAAGGAACTGAGGTAAGGCAGAGACCTGTGATGGTGATTGACTTGTTCATCCCTGACTAAAACAGAAGAGTTTGATTCTGAGGCAGGTAAATATCAGTGCTCTTCTAAATGGTCTGCCTTATGCACTAGTGCTTTCGAAAGAGCACACCTGTTTGCAGCTAAGAAGCTGGGCAGAATAATAAACTGGTTTTGTAATTCTGCAATTCAGTTTATTTCTTGTATTTTATAATGAATGAGGTAATGAAGAGTGAATGAGGTAAATTATAGGAGGAAATAGGTTTTCATACACACAGGAAAGAGACAAAGTCAGGGAGATGTGGTCCAATGAGATTTTTTTTTCAGCTCTAACGGTAATGGAACAGGTGTAGTCTCACTGTCCCTCTAGATGGAAGAATAATGTAAACAAGTCTGTAAAGTAGTGCTGCTAGCCATCCTAGCTGTACTATAGAACTGAGCCTTTCATCTGCTGGGAATGAAGATGCTAAAATAGCGCAGGCCCAGAATGCCATCATTGGCAGGATCGTCACCATAAAAATAAACCCTGTTTTCTCATGTCGTCTGTTGTGCATGTGGATCAGGCATTTCAATAAACTCTTATTTCTGACAGACCTCAGGACAGACATATGTATACACACATCCAGGTCTGAAAAATTCCCTGGCCCTGAAAATTCCACTTTATCAGGAGAAAATGTAGGCAGCTCACTTTTATGGCTCAACAGTGTTAATAACAAAAAAAACTTAAATTGGTGTCTCCTGCTACCACAGTGTACAGATATATAACATATACTTAGGTTAGTGGTTACAGGGATTAATTTAACATAAATGGTGGCTGAATGTGAAATAGATGCACAACATATTCTTTAGAAAAGTTGTTTTTAGGGCAATATATAATGTCTGTGTGTCCACACCGTGCTCTCAAAGATTCATGCTACGTGGATTTCTGAAGTTCAAAATGGGATGAAAAGAGCTTGAGTCTGTACAACACTGGTGAATTTTTCATAAAGAATTTTTCTGCTAATTATTTCAAGACTAGGCAAATCTAGAGTAATACAACATGTGATAGCAATGCAATACAGAGATTGCTGATTAACAGACAGAAAGAATTCCAGCTTCACAACAATGTCCTCTATCTTGCACTACTTCACTTCCAAAGTTCCCTAGAGCATGTAATGGTTCCTGTATTATACTCAGCTAGAAATTCCATACTTCTGACAGTGCCAAATCCACTATAAATTAAATTAAATATGTCCTTTATCATAATTTATTGGTCCCGGTCTGTGAAGTGCGGCAACGATTTCAAACATCTGGACTTGTCATATCATATTATCCCAGAACAATAACCATAAGCTGAGAAACTGGCCTGTTTAATAGAATGGGATCTCTGCGGAATGACAAAAGTGCAACCAAGAACATGCGTACTTCCCTACTTAGCGCCTTACGATGAAGCAATTTGCAGTGTACCATTTTGTGCCTTCATCCTAGATCTTGAGTGGAGATTGATTTAACAGAAAGGAGCGCTTTGATTGTGGCTGAATGTTTTTTAAACGTAGGGCAGGGCAATTCTTAAGCAGTGCAGGAAAAGTTAGAAGTCCTCTACTAAGGTTTCATCGCTGATGTGTGGTATATAAGCCTTTTAGTAGCCATTCAAACAGAGATGTATGTTGATCTCTAATGCAATCCGTATTTTATGGTCTTGCATCTGTTTCTTGACAAATGCTGTGTGAGAGAAACATCTTTTTACTGAATTATTTGTATGTATTGAGATCAAAGCATAATCTGCCATGGTGTTTCTTGGTGTTGCAAGGATGAGTGATTCAGCCTTCCTCTGCTTCTGTGATGGATGACCAGATTAAGACATTTCCTGAAACGTGGACCAGGGCTGGCCGCCATGAGGGCCAAATGCAAGAAATACAAGGGTGCCTTTAATATAAGATCACTCATGCTGGGAACACCTATTCTGTTTTAAGAGAGCACTAAACTTTTTGCTTGAAGAGTCTACCCATCTTGTGTTTACTACAGTGGATGCTTATCTCAAATCATGGAAGAGGGTGTGGTTTTATTTATTTATTTATTTTACTAGGACACAGCTCTCAAGTGAGACCACCAAACTCTGTTTTGTAGTGGAATTTAAACTGATTTATTAATGACTCTTTGGTGTGCCTAGATGAAGAGCACTGAGACATGCTAGAAACTGCAGCTTGTTACTGCCCACAGCAATGGGTCTTATATTAGAAAGGATTCTACTGTGCTTTTACCATTTTATTTTATTTTGTATATCAACAGCTCTAGTCTCTTGAATTGCATTGAACTCTCCTGCATTGGCAGGGGAGTTGGACTAGATGATCTCTATGGTCCCTTCCAACTCTCAAAAAAATTCAGTGAAATTCAGTGAATACTACAGAGCAAGCTCACAAATGAGGGCAAATTATTAAATTCCTGAGAACAGCAATGAAATAACTTGTATATTATTTACGTCTTACCAAGGAAACACAGAAGGGTACAAACAGGAAATTTATTTTACCAAAGTAGTATCTCTGCTCTGTAACAAAAGTCTCTGTTCTTATGTGGCCAAAAAAAAAGGTTTAATGGCCAAAAAAAAAAAGGTTTAATTGAAGAGATTTTCCTTTAATAAATTAATCCAGCTCTGGGCTGGATTTACTCAAATGCTACACTAATGCAGGATGAAGAGCTGATGATAGACTATTGGCACACACCACAGTCATAAAAAATTTTTTTTGTTTATTTTTTCTTGTGTAGTTGCATCATTTCTGTGAGTTTTGGGGAGAGAAGGAGGCTTTGGCAGGTGTTTTACATGCTTTGACTTGTAATTGTAGTCAAACTTGTAATTTTAGAGGTCAGCTGCTGACCTCTAAAACCCTGTACTATGGTTCAACTGACTCCAAAGTTTTTGCTATATTTTCAGGGAATATTTTTACAAAAGCATGATTAGAAAGCTGATATACTGTGTTGCATTCAAAGGATGTTGTCTAAACCTGTGTCAAGAGCATGGTAGCACAAGTCAGATGGTACTTTGACAGCTGCTGCTGAGAAACTCTTAAAGAGCTTAAAAATAATACAATTAATAACACCAATATGTATCACAGAGCTCTGCTGCAGATGTTTTGGGATGAAATACAAAACCTCCCAAATAGCTGCAAATGAAAACAAAACAATATGTGCTGATTTATGTTGCATTCTGAAGGTCAATAAAGCTGGGATCTGGAAAAGAGCTCATGAGAGCAAATTCTATTGGAGACATCTGCTGCTGATAAGTGGCGTTGCCAGTGCTTCAGAACTCAACAACAGAATTTGACAATAAAAAGTATTTAACTGTTTGATTAGTCACTGATAGGCCACACAAAAAAATGTATTTAAGCTTATGATGGTGAAAGATATCTGGTCAAACGGTCAATCCAGCAGAAAACATATATAGGTTGTGAAGTTATGTCAGATCCACAGTACATGGGTGTTCCAGTGGCAAAATACATATGTATTATGGAGTCACCTGAGATAATCCATTAGGTTCAATTTGTGTCACTCAAGATTAACACTTGGATGTGTGCAGCAAGAAAGAATTATTCCATTTCAGTTAGGAATGAAGACAAGGGATAGTTCACCTTTTATCCATGGTCCCTGTCTTCACATGATGAAATGCATTCTTTTAATGGCTACAATTCTGGTGGCCTCAGCAGAAACGCCAAAGATAGTCTAAGTCTGAAGTTTTAATTAGTTTTTCAAATTCCTTTTGGAAGTAAGGCCTGTGTAAGCTGATGGAAACATGTTGAAAAGAGAAGCTGGAGGAAGCTAATGTCATTCCTGCTTGTGGTACTTGGTCTGTGACAGGATAACAAATGTAGTTCTTTGTGTCAGGTTGGCTAAAGCTGTGATGTGTTTGGATAGACTCTGTGTGCCACACTGGGAGAAACTAATAAGTGGGGAGGCCACAGGTTTCTTATTTCTTCTTATTCTTATACAACCAATAATTGTAATGTGTCATTGTAATATGGTGGCAAGGGTCAGGAGGAAGGAACTAAAGGGCAGACATGGGAACAGGTTCTTTCTGTCACTGAAACTGAATGGTGAGTGTTCCCTTGGCAAGATGCTCTGTCTTGTGCTAAGTTAAATTGGGAATAATCTGTAATTTTGGGGTCTAATTTTATAAATACTTAAGCACAGAAATAACTGTACATGTATAGCATCAGAAATGTTGACTATATCATAGAATGGTTAGAGCTGGAAGGGACCTTAAAGATCATCGAGTTCCAACTCCCCTGCCATGGGCAGGGACTCCTCCCATTAGACCAGGTTGCTCAAAGCCCCATCCAGGCTGGCCTTGAACACTTCCAGGGATGGTGCATCCACTTCTTCAGGCACCCCGTTCCAGGTTTCTTTTGTAGAGAAAGGGATTTTTTAGTGGTAAATATTTGTTAACGGTACTTTGAATGAATAAGGTTTCAATTAAAGTTTCAAAAGGAATGTGTAACCATATTTAAAAAGAGTTATCTATATTAAGAAGTGGAAGAGCGTAAATTACTCCAAGAATCAGTAATTACAAAATAGAAAGCGAGGCTACGATTGCTTGACAGAATTTCTCTAATTTCAATGATGAAAAAACTGCTGATGGCATATTTTAATCTTATCTAAGAGCTTGTCTGTTTGCCTCTCTGTCTATCTGACAAGAGAGCAAGATGAATAAGAGTTATGCTGAAATAGCAGTATATAGAGAATATTCATGCCTCACTTGTTTTTTCTTACTATAATTGTTAATTGCTCTTTTAAATTAACATCTGCAGTTGATTTTTTCCTCAGATTTGAAGGACTTAAAAATACTGGAATACAAAAGGATGAGATTAATAAAAGGCAATCCTTTGAAAGATAAAATGTGGAGTGCACGTGAGGAAGCATGTAACAAACATTCTGTGGGAGGAAGCCCCTTAATTGCAGGCATCGTTATAGATAATGCATTAACACAGAGTCTGCAATCTGCTAAAACATCTCTCACCACAACAAATCCAGAATGTACCTGCACAGACAGAGATGTAACCTGACCTTGTGTAAGGAACTAGGGGCCAGCAAGCGGGTTTATATGCTCTGAGTCCTTACCATTACGTGTGTCATACATCTGTATTCTTGGCTATTTGCTTGTGATTGGCTGAGCTTCACAAGAGATGAATTCACCATATTGTCTGGTAAACTGGGCTGTAGTAGCCTTTGGTATGCCTAAGAATCTTTGCCTGACCCACCAGAATGATGCAAGTGAGAACTTGGGTGCCCAAGATCCTTCTAACAGGTTCAGGCTGTATCTGGGCATGAGAACATACTTGCCTGTTGGGCAAATTGGTAGCTGTGAATGGGATCAGACTCCCACTGCATTAGTAATTTAGACCAGGACTTTTCAGCCTGTGGTTCATGAGCTATTTTTGACTTACAGCCTACAGAAGACAACTGAAAAACCTGTTTGCTGCTGCTCGGCTAGGTCAGCCCCAGAAGATTTGCAGGGATGTAAACATTAAAGAAAAAAAAAGCAAAGCAAAAAAAAAAAAGCACCTGGTTTGCAAACTCAAATTTTCAGTGGAGATTGCAACTCGGTGCAGTCAGTCACAGGAAGATGTTTGAACTAAATGCAGGGAGTTGTGAGAATGATGATTTCAGTAACTGGAAGGAAAAATTCTTGAAGTGAATCATATTAAATTCAAAGGGAGCAAGTTCAGGCCCAAAAGTAGAGAAGATTAAAGAAACTATGTATTCTAATAGATGCTCCGAGGAATAATATATAATTATCTATAAATCAGAGAATTAAAAAGATTTTTGGAAACAATAATTTTAAATTTACAAGAACCTTACAAACCCCCAAAGTAGTCAACAAGAAAGAAAGACGTAGTTGTTTTTCTTGTAAATGACCAATGATAAATATGATAAAAACAGTGCAGCCTGATTTTTCACTGACCACAGCAGGTTTTCTTTCAGATGAAAATGAGTTGTTGCTGCATTATGGTACATATTTTTGGTAGTAATATTGGGAGATTTATGAGGAGTCATTATGAACGTAATTAAAATGATTCTATTATCCCTGATGTGCACTTTTGCCAGATGTGATGTATGTTTTGTTCTCTGGTGCGTCTGCCTCTGAATACAAGAGGTTAAATTAGACCCCACAAGATTTAATTATAGATGTATTTGCCAAAGTGGAAAATAGAGCTTTCTAAGCTCTTGTGCAGTGCATTGTATCATTTGAACCTTTATGGTTTAAATAATGGTGCATATTCCAGATGAGTTAATCAGCATGTTTTTCCAGCGATAATAAGGTAAGGGGAAAATTAGGACATGGACTTTTTGAAAATCTTTATAAAAGATGTATCTTAAAGATATAAACCCCCAAAAAATCTGAAGAACTTTTGTGTTATTCATAAAATAGGTTTAATTTTTGGAGTTAGCCTCTCTTGTTTTCAGGAGTGGCAAATATGCTTGCAGATAAATCAAATCAATCACTTTGTATGAATCTTTTGTACAAGCTTTAGAGTCTTACTCATTTTGCAGCTGGGATTTATAAGTGAATTACTTTTCTCTTTATTGAAGATGAAGGAAAAAAAAACTTAAAATCTGTGGCCCAAATCCTACTGTTGAAAAGGCAATTGTGGAAAGTTATATTTGTAGACTTGAAGAGGTTTTCTTTTTTTACTTTAAGGATTAAATCCTGTTATATAATTTCTCAGTAGTCAAGAGTTCCAGCAATTTTTTGCTGTGAAATTAAGCCTAAAAAGGGTTCTAGAAGTGAAAAAAAGAATATGGAGAGGTTGCTGACTAATTACAGAAGGAAATGAAAATGGTTTGTCTAGTTCATAATGCCTTAACTGTGCAATTTCCATGGACACAAATTATTAGGAAATGTAAATCAGGAAAGAGTGCATAAATAAAATGCAATTGTAAATCAACTACTCCAGGAGATTAGTACTCCAGGTGTGGCCTTTACACTGGTGAGGCCACACCTGGATTGCTATGTCTAGTTCTGTTTCCCAGTACAAAAGAGACAGGGACATACTGGAGAGACTCCAACAAAGGGTCATGAAGATGACTGTGGTACTGGAGCATCTCTCCTATGAGAGATATGGGACTGTTCAGCCTAGAGAAGAGAAGGCTCCAGGAAGATGTTATAGCATCCTTCCAATACCTAAAGAGGGCCTATAGGAGAGATGAAGAGGGACTGTTTATCAGGGAGTGTAGCGATAGGACAAAGGGTAATGATTTTAAACTGAAAGAAGCGAGAATTAGATTAGGTATTAGGAAGAAATTCTTTACTGTGAGGGTGGTGAGACGCTGAAACAGGTTGCCCAGAGAAGCTGTAGATGCCCCATCCCTGAAAGTGTTCAAGGCCAGCCTGGATGGGGCTTTGAGCAACCTGCTTTAGTGGGAGGAGTCCCTGCCCATGGCAGGGGGGTTGGAACTTTATGATCTTTAAGATCCCTTCCAACACAAACCATTCTATGATTATCTACAACTACTTGAAAGGAGGTTTTAGTGACGTGGGGATCCATCTCTTCTACCATGTACAAAGTGATAATATGAGAGGAAATGGCCTCAAATTGCACCAAGGGAATTTTAGATTGGCTATTAAGAAAAAAATCTCTTCACTCAGAGGGTTGTCAAGCACTGGAACAGACTGCCCAGAGAAGTGGTTGAGTCACCATCCCTGAAGGCATTTAAAAGATACATAGCTGTGGTGCTTACAGGCATGGTTTAGTGGTGGACATGGCAGTGTTAGGTTTTTGATTGTACACAGTAACCTTAAAAGTCTATGCAATGTTCATTACATAGGTGTATCTTCTAGATACTGCTTTTGTAACAGGTTTTCATGTAGATAATAAGATAAATAAAAGCAAAAGGAGCTTACTGCATACTAGTAATTACTAATTATTATTATTATTTAGCCCAATTATACTACTGCAAAATAATTCAAAACTGCTTTCCAAAATGTTTCTACCGTCTCTCTTAATTAGAAGTAATCTGTCACAGTTGTGAGACAGCTCTAATTAGAGAGTAGCTAAATAGTACTGAATATCATGACATAAATGTGACAAGGTATACACTTACTTTGCATTTTCTGGAGACGTGGGATAATGAATAGGGAAGATGGTTTAGAGTTTGAGTTTTCAAGAGTTATAATTTTCCAAGGCTTGTAGCACAATCCCTGGCAATTGTTTTAGACAGTAGATCCAAAAAATAGGCCCTCAGTAGCTATTGCAAATTTGTGTAACAAGCTGTTTGCCAGATTGGGGGAAGCAAAACCTACAAGCCCTACGTCCCAGGACTGCTTTGCTGACTGTTAGACTATAGTGCACGCAGTTAAAACATGAGAAAACTTTTTCATGCACAAATTCTACAGCCAAGTTAAATAAAGGCATTCGTAGTTGACAGCAGGCCATAGGTCACTTGGCTGGTGCTTTTTTAAAAATTTGAATAAACTGGAAATGGCTGGTGGAAAATCACTGTAAGCATGAAATAAAAGTTAGTTACGACAGATAAGATTATAAGTAAATAAGAAAGTTCCATCAAAAGACAAAGTAGATGCTTTTCATCAGAGGTATCAGACAGCAATTTGATATCACTAATTATATCTACTAAATAGATACAACTAATTAAATCTGTTACCTGTTAGTTAAACCTTGTAGGGTTCCAGAACAGTCTCCTCTTTATTTGTAAAATTAAACTACTCAGAGTATGGAATAAAAAGGCTTTTGGATGATTCATAGTTTTGAAATGTGCAAACTTGGTCTCCTCTTCCAAAAATCAATAGTTCCACTTGTTTTAAGTATGATCAGATAATACCTTATCAGTTGAAATCTATAATAGTAGAAAACTTACACGATAAAAGCAGCGACATAAACCACTGACTGCAATCATGTAAATGCTTGCTTATCATGTCACTGGAGAGGAATTATTTTCCATATTTAATCTTACCTGCTTTTATCTTATTTGCGCAGTTGCCATCTTTAACCATCACCAAGGAAAGTGAATACTAAGAGATGCTTTTTCCATTAGATCTAGTATTATAAACTTATGCTGTCTACTCTCCAAAAGCTGTGATTTCTCCATCTGGGAAGGTGAAATTTTTGTAAAGGAATGTGCACGCCAGGTTTTCTTCTATTTTATTCCTTAAAGTTATTTCAACTCTCATCTTGGAGAAAACAAAAAGTTTCAAGATCAAATCACAATAAGAACTACATATGAGAAATATAGGGACAAAAAAGATGGAAGACTGTAGAAATGCAAAAAAAAAAAATAAAGCTGGTCTGCCCTGTTCCACAGTCGTAGCTTAAAATTTTAAGGACTTTTGTTTTTTCCTTTGGTTTGTTTGGGGTTTTTTTCATGGTGGTTTTTTTTTTTTTTTAATTTAATCATTGTTGAGCAACAGAAAATGTATGGAATTGAACAAAATTCAATCTATTTCCTGACTTCCCTGCAAGAACCTAAGAAAAGCTGGCTGAAGACCAGGTGAAACGCTTTGGGAATACCTTTCAGTGGAGTGTAATACAGGGCTGAAGGAGAGGCACATTCAATGAGTAAATGTGCATCTCTGACATTCTTTTATATGTTGATTTTTTCAGATTCAATTTAGTACTGTTTTATCCTCATTCTGTATGCAATTGAACATAGCTTGTCTCTATTACTTTCTATTTTTTTTTTAATACTTCATTTCATTTTTGTGTACATGATAATGTCTGAAAAGAACATAGGTCTATGCACGTATCAGTAGATCAATCAGTTCCTGTGAAATATTTTGTATTACACTTGGTTCTCTTCAGCTAACAGCATCTATAAAATAGAAATTGAAAGCTATGGTTTAAAATTATTTGTTGCTTGTGAAGTATTAAAACCAAGCATTTTGTGTAAAGTTTAATGTATCACATTGTTAAAGATTACTTATTTTCCACCATGTCACACAGCACAGTGTACAGTCCTAGAGGGCTATTAGCCAGTTATTTAAGGAGACTACAGAAGATGTTCTAAGAGCTTCATCTTGTTACAAATATTTTGACTATTACATGAGTGAATTCCCATAGGTTATGTCAATACAATGCTGTTACTACACTGAGGAATTTACAAATGCTTCATTTTTCTTTGTTCTCGTCGTTTGTGTGCTTTGGATTTCTTCTCTGAATGGGAAAAGATAATTTATAAATTCTTTCTATTGTTCCATGCTTGTATTGGTGTTGCACCTAGTGTAAATGGAAAGCAAGTCTGCTGCTCTGAAGAGGTTACTTATTTTTTTAATACCTTTGAGCCAAGTTTTGATTCAAAATCTTGTTGTGCTAAACACTGAAACAGACATAGAACATCACTTATTTTTCTCTTCAAGATGATACACAGAAGCATTTTTTGGTCCCACATACATAGACCACAACAGCATTTTTCTGACCTATTCTTGCTGAATGGAACTGAAATCAAATAATTCGTCACCTCTCATGTTGTTGTCATCTCCCAGTTTCATCACTAGGGGAGCTGTAGATATAAAGTTTCTCTCAGGTTCTGATAATTGTCTCTTCAAGTCAGGAAGGCATGAAGTCACATCTACCAAATCTTGTACATCCACAGCATCTTACAGGATGCACAGTGGGTATGAATATATAAACCTGTGTATTTAGTGGTATAAACACAAACAGTGCTATGGTATAAATACATTAATTGGTACTAGTTGGTAGCAACATACAGAGTCCTACAGGATTTCATGTCATACAAAACATTTAAAAGTGGATACAGAGAGCATGTGGTTATCCAGGAGATAGTAAAGAAGGAGACCTCCCAGTGGCTTGTGGATACCACCTATCTTTTGGCAGTTGTAATCATTATGTGATTATAATTGTTGATGGATAGTTCTTTAAATTCTGTATTAGAGTAGGGCATGTTATCATCATTCATGCAAAAATACAGTATTAAGCAGTGTTCCCAGCTTGCTTTACAAACTGGTAATGGTTGACAAAGGTGTTATTTTAAAGTTGATCAAGTTTTCTCCCAAGAAATATGTGAAGTTTTTACAGTAGATAGATTCAGGAACTTTTGTTGCCACAAAATGCATTCGACCCGTTTTCAAAACCCAAAGCTAGTTCTTCAAGTCTGAGAGATGTTTATTTGATGTTTGGCAGGCAAAGGAATAATAACCCCTTGAGATCAATTCTGGCCTCCTTTTCCACAATTCTTTGGTTGGTCTATTACTCTTTTGATTGAATCAGAAGCTCAGCTTTTGAAGCTCCTTTGGATCCACTCCACTTAAGGAATCATAGGCAAGATACCAGATTGAGGCCAGGTTAGAAAATCCTGTTGAGACAAGAGGTTGATGTTTTAGTGGCCTTGCCTTGTGTATGTTTCACATACTTTCCATATAATCCCATATTTCGGTAAATTCTGTCTCAGGTGAAATATTTACTATATGACTCAGAAAAAATGTTTGAGAAAAGTCTCATCCTGCAGCAGTAGCTCACATTGGGTACGTTATGCATTGCGGTGCCTTACATTTTTTCCTGTTTATTACTTTCTTCCTGTAATTATCAATATATAATTTATCTATCAGAAATTTCAGGTAACAGAGTTCTTTGTATTTCCTTGAAAGAAGTAAGAAAGGTGATTAAAATTCTATTAGTTCATTTTTGTTTTCCTCTTTTTGCCCTGCGTTGGTGTCTTGCAAACATCTGAACACTAGCTATACCTTGAGCTCAGGTTGTCTATCACTAATCTGCTTTGTTTTTAACTGGAAGTGTGTCTTCCAAGAGAAATGGGTTGCAATTAGTTGATGGACTCGGTTACAGATGAAGCAATTGAATAGTAGCTTATGATAACTATCTCAGATATGAGTAGAAACTGCTCTGCCCAAAATTCACTTTCTTCTTGTCTGTGCTTCAATGTTGCAATATCCAGGCTCTTAAGATTAAATTACATCTTCTGCACATAGAATTTCATGAAGTCTACAATGTATACACCTCAGAACCCCGTGCACAGTTCACCACGGTACCCTGACCTGATAGTTATGACAAGCCAGCTCCTGAAGCTATGCATTCCCTGATGTTCTTTATGTTTGTTCTAAGCAGAGATTTCTGCATTTCTGAAATGCATGTAAAAGCACCATGAGAGTGCTTTTACACTCTTATGTGTAAAAGAGCCCTACCTCTGTGAGCTTTTAGAAATGCAGTGTCTTTGCAATGCCTTTACCTACTGGCAGTTTTGGTTGAAATCAGCTAATAGAAGTTAGTGATTAGCTGGTGAAGTTATCATCAGTGCGATGAATTAAGTCTTGTTTCTTCAGGAAGGTAGGCTAAAATACAATTTTTTTTGATCATTATAATCTAGTGCATAAGCAGTATTCTATAAACAGTCTGCTTCTCCTTTAACTAATATCAGTAGAGGCATATTGCAGTATGAAATATAAAAATGTTAAGACACATGAAGTTAGATTATTGAAGTCTTGTTCCACTCTGGAAGTGATTTTTTGCTGGAGCGCATTAGAACTTCATGTTACCTCTTGTCTTTTTTGTTCAGCTGCCAGTTTTTCACTAATTTACCTGAGCACCAACATTCTCTATTGTTTTGTTCTGTGAACTGAGGTGCAAAAATCATGATGGTCTGCCTTCCAGAATTTCAAGAAAAAGATAGTAGGTTGGCTAAACTTCCTTGCAGCTTTTCTTTTGGGAGTTTTGAGGGTTTCATTGAATAAGCAGCAGCACGGCAGATAGCATTATAAGGTTGAACCTGCATTCTTTCATTAAGAGAAGAAAGGCTGAGAAAGGACAAAGACAACTAAGAAAGGCTGAGGAGTGGCATGTCCTGACATTTCCACTAAATGCATTGGTTTTTACGGAAAACTACTGGTACCTTGCACTATAGAGTATATGGAAAGAAGAAGAATATAGAAGTAGGATTAGGAAACTACTCTTTCTAGGCACATTTCAGTAAGCAATATTAGTAAAGTATGAATTAAACTTAGTACAGAATAAACAATAAATGGTATGTTTTTCACAAATTTCTAATTTAAACTAAGTCTGAATATGAAGTAAAATAATTCAGAAATTTTAATCAAGCAAATATCTATAAATCTAAATAATAAGATTTGAACTTGAGAGAGTGGGATTCTTAGGTCTTCCTACAAGACTGATTCATTATGAATTTAGAAAATTGGATAATATTTTCCTTTCCTTCCTGTATTTTCAGTAAAAGTTAGAGATCACAGAGATAGAAAAGATGCTTGAAGAATTTTTAAGTTTAACACTGAACAAAAGGTCACTTTGGACATTATTTTATCTAAACCAGTTACACATTCACCTCGACTTTAGAGAAAACTGTGCCTGATAGCAAGAGTCACAGCTGATGTAGTGTGATATTATCCTAACCTTTTTTTTTTTTTCTGATGAGACTCCACCTCTGAAACTGTAGAGTTCAAGGCAATTTTCATTACCATCCCAATTACATTCATAGCCTGGAGGCTTTAGTGCTTTATTTGCAGACATTTAATACAGTTTGAATCTGAATGATATTTTATTAAAGAGGAGTTGTTGTTTTAAATGACTCATACATTGAAACTACTTAGTTGGAGTCCAATTATTAATTAAAAAGAATATGCTAAAGCCGGTGGCAGAAAAATACCATAATGATGAACAATTATTACAGGATAAGATCCTTTTCTGGCAGAAAATACATTCCTTGGATTTTCATGTCAATGCCTAAAGCAGCAAGAGCTGCCACAGTTAGCTGTGGCAATTTAATCTCAAATTGCAGGAGACTTGCCAGATAGAATTTTTAAAACTTCAGGATTCAGAGACTTTGTATTTCATGTGCATCTAAATGACACTTATTGGAACCTCTTCCTAAATCTTAATTGTAGAAAATTCAGGAAAAGGCAAGATCACTTATTTGCCCTAGAAGTTAGGATGGTAAAAATATAATTTTTGAAATTAAAATCCCTTAATGAATATTTATCACTGTGCCCCTTCTGCCCCCCCCAGATCCCTGAATTGCTTTAGCATTCCTTGGCACAAAGCCTCTCCTTTATTTTAGTAGATGATCATATTTTCATGTCAAAACAACTTGAGGCAGAAAGAACAGTATGTCTTATGAAGTATGTCAAATTTGGTTCCAGTCAACAATTCAAATTGTGAAAAACTTATATTATGCTTCTTAAAAGATGTGCTTCTTAGTACAAGTTATTTCCTGTTAGACTATGGAGAGTGACACCTCAATCATTTTCTGTGCAGTTGTGAACTCATTGAGTTCATCATTCATCATTGAGTTCAGCTACTATATCTGGCTGAAGGCTGTTTACCAATGCCCATGTCCTAATTCTGGAGCTGTATACATAAGTCATCAAATATTTGAGTTACTATAGATATAGATATCCTTTCTGAAGGATCAAGATCTGTTTCTGTTTAGAGGAAAATTTTGCCTTAATGGGATAAAAATCATAACGTCTCTATCAAGAGTGGTAAAGGCCATTGCAGGCTATTAGGTAGAAATAGAAGATAAAGGGTACAGTTCAAGACACAATATTTCTTTTGAAGAGTTTATTTTATTTTGCAGTTGAATATTGTTCAATAGGCATCTGACTGTATCCTGTTCAGATTGTTTTAGTAGGATGTTACAACAATTCAGAGAACATCCATTTTGCAAGTTATGATTAGAAATAGTGGGGTTAGTCATCTAGATAATAATGTAATTTCTCATCTTACCTCACAGAAACCAATATTCTCACCTTTCCTTCTGAGGGTATTATAAATAAAATTTTGCTCTCAAAAAAGTCCTGTTCTGAAAAGGACAAAAAGTGACATTGTTTTGTCCTTTGAGATCAACTCAGTTTACAAACAGTGATCTCAGCCTGCTAAATTCTAGGACATTGTGGGATTTAAAGTAGCTTAGATGAACTGGTTGAAAACACTAGCTTTTACAGCTTTCCTATATAGTGGTGATAGGAACTCTGAAAAAAAATTGTAGATGACAGCATTGTTGATGATGGATTACCATTTAGATAACATACCTGTTGCTATCTTGACTTTGGAAGCTCAATAAAAGAAAAAGATTCCTTCCTATGACAGAGTGGAGGACAGATATACTGCATGTATAGACAGGCAGTTTGACTTAAAGAAAAAAGAGGATGACTTTCCTCTAAGGACCTCAGAGTCTTGCCAGACAGCAAAGTGTACACGAGCCAACAGTGTGCCCTGACAGCAGAGATGGCCAACAGTACTCAGGGCTGTATTCACGGGAAAAGGGAGAGCAAGGGAAATGAGTAACCCCTCTACTCTGAGCACTTGTTAGCCCATACCTGAATCCTACATATGGTTCCAGGCCCCCGCAATATAGGAGAGAGGGATAAACTGCAGCAAGTTCAGGAGAATGCCACCAAGAGCTGAGGGAACTAGGGCTTTTGAGTCTGGAGAAGGTACAGCTCTTGGGGGACTTAACAGCATCCTGCCAGTACCTACAAGAAAGTTACTGAGAAAATGGAGCCAGGCTGTATGTTCAGTGGGGCATGAGAGCAGGACAAGAAAGAAAGGACATTAAGTTGAAGCAAGAGGGGTTTAGACTGATTATAATGAGAAATCAGCTAAACAGTGGAACAGCTTGTTGAGAGAGCTTGAACTGAACATGGCTGTCTTCAACACTCGACTGAAAAAAGCCCTAAGTAACCTGGTATGGACCTATAGCTGACCCTGCATAATGCAGGAGGTTGGGCCAGAAACTTCCCAAGTTCCCCTCCAATCTGAATTATACTTTGATCCTATGATCTGCCTATTGTAATATAAAATGGGAAATAACATCAATGCCCTAATTAAGCATTCTGTGTGCAGAACATTTGTGATACCTGGTTTTATTATTATGCCTAGGACTAATTTAGAGAAAGGGAGAGGAAGATACTTAATTTACAAAATACCATAATTATAACTTTATTTTTCATGAAAAAAAGTCAACACCAGACTAGGAACCTTGACTCTTCCTTCATCTAACCGCAATCTTCCTCCTTATACTGAGTTGACTCCTCTGAGGAGAACTGTCAGACTCCAGAATTAGTCATAATAATGGTTGACCATTGCTTTAGCATGGAAATATATTCAACTTTCTGGTGCTTCCATAGGAACTGCTGTGTCCTCATGACAAACAAAATGCATGTGTAGAAGCATCCATGTCTATCAAAGTTCATGACAGATTAGACAGAGAATATTCCATTTATAGTCCATATCACATATGCCTTCTGTCTTTAGGAAGGAATCTGACAGACACTGTGAGATTTTTTTGGGCTTTTTGTTTATTTTTTCCCTTTTATTTTAATAGGCAGTTTAAGAATTTTATGGCTCAGATGACTTGGAAATTGATAAAGAGATTTTATTCTACTAGCGACAAATCAAATCCAGAAGAATTTGCTCATTAAGATAATGTTTTATGTGAAAATATTTCAAGCAAACTGAATGCCTTGTGCATTTAATTTTGGCTGGTTTTGTTGTTGTTGTCATCTTTCTTCTGATGTCTTGCAATTTCTGTTTTATCTGTATGGTTTAACCTTTTTTTCAAGGGTAATAGAGTGAAGTGTAAAAGTATATATGTCAAAGCATACTTTTCTGCCAATACTTTTCAAAGTTTTTCTCAAAAGAAACAAATAGCTTTTGCAGAACTTGCTGTGTTTCTCTTGGAAAAATTCAATATTCAATGAGATGCTTGCAAAGAAATATGATTATTAGAGTATTTTTTAGTCCTTTTTGTTCTATTTTTTTTTGGTCCTTAAAGCAGTTATGCAGTCTCTTGCCAGCTAGCTATTTCGTGCTCCGTGTTGTTATCCTCTAGAGTGGAAGGTTCATACTCCTAAAAGAACATGCTTGTGCAAGAACAGAGCCTTCTCTTGTCTGATTGCTGACATACTGTATGTAGAAGATGATAAAATGCAATTAACACTGGTGACTGAATTGTCACCCTGTCAATGGTGACACCTCTTTTCAGGTCAGGATTAGGACATATTGCCTGTTGGCATCTTTTTGTCTTTCACTTTCCCTATTCCTCAAAGGAACTGCTGTTGCACAATCATTTAAAGGGTTGATAAACTGTTTTTTTATTTTTTTTTATTTTTTTTAAAACAAATAATAATTTCACAGATAATTTTCCATTTTTTTACAATAATTTACAGATAATATTACAGATACAAATATTTGTGTTTACAAATAACTTGAAAAGAGCTTTCAGTTGTCTTGAACTGATTTCCCAGGCACAATTATCTGCCAGGTAATTTTTTGGGGTAATGTTTGTTTTATGTCCATTATGAAACAGTTGATTGCAAATATTCTCAAGAAAGATGAGTAGACAAAAGAAGAAAAAATAAGGAAGAAATAACTGGCAGAAAAAATAATATGCTCATTTTTTCAGGATTTAATTTTCTCGTTTCATCTGTTAGAGAAAAGGAGGTACATTAACATCCTGTAGTAAGGATACGTAATTTTTTCATCTCACTTAAGTCTATTGAAAATACAGATTGTCTAGAAGTATGTAGAAGTTCTCGAACAATTGTATTATGAATGTCAGAGTCTTCATAGGATGCAGATAAAATGTAGTGTTGCAGAGTACAGAAATTCAATTTGTTGTCATTATGTCAACTGGAAATTCCAAACTTTACTATTTCTGTACAGATGGCAATAACCAGGAGCTTTTCCTTTTGATTTGATGGCAAAACTCTAGAAATTTTCAAGTGACACAAAACTAAGTAAACAAGTCTTGAAATCTGTTGAACCATGGCACACTGTGATATCTTTATCAAAGAATGTACAGACTTCACGCTCATGTCATGATTCATTCTAGCAGTGTTGTGCTGTACCTCCTTTAAACCACCTAAAAATGTCCATTCAGGTAATGTGACAAACTACCAAGAAATAAAAACAAAGTAAAAAGTGTGATTAACAGTTAGCACCTGAAAAAATTTTTACTTTGAAAGATAAAACAAAAGCTGTATCTGGGCTAGATGACTTAAATAAAACTGACAGTCATATTTTCTCATAAATTAAACATGACCAAATTTTGACACTTCCATGTGATGGACGCAAAGTTAATGGGCTCTTTCCACAAAGGGCTATGAAGATGCTGGTGTTTAAAAATTTGGCATAAAGTCTCTTTATCTTTCAGGAGAACTTTTCTTTATGTGAAAAAATAATGCAGGAGTTCAGGCCTTTAGTGGAGCTGAAATGGTCTTTAGTGGAGCTGAAATGAGAACCTTGTCCCTCTGATGGGGCAGATTTATACTGCCGTAATAACAGCTTGCCATGGATAATGGTCTAAAATTTTCAGAATGAGAGCTTTTTTATGTGAAGAGCTTCATTTTTCTAGCTGAAACAGAGATTATTGACATTCCATGTTAAAATCTCTATTTGACAGAAGTTGTTCACTACAATCAGTACTTTGAATTGAGGCAAAGAATGTCAAGATCTTGTCCACTTAATGAAATTTGAATTAGCTGCTTTGAATGTGCATTTGAATCTGATAAGTCCTAAGGTTTCCCGTGCCTCTCTTGGCATTTGCTCACAGCTAGTCAGATCCCTTTTTTTTTTTTTAAAAAAAAAAATTCTTTTTCAATTCATCCATGGTAATAATGTGTTGAAATTGACTCCTTTTTCAGTTAGGAATGAAAAACCAGAAGGAATGCATTGTATCTTTGCTGAAGAAGTGAGTAAGAATTTCAGAACTTGGCCCTCAGACTGGTCTGCAGCTTGTGGGCTTATGGGAGGAAAATGCTTAAATGTCATGGGAGGCATTCTATCATTATTTGAAGGTTTTTTTTAGCCAGAGATACATATATTCTAATGTCTCTAGTATAAAATAAGAAAGGTGAAATTTTCAGTTAGTTTGAAATGTCCTGTATGGATTGCATGTATTTGTAGGAGAATTCCAAGGCATTTTTAGTGGCAGTCTAGCATACATTTTATTAGATAATTTTCCATCACTGCAGTTTACAAACAATTATATATGTGTTACAACTACAATCAGGGTAAACATGTACTGTTTAGTTTTCAATAACCAACACATTTACTATACATCATCTCAAAAAGCCAGGAGAAAACAACATCCTAGTTATGAAGCTTTGATGTTTCAAACTGAAAATATGTCTTTAAAAATTCTATTTTCTGGGAAGCAATTAAAGGTGCTGGAGGATTGTCTGGAGCAGATAGCAAAGGCAGAACCATCAGGTCTCAAAGGCAATGATTTCACTAATGAAACCAAAAGTATGCAAGAATAATTCCCATGTGAGAGAGAGGCCCAAGTGATGGGAACAACTGTAGAGAAAATGGCTACCAGCTACTGGTGATAAAAGACACTTCAGGAAACCTGTGCCAGAAAGAAAAGAAGAAACTTGCTGTTAGACACAGGATTGTCAAATCAGAAGGAAACGCATCATTCCAGCATAGCCTTTAGATATGTCTCACAAATTTCAGTCAGCTCTAATTGTTATTTAAAGGTAGATGTTTTCCACCCATTTGTCTCTCTTCCATTTCGTTTGGACTGATCTTTAGCCAGTTTTCTCCAACTCACACTCTCATTTCAGGCAGGCTTGAAGATCAAAAGCTTTTTCTTTATCAGCTAAAGAGAGATGATTCTCACTATGCCCGGAAAGTCTCAGCATAACTTCTCAATCTTACAATAATTTTGCAATAAAATGAGCTAATCAATGGAATGTACACTTAGTGGATGCAGTTGTTTATAATGTCTGTGGAGTTAGACATAACTAGGCAGTTCTGTCCAGCAGTGTCTGAGGTGGTGCAATAAGCTCACTGAACAGGGATCAAATGTGCTTGATCAAGTTCTCAGTGAATCTTTTCCTGATTCTGGAAGGAAGGAAATCTGACAGAACAAACCAATGTGGATTTTAGGTTAATGGCTGTACCTCCTTAACATCCTCATGCAAAGAGGAAAAAAATTGAGGTGATATTTGACAAGGATGGCAATTTTACGGGATGGCTTCTGAAGGATGGGCTAATCAGCCACTCATTTGAGGTTATCTGTCCACTGATCTCCTGCTGACAGGCAGTAAAAATTGTGGTTGCCAAATACTTTTAAAGCACAGATCACTTTCTGGATGCCAAGCCTGCAAGGCCTGTTATTTTGATGCAGCTTGCCTGGATGTGGAAGACCTGATTTGGAAATCGTTCTCTTTGATAGATGTTGTTTTCCCCTTCGGCTTCCTAGGAAAATGAAGCAAGTAATAAACATAATAAAGTCACAGCACTTAGAGGTAAGCTTTCAAAGCAGTCCAAGAAAAATATTATTTATATAAAATAATTCTGAACCGAAACCAGAATTGCCTCCTTCAACAGATATGTAATTGTAACCCACAGCATTCTCTTCTGATTGAACATCATATGAATTTTATATGAAAGTATAAATTTATATGAAATATAACTTTATATGAAAATATAACTTCCCATAAATTTGGGGAAAGATCTACTGCCTGTTTATTAACAGTGAATATTTTCAATCCAACGCAATCAGCAAGATGTATTGAATGGTCAGTTCTGATTAACTGCACCTGTCACTTCTGGAGTGTTTGGGAAACAGTCCACAGATGAGGCAATATTTTGTAAAATCTTGGAGTGTCTTTGAGCAGAACTATCACAGCACTGTTTGAAGTCTGAGACTTCTAAATCCTCTCTCTACTTCATGTGCAATATTTAGGAACTTGATTGTTAAGTATTTTTCTGTTTGGAATGCCAGAGTAAAAACTTAATGTAAACACTGAAGACTACAAAGGTTGATTTATTTTATTTACCACATTTGAGTAGATTTAGTGAGGGGGTTTGGGGTTTTTTTTTGGTAGTACTGGTCATTTATATTTACTATGACCTAATGTTTTAAAATGCTCTTGTGTAGGCCACTTCAAGCAATATGACCTAAAAACATAATCTCTTTTGAAATATTGGGTCAATCAAAACAAATGGGTGCCTGTGACACTAATTTTTCAGGCTATGGGTTTCAGGCACAGACTTCTTTGTTTTACTTTAAAACCTCTGCCACAGACGGTGCTAGCACGTGGATCCTGTGTTGTCCCTCTGGATCTCTGTCTCAATCTGCTCACTGCTGTGCCAGGGTAGTTGTTCCAATCATAATGCTCTCCCTAAAATATGATGAATGGGTGTTTGACCATCCCTGACAATGAGTCAGCTGAAGACAGAAGCTCAAAGGCTTTGACAGAGGCTGTTAGAAAATGATAAAAGTTTGCTAGAAACAAAAGGCTTTAGTAGTTACCCTTTCCCAGCAGCAGCAGACCAGAAATAATTTGAGGAGAGTCATCCTATGTTGTTAATTATACAGCCTCCCTAGTTCTGGAACCATTTTCTTTCTCTGAATCATCTCCCAAAAACATTGAAAATATATGCCAGCAGATGTTAGAGGAAGTGATGCTTATGATTCTGTAGGGGAAAATCCTTACACTTGAACCAATTCTGAGTCAATGTCTATAATACTCCTTCAGGAACTGACTCAAATTACTAATTTCATGGAGAAGAAAAAAGGTGAGTAGCTTTATGCTGAATGAGTTTAGTCTATTCAGCGAAGACTCTCAATAAGCAACAGAGCAAAGGATCCATGAGGATCCTCCATAAGAAATGAGGAAGGAAAAAGAAGCAGTGGTAAATGAACTAAGGGAATGTGACTTCCTAAGTTGACCATAGACAATTTTTGTAACCTGTCTCAAGCTTGCATAATTTCATTCTGAGTGGTATTTGCAGTGTGTCAGTGGCTCTGCAGCCTAAGGACATGTTTCTTTATTATTGTCATGGACTAGGTTGTATGGGATCAATTGTCTATTAAACAAATGTCCTACATCTGTGACCTACAAGCAAGGTCATAGTATAGTTTATCCTTGTAACTTTTATCTGCCCAGACCCTCAGACACTTAGTAGTTGAACATGACTGTCAAAGTGTTGAGTCTGGCCTTCACTGGATCAAATGGAGAAAGTAATGCTATAATACCTTTAATTAAAACTGAGAAGTGTAGACTTGAGTTTAACCCTGAAACATATGTGAGGAAATCCCACTTGTAACATCTTACTATTTACTAATTTCTGATAATGTTTATGATGCTATGAGGAGAATCAGGTATCTGTCTCATAAACCCTCTTACTCTTCTTCAAGGAACCTGAAAACCTTGATGCTAATTTCTGTCACATCTATAAAATATAATGTATACTTAGTATAGTTTTGATTGCTTTAAGGGTTCTCTTATTTACAACATGCTTTCAATGACAGGCAATTTATGAGAGCAGTGAGAAACTAGAGATAACATTATGGTTACTGATAACAGCATTAAGAGAACAGGAATTAAACCATGCTATGCTTTCTTCTCAGTGATGGCAAGTATTTCATTTTTCCTGTTTCCTGTGAGAAATGTGATGTGCTTATTTTGTAAATAACAACCCAATGAATATGTGATGGATATAAAAAGACACTTAATATGATATTTTAAATCACTGTATGATAGTAATTGGAAATAATAACTTCTAAATGGTGACAAGTAAGCATTGAGTTTCTTGCAGGACTTTCAGCACTGGGGAGATTATTGACAAATACTTGAGAAATTAGGGTAATAATTTCTTCTGGTGATTGATCCCACAGATAGTGAAGATGTCAAAAATTATTCTGTGCTATTTGAGTGGCAAGAAGAGTTCCTTTGTCTCTAGATTGTGAATGGTATACAGAGGAAATATGAAAATATCTCTGAGGATTCTGATGTCAAGCAGGTGAACAGAATCTGTACCAAAGACTTTTCTTCCTAGAATATTCCTTTCACACTATCCGTGCCCCTCTCACTCAGCTTGATTGCTTGGACAAGAGAATAAATGAGCATTCAAAAAAAAATATTAACAGGTGGAAAGAAGAAATACTTTTTCCATCAGGTTTTGTCAACTGTTCTAAACCATTAATGAGTGTCCAGTCTGAACCACCGAAAAAGTGGCTCAGAAGACTGAAGAACCAAGCTCTGAAGCAAAATGTTTGACAACCAAGCCTTTGCTCTCTATTGTTAGACTTGCCCTTCCCTGCAAAATCCCCCAACATTGCATTCTGGGCCTTAAACATATGAAAGGGTGATGGGAGGAACTGCTAGAACTGGTAATGACAGACATGTGAAATACCAAGTGCTTATCAAAACAACGTTTGACACATTGCCATGTTGTATCAAACCTTTTGTGGTGAGAACCAGGAGCTAGGTGGAACACTACACATTTCTGTGTAAGTGATCTGACAGGCCTGGGGAATACGTTGTTGGTACTGGAATGGAAGCAGGTAGCAGCTTGATTTTGTGAACCCTGTAAATCACAAAGCATCTGTTGAACTACCAGTACCAGCCAGAAAGTACTCACATTAATAAATGATGCTGAAGAATCCGGTACAGAAATACAGATGGTATGACCAAAACCTAGAGCTGATGTGACTCTGAAATGTCTGGACTGTCAGAGTGTTCTTTAAATTATGTCTCTAAGTACAACAGAACTTACAGGTAGGTACAGGCTCAAGAACTCAACTTGCAATTAATGACATTGCAAGTGGGTAGGGCTTGTATTTTTTTTTTTTGGTCTAGGTTGCAGAATTCTGTTGAATATAAATTGCTGAAAAAATATCTACTCCTCCATCACTCTCCAGTTTTGGTCACATCAATTCTAATAGATAGTGAATACATTCTGTAGACACAAAGAATTCAGGAGAAATTTCTCTGGGATGTTATGGGCTATTTTCTGCAATCACCAGTTCTGTGTTCATCTGTGTTTAGAAAGATAAATAAGACTTTTGGAAAGGAAATAAACGAAAGATGAAACATGATATCTGTATGCAGATTCATGCTTCTCATAGATCTTAAATAATACATGCAGCCAGCTTAAGACACACAAGTATATAGTAGAATTTTTTTTAAACTAACAGAGTTTATCAAGGAGTGGAACAGCTTTTGTAGAAGCAAGTGCTCAGTATAAAGATAAGATAACAGGCAGAGATATGAGACAAGTTGCTGAATGAGAGAGAATAAAGAATGACCATTCACTTCACTGGGCCTGACAACTGAGGGGTACCCAATGAAGTGTGTGGACAGCTTGTTTGAAACAAACCAAGTACTGTGTCACACAATATGTAATTAGATTGTGGAATACATTTCCTCAGGGTATTATACAGAGAAAAACAAGAAGTGGCTTCCTGGAGAAAAGGAGTATTGATGGTAGTTGAACTATATGAATTGAAAGCAACCTTTGTCTCAGGAAAGGCTTGTGTCCGTGATTTCTGTAGACTGCAAGGGTGGACAGGAGGAAGGATCACTCTAAGCATGTCCTATTTACTGTTAGGTAATGTGTTTACAGGCTCCTCTTCATGAACACAGGCAACCGGAGAGGCACAACAGTAGGCAGGGCAACCCCAATAACCTACTCAGGGAAAGGAGCGCCCCTACCTGTGCTGTTGCAGGGGAGGCTCAGTCCCACAGGCCAGAGGTGACCCCCATCACAGTGGGTCTGTGTGAAAGGGTCTCTGGGTCTCTTTTCAGATGGAGGTCAGCAGGGTCACAGGAGTCATTGTGGGACACAGAGGAAGACCATATTGTGATTGCAGGAAACCTATTATGGGATCTTTAGGGTAGGTACGAAAGGCAGGAAAAGGGAGAATTCAAGTTTTTTTGGGAAGGAAAGAGTATGGAATACAAGAAGTAAAAGGTATCTATAATATGGCATTTGATCAGTATGTTTGTCTGGTCATGTACTGCACTTGGTCAGTGCAGTCACTCCTACCTTCTCATTAAATTCTATTTCTGACTCTTTTTGTCGGTGAGGGGCTCTATTCTCTGTTCCACATGCGTGTATGGTGGTCTAAATGCAGCAAACACAGTGGAGGCTGTGGATCTTTGAGGCCCACACACCTGGGGTGTGAGAAGCTGGAGTGAGGGCTCGTGTCAGCATGTGATCACTAGTGAATATCAAGCCGAAGTAGTCGGTGAGTGGGTGGAGTGTTTTGGGAGCCAGGCGTATGCATGTTTTTGTGAGTGCAGCAACTGGAGGAGTTGGCTGCTGAAGGGATCAGGGGATCCAGGCGAAGTGCTGAAGAGACCATGGCGTCTTGAGGTCAACAGGGTTTCTGCCTGTCCTGTGTGTGTGTGAAGGGTTCGTGTGTCTGTCTGAGTGAGGGGTCTGGGCCAGTGGCTGGAGTGGGACTTCAGCCTCGGCACCTCATGCCTCCAGGTACCAACAACCAGAGATGCCAAAGGTCCAGAGACCAGAAACTGAGCAGTCTGGGTGTCTGAGCCAGGCTGCTGCGGGGATCGCCATTGTACATATGTATGTATTTCCCAATAATGGACCTTCATCCTGGTCAGCCAGAGAGGGACATTGGATGAGACTGTTGAGCTCTTTGTGCTTGCACAAGTTCGTGTGTTTCTGTCTGTATTGATCTGTGGAGCCAGCTGTGTGTCTACACGTGTATGTGCTGTTGGCGCGTTTGCATGTGTGCCCACTGGGAATACATGCTCAGCCTCGTTATTGGTTGGACCTGGGGCATGGAGTTGTGACAGTCTTGCCTATTTTGGACTATCAGGTTCAACAACTACCTAACACACATTACTGCTACTTGCTACCAGAACACATTGAGTAAGGTGTCTTTTCATCTGACTCAGTACAGCAACTCTGTACAGACAATTCAGCATGTATTGTAAAATTTCAACAGCCATGCCTAGCAAAAAAATAATTAAAAATAATGTAATAAATTCCTTCTGAATGCCCTTTACTTCATATTTTTCTTATCTGATTCTTTACTTTATCCTCCCTACATGAAGTCATCTGTTGTTTTTGTATCAACTAGCCTTACCTTTACACATTCTTGTGTAACATTTTAGCTTTACTGCTTTTATATTCTTTGAATTCACCTGAGGGAAGAAAAATCATCATAAATTTAATAGTTCTGCTGAACAATGAAAGAAAAAATCAAGAAAGAATCCAACAAACAAAATGAAATCCAGTGCAAATTGTGGCTGAACACTTACTCAATCCCTATCCAAGGTGATGTTATGTGTGAATTAGTATTTTCTTATTTTTCTTTAGTTTCCACAATAAATCACAATGAAAAAAGATGTGCAGCTGACATGTAGCTATATACATTTCAGTTTGCTATTCTTAATACCAAGTGTCATTAACAGTAGCATGTAGTTATGAACATGTAAAAACAATGATATATGCAAATGCAAAGAAGCCCTTAAATATTTACACTTTATCTACCTTCCTATATGTGAAGTAACTGATCTCATCATGCAACAGAGCAATATTATCTCCAATTCTCCTTTTATTATTAATATATTTTTAAAAGCCCTTTTGCTTTTCCTTCACAGTGTTAAGAAAGAAATGATGTATTGTAACCAGACAAAATTGTGATGAGACTTTAGATTTCACTGAATTTTCACTGAATTTTTAGAGTTGGAAGGGACCATAGAGATCATCTAGTCCAACTGCCCCGCTGAAGCAGGATTGCCCAGAGCTAGAGCATGTTACTCAGATGAACAGATTCTAACTATCACAAAGTAAATTTCAAGCACCTCTATACTAGAGTTAGTAACACCAGGGTAGTCTATCCTCTAGAAGATTCTGTGGATGGGATCTTAGGACAACAGTTGAGCTCTAGCAGAGGTCCTACATACCCAGCAATACAGGTTTCACTAGCAGTGGTTTGAATCCTGATTCAAAGAATGTTATATCTTTCTTACTTCAAGAAACATGTGAGGTCTCCTGTACAGCTACTTACTCACACGCAGTGAGCTAGAGATCAGAGAGGATCACAGCCTGAAGTTATATGACTTTAGGTTAGAAATGAGCATCAAATTTCTTAGAAGCAGCCGAATGTCTTTTGTTTTGTTTGACAGAGCTATATATAATCAAAGGCATTGCAATAGCTTAGGGCTGTGTATTGAAATGATTTCCCTTGTGAATAAGTTGCATACGATTTAACTGCCTAAGTATTTACATATTTTTCTGAGACTTCCTCATTGCAAAAGAGAAACGTTTGTCTTCATAATTGTCAAAACATGCTACTCTTTAATCTGGCATAATATTTACTTCTCTGGTACTGTGTGTCAGGAATTCAGGCTCAGGTTGTAGATGGTATCGAATTTTAGTAAGTGATAATGACATTAGGGAAATGTTGCCAGGAGAAACATCTGAACTATGCAGGATAAAAATTGCCATTCAGGCACTGATTTAAGGTGCTTCTGATTCTAATATTCCTTTGAAATGCCATTGAAATTCTTATGTCTATTTGTACTATGCAATGCCTTTTGTAATGAGGTGTAGTGTTTTCTCATCTCTGAAGTTCAACTGAAGCACATTAAACATAAATCAGCCCCGGAGGATTCACCTCATGTTGGTTTACTGTCATATAATTTTTTTTTTCCCCTAGCAAGCATACGTAACAAATGCCTGGTTATAATAATCTAATTCTGTAAGCCTGAGCTGTTCAAATGAAAGGGCTGGTGGTGAAGAGATGAAAGCAGGTGTTCCTAGCCAGTTAGAATATAGATGCTGAGTTGACTAGCGAGTGGACCATTTTAGAGTATCTGTTCCAGTTGATTAGTACAAAGCTTTACAATGTTATTTTGACTAGCTATGAAATCAAATTATTCTGCATGAAGTGTTACTCAGCACTAAACTCTTATGCTCATGCAATATTGCGAGTGACTCTTTGTATATGACTCATTTCTGTTTTGCCCTAAACCACTAAGAATCCAAAATTGCATCCATGCCTAATCCCTTCTCCTGAGCCTGTGGAGTGCCCACCAATACTCTCTGTGAGTGTCCAAATCTCCTAGGCATGCTTAACACTCAGGGACAGCACCTGATACTTTGCAAATGGCATAAGTAGTTATCACTTTTAGTGAATGTCAGTGTATCAATAATATGAAAGTCTCACTTATCTAATGGCTAAATGATTACAGTACTCAACCTTCAATAGGAGACCTATTTTCAGCTCACTCATTAGTCTGGACCCATATCTTACATTTCTAGAAATATAGATCTATAAATATGTGTAAAAATGCAGGGAGACCCGCTGAAGGCATTATGCAGGCTGTTCTGCCTTAGGGGTGGGTTGCTAAGGATCCTGGGCTCACCTTCTGTGTTCACAGTTGTCGTTTTGAGAGGTGTGTATATGAGCAGAAAATTGCTGCTGTGCCTAAGTTTAAAATTCCAAAATTCCATTACCGAAACTACCCTTTAATCTCTAGGACTGTAACATACATGTAGTAGGTATTTGGAGTGGTTGTTGGGCTTGCATATTAAAAGAGAGTTGATTTTACTTTCTTTTTTCATAGTTCCATTCAAATTATTTTGTGGTATGTTTTGTGAATTTATAGTATGACCAAAATTAATTAAGAAACAAAGAATGTTTTCATAATACAAGTAGATTATTTAGCTTTTAAGAATTTTTTGTTCTATTTTTAGATTATATTCACACTATGCCTTGACTGACAAATACTTCTACCCTCATATGAAACTAAATGTGAAATTGAGGATTAGTACTGTAGTTGAAATATATAATTAAATGTATTTCCTAAAACTGCTAAGAAAAGCAGTTTTTATCTTACTGTAAGCAACAACAAAAAATTTTCTAATGAAAGCTCAATATTCTCTAAATGAACACAGCATATTGGAGAGAATGATCAGAAATACCTATTTAAAAATCTCTTTGTTAAACTTTGGATGGAACAAAACCCAGTGATCTTGACAAAATCTGTCTGCCTTTATTAACTAAAACTAAATTAAATTCTTTTCATATAATAACTATATAACCACATTAAAAAGAAGAAAAATGAATGGCATTTTTCAAAAAAATTTATACTGTTATTTTTATTTACCATCAGTATACTCACAATCAACTGCTCTAAGGGACTTCAAAATAAAAACATTGAGATTCCTTTATAGCTATGTGAATAGTGCTTCTACAACAGAAGAGAAAATGTACTTTTTGATCTGCTCATGGCTCCAGATGGCATGCTGATTTAGAAAATAGATAGATAATAGTTACATTCAGGATATGAAACAAACAGAATGGGGGATTGATTTGAGAAGTTTATTGTACTTTGTTTCTTTTGTCTAAAGTAAGATTCTTTAATTTATTGCTTTTCTTCCCAGAAAACCTACAGTAATATTAGAGAAGTGCTGATAGTGTAAATGCACCACAGTGAGCCACCTGCAGGTAATACTGGTGTGACCTGTTTCTCACAGGTATCAAATTCTCTAATTATCCTAAAATATTTCAGCTCAGATGTCTTCTATTTGCAGCTATCATTCTTTCTTTTGTTTGTTCACTCATTCTCTCTTTTTTTTTTTCCTTCTTTCACAGTAAATATATGAGTCTGGACAGAATTTTAGGCAGAAAATTAATGATTTGAAAAATGTCAGTAATGCTTTGGCATCAATATACCGCAGTGCATGAATCTGTTAGTTTCTGGTATCACTTATATTACTGCATGTAAGGGAAAAGTTAAAATTTCATGAGATGAAGAAACCCACAAAATGCCAGTGTATGAGAGTAATTAAAATAGAGGAATAATAAAATCACAATTGTTTACAGCATTTCTACCTTCAGCTGAGTTATTCTAGTACGTCAGAAAGTAGACTATAACTAATGCAAAAAATACAAGAGAGTGTTAAGTCACAAGGCAAGTGAAAAAGACTACTGTATTGAATCTGGCAAACACCATTCAGAATTTAACATTGTCACTGTTTTATATTTACAAATCTTCCTTTCTGCAACAAGTTAAAAGGTTCATTCTGCTTCCTGTCAGGCAAATTCATGAATCTGGAACTCATTGTCAAAATTGGTCTTGAATACCATCTTCTGGGGAAAGTCTGAAGGAGAAGACAACGGGTATGAAACACATTTGGAATTAGGTTATCTATATTTAGCATATGGTATTCAAAATACATTTTGGCAAATGTATAGCTTTATCAGTAATTCTAATGCTCTCATAGCCTTTTCTGTGATAAATTGAAGATCTTTCTTCCATTATAGGACTGCAGATAAAGGTATTTTGGATAAATTTACTTAGAATCTTAATTTGAATAATACAATTTTCACATAATCTGCTCTTAAAATTCCTATGAAGGAATTTCATATGAAATGCTGTTAGAACACTGGACGTAATAAGAAAAATCCAATGTCACTGCTAGCCTGGGTGTTAGCTTTGGGTTTAAAATCATGACTAGTTTGTGAACCTGCATTACAGTGGGGTGGTAACAAGGAATGCAGGGGATTATTTTCAGGTGTTGGTATCATTCTTCTGAATCCATTCTGGCATTTCAAGAAACTGCTGACGCTGTTAGAATCTGCTCTAGCCTGAGTTGCAGAGAACAAATTCATTTGGAAACCCAGCTACGCCCTGCCATTGTTAGTCCCAGATCATCACTATGAACACACCTCTTGTTCTGCAGATCTGTCAGGTCTTCCGTTCTTTTATTAGCTTAGTGACAGTTGGATAGAATAAATGGAGGGTCACTGGAGAATTTGGGCAACTGTTCCCTACTTGGACTTCATTAGCCTCCTATATTTGGAAAGAGTAAAAATAAAAAAAATATTGAAAATGTGCAAAAAAATCTTCATATGCACTTACTAATATATATTAATTGATAATACTAAGTAATCAGTCACATCAAAAAGTTGATAATACAGATTCTGCATGTTGACACTATCCTCTTCCTGTGCTTGGCAGAAATTTCTGGCCTAATATTTTTGAGAGTTTTGATTTTTCTCTTGACCACTTTCTTCAGATTATTTGAATTCAGACAGTTCAGAGAATATAATTCACCAGAGTTGGTGCATCTTTCACGTACATTATGCTTTTCAATTATTTTTCAGGTTTCCATAGGCTTCTTTTTTTACAATGCTTATAGTAGACATATAATGAAATTTTACCAGGCCATTTTCCCTAGAGAATTTTGAAACATAGGTTAAACTTTCTTTTGCTTATTTTTTCACTGTCAGTATTTTGAGGAGAGGATATGCTATTAGAACTGTGCAACTGAGCCCTCACATGCACTGTTGTGGAAATTAGTCTTCTTCCTCCTGTAAAATGTAGCCTATGCTGTGATAATTGCTACCTATTTCAGAAAAGCCACTGTTCAATTAAAGGACTGATTTAACATGTTACATTGCAAGGAGCAATCCCTGTGCTCTGAGACCAAAATTCATTGAATTTGTAGTTTTTCCTTTTATGGTATAAATGAATGGTCATATATTTTTTCCTTTTCAATAAAAGCTAAAGAGTTTAAGCCAACGAGAAAATATTTCTACACTGAACTGGTTTGTGGATATCTTTCCAGCAGCATTTGATTTAACACTGCTAAACCCATTACCTTTTTTTTTTTTCTGCGGTGGATCAAAACCAGAATTTCCAAAAATATTACTACCATTCTCAGATTGCCTGCTGACCGTATGAAAGAATCAGTTTGAGGTAAACTCCTCCTAGGTATCACAGCCAGTTTGGAGCCTGGCCGAGCCACATGCCCTTTGGTATCTTCTTAAATGGAGAAGCCAAATTTGCAGTTTGCTCAAAAAATATGTCTGGGACTTAAGTATTTTCAGAGCTACTTAGAATGTCAACTTTTGGCATGTTTACTCTCCAGCTGTGAAATACAGCATAACACGTCAAGTGATAAAAATGGTGAATGAATTAAACAAGTCTCTTTGGTCCCTAAATAGAGTTTCAGACAACTTCTGACAGTCTAAGATTATAGATCATGTTTTGTTGTTTGGGTTTGTTTTAGATCCCATTGCTGCAAACAAACTCCTTTTCAAATCCATTCTTTTTCCTTTTTGTTTGGTTTTTTTTTTTTTTTTTGTTTGGAATTGCTTTGGACTTTGTACATAACTGTCTCTTTCTTTGCTATTTTACTGATTTAAGGTTTGAATCATTTGGTTTAATTCTAAGCCATAATTTACCAGCAGTAGCCTTGCTGTCCTCAATTTTCGTAATTTCCATCACACACTGGTAAAACTTGAGGCATCCAAAAATATATTGACTCACAGTCTAGGTATTTGGTAAATGATCTGCATCTTTCCTTTCAGTTTTTCATTGCCTAGGTATGTGTGACCATTCTTCACATAACTGTCATTATGCAACAATAAAAACTTTAAAACATACAAATGAAAAGCCAAATGAGAATGATTAGATGAACAATGTGTTTGGAAGGAAAAGTGTCTGTGTGAAATTTTCCTCTATAAAATTTGCATTTATTTTAATGGCTCCATTTAATTATGCTCATGAACAAATTCTCCCTTCTCTTGAAAGACAATTATGTAGTGTAGTGGCTGTGCGTGCCCCCTTAACCCCTATTCTTTGTAAAATGAGCTTTGTTCACACCGTGTGTTTGTTCAGCTTGCTCATCTACGTAAACTTCAATATTCATGCCAAAATTAAAGACTGAGTGTCTTTGAAGGAGAGCACTTGTTTGGATACGCAGAAAGTGTCTTAGTAAGTCACTGAATTACAAGATACAGTAAAATAGTTGCACTACTGCAATTCAGCATGGGTATTGTCTAATTTACTGCTGTGTCACTGAATTGTAGTTCCATAAGAAAACAAAGCAGAACAGCAGGAGTTTGACTATTCTCGTAGAACTAGTGGAGACATAACGCCTACCAATTAAGTAGTTACTATGCAAATTCTGAATATTGTACCCAGACATTCAATGTGGAGTAATAAACACATGCTGGCAGGCATCTTCATGAATTGCCTCTGTTTGTCTTAAACAGATGGGACAATTGTTATTAATTTGGTTTCTAAATTGATAATACCTACTCGATATTCTCCTAAATACTGCTAGTTAATACTGATCAAACAGAAGGCTAATATTTAGCTAAAAAACCAGTTTACAGTTGTTTACTTTAACCAATTCCAATAGACCCAGGTGCCCACAGGTGATGTTTATCCTAGGTAGCTTGAGTTACTTTTGATGGAACTTTTTCCCAGCTTCGTTCTTCTAATCAGTGAAGATACAGAGGCAAGTTCAGAAGTGGTTTATCCTATTTCAAAATCAGTTTTGAAGAAATAAAGTGTGATGAGTCATATGCTGAACATTCTTATCTTCCTCTGCTGACTGTTGAAAAGCTCTAGACCTAGAGTAGGCTAGTAAAGACAAAATAAAGGGTATCTTATCCCACTCACTAGTGTAAAGAGAGATGCACATCTAGACATCATTTACCATATCTATTTTAGATATCATGTTAGAAGATCCTTTTCATTTTCTCTATTTACTTTAGAGGTAGTCTAGTTTATTATTGTCAAATAGAAGCCTAACTTCTAGATGTTTAAATTAGATGAAATGAGTCACACCCTGAGTTGTGTTCTGAAATCATTAAATGAGGTGTAGTTAAGAATGGAAGTAGAATTTGGCTCTCCCTGCTCATTACCATAGGGCTCTGGTTTTAATCTGCAAGATTATTTGGTAACTCTTTCTTTGTAAGCCTGCAAGGAACTGTATTTATTACAAAGACAACCAAATCAAGATGTATGTTATTCTCTTCCCACAGGCATGAGGAGTAGGGTTTTGTTTTTCAGTGATTTAAATATAGTGGTAGGTTAATCCACAGAAGTTCAGGTTCTAACCACAAAGTTTTCCTTGTGTAAATCTGAACTGACGTGCGTCAGTGTGCAATGGTATGGGATCTCATAGCCAAGAACAGCTCGTGCCCTGGTGACAGGTCCCAGAATGTGAATAGAAAAATGGTAGGATGGCAATTATCCGAGGTAGTATTACACTGTCTTTCTGCACAAATAGTCTTCTGGAATGATGCTTCCATTAGTTGTAAAGACAGATTCAGTCTCCAGGCATAGGCTGTCTTTTCCTAATATGGTCGTTCCTGGCTTGCCTGAATTAGACAAAGTAGTATAAATTCATGGGGAGGATTGACATGTGAAGCTAGAGAGATGTCCTCACATCTGTAATATGCAATTCATCCTCAAATTAATAGCTCAAAGTAGTTTTCAAATAAGAGTTCAACTGGCAAATTTTCCCTAGAGCTAGCAAATTATCAACTTTTTAATTCTGAATAATTTATACTTGGCCTTTTTTCTGGGTATCAGATAACTTTCTCATTACAGTCATATAGTGTAACCTGGTAAAAAGTGATAAGATCAATCTCCACTTGTGGTATCCATTTCTCTTTTGCCTTGTAATATTGCTTATGGGTAGTCCCACTGAATGCCAATATTTAATGTCCTATGGCAAGTCTTGGTGAAGTTATCAAAAATGGAAAGACCTCAAAAATGCATGTTAAATTCATTAGACCGTGTAGGATTGATGGAGAAAGTGTACATTATCTCAGGTGTGGATATGGTACCAGGTACAACTACAGTGACTGGTATTTCTCAAATTCTACTATGGAAATTATAAGTGTTCTACAGGTTTTTCATCTTTGACTTCTATTTAACCTAACAATGACTGACTTTTGTGGAAAAAAAAAAAAAAAGCTTACCACTTTTCATTCGGTTTTGCATGATGAATGGAAGGCTGAGAAAACTTTTTAGTTGCCCAGCAGATACTAAAGTCTTTCAATATGAGATGCTCCGTTAATGAAGCATTCAGCACTCATGGTGGTCTGCACTTCCAAAAAAGCTGATACAGTGAGACAATTAGGTTGTTTAGCAGAGAGGTAGGATGTTCTAGTTTGGGACTAGTTTGGGACCTTGCAAAAATGTAGGTATCTTTCTAATGGAAAGCTGGCTGATAAAAGAATTTTTATTTATGTAGATGAAAGACTTAGTATTTATAAAACATGATGGAGATATAAAGGAGTATTTAAATTATCAGAATTACTTTATTCACTCATTCAGAACATGAAGTGAATTTAGAAACAGTTGGCACAAATAAATACTTAATTACTAATTTATGTACTTACAAAGGACAGATTAAAAATGCCAATCACTCCTAATAGCAAGTAAAATGTAAAAGCTCAACCATTCTAAGAGTAGTTATTTTTATTTATAGTTTTTAGTATATGTAAATTAGACAATGCAAAAACATTAGTGACTTGTATGTCTGTATTTTTCATTTAAACTCTGCTTTTGGTAAATACTTTAATTTAAATCATAGCACTAGAATTTTAAATTTTTGGAATATGGTTACAGAAGACCTTTGTCTCCCCAGAGATTTTTGAACAAATGTCTCAACTGTTGTATCATTCAAGAACCAGAAGGAATCTCTTGTAGGCCTTCTGACTTTGCCCATTTGATTTCTTTTACTTGGCTACACTGTCTTTACCTAGAAAAAGAGAAAGAAAGAATTTTTCAAGACTTTTCCTTGATTGTTTCAGAAAGAAATGAGGCTTGTTCTGTTTCTTTCTAACAGTAATATCCAGAGGTGTTTGCTCTGAAGTACTTCAATAATAGTTTTAGTTTCTACTTATAAAGTGTTAAAATAAATTTCTAGACCATCTTTTTTTCCCTTTTTGAATCATTCACCGCAGTTTTAGACATGTACTATATGCTAAAAAAAAATTCCGTGAAAAAATCTTTCTTGTAGTAGCCAATAAGGTATAATATAAGGGGTGAGAATGGACAGATAGCAAAGACCGTTTCTGAAATGTGCTTTTATCTGTTAGTAGAATTTTCTGAACCTCTTCAAGTTTCCTGAAAAGGAAAAAGTCTTCAGACTAGAGGCTGATCCAGAACTGACACCGGATCTTTACTGAGTACACTGTGATTCAGGGAATCCACATGTGTCTAGGATTCATGCCAGAATTACCCTCTGCTTCTGCTTAATCCCTAAATCCTTTTGCTGAGGACGCTACACTACTTTCATTGTCAGAGGATTCCTCAAAATAGTAGGAACAAAGATTTGCTTTCATGCAGACATTGATTACAAACCTCTGTGCATTAATTTAGAAAGCTATTTGTCAATAAAAATAATTTATGATTTATTTAGTTTATAAGTTTTCTTAAGTTTTTAAGAGATTTCTTTAAGATTTCTTGTTTTTAATTTTTAAAAATGCTAAAAATAATTATAGGATATATAAGTTAATGTCTGTTAATATATTAAATATTATTTATAGCTTTAATTAATATATTATAAATTTATTATATATGAATGTATTAACATTCAGTTTGAAGTGCATAATGAAATCTTAGATTGGGATTTGCAGTGTCACAAAATTAATTATAATATAGAGCTACTTTGGATACGGACACTGTTTAGTTTTTCTAGCACACTGATATTAGCTAGTGGTTTTGAATGAATTCTCAAATCAAAATACTTTCTAAAAAGGACCAAAAAATTGTCAAAAGTGGTGACAAAGTAGGATTTATGTTGTTACAGATTTAATTTGTCTTAAGTCATGGTCTTCCAATATTTTGCCTTTCCCAGCTAAAAAAAAAAGAAAATCCAAACTGCATTGTAAAATTGTCTGCAATAACTCAACCCAAGGAAAAAAAAAATGCTAACAAATCTTTTAAAAAATGTTCTGTGGTTGGACAGCAACAGGCAACTATTAATTCTTTGCTTGTAATGTCCCCAGAAAAGGACCAGAACCACGGATGGTCTTGGGGAACAGCAGGAGATTTCAGCATCTTTTTAAAGCAAATTTAGTATTTGTTTTCTCTTCAGATTATATATCCTTTGTGCCACCAAAAAAATTAACAGAGCAATAATTACATAAAAACAGATGTTTGTGTACTCTGCAGGAAACTATTACTGTGTGTATTTTGAGCCTTCTCTCTAGTCTTTCTTATGTATCTCATCAGGCTACACTTCCTGGTGAAATTAGTACTAAGTCTCATCTCCAAAGTATGCATTTTAGTTTCATACCAGTGCAGACTGTGAAATACTTTTATGTGTTTACTTTGTGATTTCTTCTCTTACCTATTATGAGTTGGTTAAACATACGTTTTTGTAGTCTTTCAAAGCACAGAAGAAAAAAAAGAGGCAGAATAAATACACATAGAGAAAAAGAGATCAGAAAGATAAATAAGATCAACAACACACCTTTCCTGATGGTGCCCTTGAGTCAGCTCTTCCCAGCTTCTGAAAGGCCTGACCCTCTTATTTCAAAGACTTTCTTAGCAGCCTGCCTATTCAAAAGCTAATAAATCATGGTATCAGTTAGTATGACACAGTCTTTGGTTAGCCACTGTAAATCAATTAATAGCTCTCACTTTTTAATGAGTTAACAAGCTTTCTATTTTCTTTCTTTTCTTATTTTTTTTTTGGTACATATTGGAATGGCCTTCCATTTGCCACAATGCTATAGAAATCTGCTCCATTGGTCACTGAAGTCACTAGTACCTTCTTCCACTCTTCCCACAGACACTGACCTGTCATTTAGGTACACAATATCTAATCATGGAGAAAAGTCAACTTGTAATTTAGAGAAAACAAGATTCCAGTGTCGGGATGGTTGCTCAGTAGTTGTCAATAAACATGCAAGTTCTAGTGCTGCTAAAATTACTGTACTGTGGAAAGGCTTTTTCTTAAGAACAATTAATTTGGTGTGATGCCTTAGAGTCTTTTGTGGGAGATGTTATCTTACTCTGTAGAAAATTAGATTAAAATTGAACTAATAAATGAATGTTTTTCATATCTTTGTGTGGTTACAGAACACCATTTATAAATATCAGCATACATATATCTCTTTATAGCTTTTCATACTTGGTACTAACCCATATGAAGATCAAAGCCATAACAGTTTTTATAGGTTTCCACATATTTTATTGCCCTTGTGGCAATGAGAGCAGAGTTTGCAGCTCTTTGCCTTTCTGTATAGGTTTTTTTTGCGCTTGCAAGAACAACAGAAAATATTTGCTGAAGTCTCTCATGGCATGTGTATGTTTTCGTTTGGACTTAATGAAACCAAGTCCCATGTAACTATTCCTAAGTCAACGCTTGTTCTTATAATTTCTACTTATAGGATTCACTCTCCATCCTCTGATCACTCCATTTGTTCTCTCTGTTTCTTTTGTAGATAAATGTCTTTTTCTTAAAGGAGGATGGCAGAACCATGTGCAGGATTCCAGCTCAGGTACATTTCTTTCTGGTCTGAAAACATTTTCCCAGATAGCACTAGAACTGAGCAGTCTTTGCCACTTTCCACATAGTTCCACTATTCTGGAACTGTGTTGTTGGGTCTTTAGCAACTGGTGGTTTTTTAGCTTATAGTTCCTGTATCCAAAAATTTTTATTTTTTGCTGTTTATACCATTTCTATTATTTCATTCTTCCTGTACCCAACCTCCTTTGTGTTTAAGATGGCTCATAGCCTTGCGTCAGACTTTTTCTGCCAAAATCACAGATGAAACCTCCCTTGCACTGTCTTTCTCTCCCTCCAGCCTTTACTGCCATTGTTAGTTCTTCAACTAGCTTAGAAAATGTGCAGTTAAATATGTAGTTCCGTTTAATGCTTTACTGAAATCTAAAGTATTAAATCTGAACCTAGAAATATAAAGTCTATTCTATTCATCTAGAAAATTAAATATACAGTTTTCCGTCTGAACTAGTAAGTGCACTTCTATCCAACACTATACTGAAATTTAAAGATATGATGTACTTTATTTGTGGAGAAAATAATTTCAAAGAAAGGCTCTATATTATGTCTGGCTTATTCTGCCTTTGGTGAGTACATATTTCAGTTTATTCTATCTTCTGTTTTCATTACATATGTTTATGCAATCTTTCTTCCAGAATGTGTAGCTTTGGTTATGGTTAAGACTAAATATAATTTCTTCCAACAAAACACAGACTCTATATTATCTAGTCCTTTAAATAAGTTTTCATGACACAAATATTTTAGAATGACTTGAGTCTTTAAATAACTCTGCCTATGAATAGTCTCTTTCCTCAAATTCTGAAAGTATTGGAAACTTTATCAATGATTACTTAAAAACTGACAATTGCTTACAATGAAGGAAGACAGTTAAGCAAATACACATTTTCATCTGTAATTTCAGTGAATCAGAGCACCTTACAAAGTCACTAAGGATCATAACTGACTAAATACGTTCTAGAAGGATAATTTCTAGAGTTTGAATTTAAGTTCTTAAATTTTCACTGCCTTTTGTATTTAAGTTTTAATTTATATATTGAACCAAAGGTTAAACTTTTTGTTCTTCTGCACCCTAGCAGAAGAAAAATGTTCTTTCCTTATATTCATAAATCAACCGAATGAATAAGATTTGCATTTCTAATATAGTCACCAACAACATTTTAAAGTAAACTATATCTGCAATTTCTAGTGATTAATTATAAGCTATTTGTGATAAAAGGTGTTATGACATGTAACAGTAAAACAGTCGTAAGACAAATGAAATGATTCCTCAGGTCCGACTGGATATCTCTGGAAACACCCTGTACGTGCAAGAGTCCACACCACCAAACTTAAAAAAAGTAATTTGCAATTTAGTTCTCTTTATCTTATGATCTGCCATCTCTGATGGTGAAACTATGGTGTCAAATTTTTAAAAAAGGCAAGATTTCCCACAGAGTACCATAAGTTCCCTTTCAGATACCTAAGGCAGTGTCCACACTACCCAAACTGCTCAGGATCCAGCAGTTCCTAGAGTGAGCAGCAGACACTACTTGTTGAAAATCTGGCACCACCTGCTCTAGAACTGCACTTTTTCCATTTTATACAGGTTGGAATATCATACACACAAAGCAATGATTACAATGTCACGGGCATCAAACATAGGTCAGCAGTCAGGTATTTCATAACTGCTTTTAAGTAACCAGCATTCAAAACTTGACACACTACTGGATCATTACTCTCTAAGATTTTGCTAAAGAAAGTCCAAGGACTCTAGGTAGTGATGAAGTAAATTCCTACATGTCAAATTCTATGGGCAAATCCTTCATCCCAGGATGCTCTTGGCATCCCAGTATGTTCTTGTGCGTTGTCACAGGCCTTTTGTGTAAGTTATAAGCAAAGGCCAAGGTACAATACACAAATATTATCCTCTAAAACTGAGCTATACTGTAGAATAGTTGATTATCACTTAAATGTCTCCAGGGGCTTCAGTTCCAACAAGAATTTGGATCCTTTTTCAGCTCCTCACAACCCTCCAAAATGCAGCATAATGTCTCCATCTCCCCAAAGAAGTAGCTGTTTTTCATTAGTTAGCAATGTACAAACTCTTAAGAGCAATATAATGCTGTGCTGAATATAGGTCACTATTAATCATTAGTGACCTATGCCTCTAAAAATGGTACAAACATCATACACCATCAGGTTGAGTTTACATGGAAAACAATGAGACTAGATATTCATTCCAGTTCATTAAAGTTAAGTGTGTGTCTGGTTGTAGAAAATGCCTGTATTCTGCCAGAATTTAACGTTTCAATTTTTGATCTCTACAGGGGAACATAAACCAGTGATGATTTTTTTTCCAATGCTAAAGTTGTTAGATCCTAAATTTCCAGCTGCTCATACTGACACCTTTTCAGGGACTCTATGTGAACAATTTAATCATTTCTTTCAGCAGAAAAACTGACTCCATTAGAGTGCAGTGGCCCAGAGGACCAGGAGCAGCTGTTAAAATGCAATCACTGTTGAGCTCATATAAATTGTTATAAAAGTTCTTTCACTGTTTCTGTATTTAAACTTGCTAAAGTATATCCAGTAAATGCATCCAACCTCTCCTTTAGTTGCTTACTCCTACTAGGGTTATGAAAGAAGGTCTCTCTGTAGCAGTCTTTGTGTTGATCTTTTATCCTTGGTAATGTTCCAACTGCTCTGAAAATGGCAATCATTAATTCACTGTGAAAAAAGCACCACTTCTATCCCCATTTTCTGATTCATTTTCTTCCAGTTTCTAACCTGCTGTTTCTGGCATAAGCCTTTTTGATAAAGTGAAGGCTGAGTACTTTTGAGGCAAACCTTGACAAAATTAGGTGCCATATGTGACAAGTTTCAGTTGGTGTTTATTTAAGTCAGGGGGTAGACCGCAATGACTCCATTTGGTAGCTCAGGTCTAGATCGACAAAAGAGTATTTAGCTGCTTGACTCCTCTCTAGGGACTAATCCCCTCTGGGAGTTCAGCACCTCACGCCGCCTCTGTGGGCTTGAGCCTTTCCTCCCAACTCGATAGGATGAAGTCAGCCTCCGCAGAGCAGGCAATGCGTGTGGTGGTAGCATAGTGCTCATCTGACTGATTGCAAAACAGGTCTGGGCATGTGCTTAAGAGGTTCCTGACAAATGCAGGCTATTTCCCAAAGCCGAGAGTTTGTTCCCCTCATCAGGCTCTCCAAGTCTGTAGAATCTGCAGTTACACTTTGACCGTGTGGCTGCGTTGCAAAGCTGTAAGTTAGGTAGTCAGCTACTTAAGGAAAAGGTTTTCCGTTTGAAGAAGCTTATGGTTCCCTTGATGAAGCGTTGAGCTACCTGGAATTGCCTGGTATTTACCTGAGGCTAAGAAACACAGCTGGATGGTTGCTGGAAAGCTGCTGATGCACCGTAACTGGTTCATATTCTCAGAACTGCAATTGTCATGTATTCATTTGGAGTTTGACCAAAATCAACATAAAACTACTTTCACAGAAACTAATGAGCTCCCTTTAAGTATTACTGTGATGATAATAAATAAGATCCATTTCTTAGGCACCAACTTGGACTTGGGAAATCCTCATTCCAGCACTCTGTAACCCCCGCAGTGATCTCAGGCAATGCTTTTCTCAGATCTTCAAATGTTTTCACACACCACTGATTTCAGATGGGTATCTAAATGGCTTTGAAAAATCTGACAAGAGTGACCCTGTGCCAACTCCAGTGGGTTATTAATAAAATCATAGTAGTACTGTAGGGCTAATGAGGGCACTGTGAATAGGTAAGACAGATAACAAAGATAGTTTATTACTTAACTGAAGAGTATTTAAAGTGAAAGTTTCCTTGTCATTTAGAAACTCCAATAGTGAATCAAACTGGAAAAAGCAATTCTGAACTACTGTAAGTTTCCCTCCCCGATATCTTTCAAGGTTCAAGTGCTTGTACTACAGCCTTTGATAAATTAGATTATGAGATCCTACCTGTTTCATTACTTTCTGATTGTATTAAGTGGTGGTGGTGAATTCTGTGTGCCTCTGCTCAGACTCAGCAAAGATGTTCCATTGCCACCTTCTTACATGCACAGCATGTAATATCTTTATGGTATATCATAGGTTTTTTGTTTGCTTGCAGGCAAACTTTTATATTTGTTTCCTGAGGTTTATTGATATCCCCAGTAAAGCACAGGGCATTCTTGTGTATAACTTAGTTCAAAAACGATTGCATATCAGTCCTTCTGACACCTGTGGGGATTAAGTTACCAGTTCAAAGCTTGGAACTGATTTTGTTCTTCATGGTTGCTTCACTCAGTCAGAAATAATTTGTAAAAGACCTTAAGGGCACCTTCAGCTGAGCATAACTGCATTGATTGGAGAGATATGCATACTTTAGTAAGCATACTTGTGCAGATTTCAAAGTGTAAGGTATTCGCACCATTGTTTTCCTGGAGACTATCAGAGAACTACATGCATGTATACATACCTGTACAAAATGTATGGGCTGTAAATGCAGTTAAAACAGAAAAATTATCAATATTCTAGGTGGAAAATGAAAGAGAAATATGTTGGAAATCTAGCATCAGACCTATTAGAGATGCATTTAGTGGGTAACAAGGACAGAATAGGGTGTTTCCTTTCTTCTCCATTGAACCATTGCTGGCTAAAACAGTAAATGTTCTCAGAAGAGAAACAAAAGGGTTGGTAACAGTGTGTGTGATGGCCTGCCTATTTCAGTAATAGTTAGAAATCCATGGTCAGCTGAAGAGATTTCAGGATTTTCTCATTTGATAAAGTGCTTCAATTACACTTAGAAGAGCTGGCAAGGGAAGAGACTGACAGGCAGCATTCATTTCATCCAGCAGTGCACGCAGTTGTCATTGACAAAAAGGAGCTCTTATATCAGTTTTGTTAAAGGAGGGAAGTCTTCTGCAAAACTCATCAGTTTCTGAGTTTTGGGGGGTGAGAAGGAAAGAAGTACATTTTAAAGGATGGGGAATCAATTTGCTATTGTTTAGCTATTTTTCATTTATGAAAGGTATGCTTTATAATGATGGCTCTGTACCCAGAACTTGGGGTGGGTGATTGAAAGACTCTAAGCAGTGAAATAAACTTGCCCCTTTTCCACTAGAAAGAGCATCTAACAAAATAAAATTGTTGTGATATAAAAGCATTGTTGATAAAAAATATTGAGAGTTGAAGCACAGGAAAACCAAAAGAGAACTCTGAGTGGTAGAAAAATTTGTATTATTCACAGAACTTCCTTCAATATGAGAATGCTCAAATTACTACACAAGCACATTTGCTGTACATGATGTTCCTTTTAGAAACTTCTGATTTCATTAGCAAATGGAAGTTTAGCTAAAACAAAGCAGTCAGATAAGTAGGCAGTGGTGGCTAGAAATAGCATTCTAAATATTTGAATCCTGACATTCCAGAGATGTTAACCTTTTGTGAAGATAAGCAGAACATATACAAAAAACGAATGAACAGCAATCTTCATTCTGTCATAAAAATGAACTTTGCAGAGGACTTGCTCTTGGATTCTGAGACTAATTCTTTTTTAGAGTACAGTCTGTAGAACCAGAAAATAAAGGCAAAACCAGCTAGTTTGCAATGGGTGGTACCACACATAAAGTAGCTTTGTGGCTTTGTATTTATTTTGAAGTACTTAGTTTAGTTATTAGAACACCACATTTTTGTTCTTCTCAAGTGTTCTACCTCACCTCTGTGGTTTAAAGTGCTGCTTAAAATGTCTGTAACTTCATTACAGTTACAGAGAATTCAGGTCAAAAACCTTTTGCTTTGGACTATCTAGCATCTCTGCTGTATGTGTTTTTTTTGTACCACTGCTGCATGATAAAGTAAGACACCTTTGAAGCATCTGCATTATCATTCTCAGATGCTGCTTTCATTCATGTTATCCATCACTGTCATTTTGTCACATCTGGACTATCGTAAACCAAAGCTAACTAACCTGATTTCTCTTGGCATTAAGGCCCATTATATCAAGTTTGCTGAGAATAGAGCCTAACATGGCTCTAAAATTTCATCAATAACTGTTTCCTAGACCTTGTGAAGGTAATGTCCAGAGGACCTAAGTCTGATCAGTCTTCATCTGAATGTTTTAATATATCAGGGAAAGTCAGAGTCAACAAAACCCATGTGTGAATGAATAAAAATGAGCATCATCAGACTCTCATAGCTCCAGCCATCTTTTAGGTGAGGTGCAAGACTAAATCCTTCACTAGTGATTGTTAGACAAGCATTTACACTGTGATGGACAGCAGCTCTCAGGGTGGCTTAGAGGCCAAAACTGTTTTTCATGTACAACGTGAACATGTACCTCCTTGGTATAGTGACATTGCTAGGGCTGACTTGGTCGTAGCCCTGAAAATTTTCCCCAGGTAAATGGAAGGTACAAGTGCACATGCTCCAGAGGGCTGCCCTTTGCACTACAGGCGAAGCCCAGCACTCCCTGCAGTGTTATATCACAACAATTTTGTCTTGGAATCCTGTATCACCTGTTTCAAGCAGTCAGCATCCTTTGGGAACTTGAATTCAGGTTGCGTTCAAGCAATCAGCATCTTGCAAGTCTTGTTGACACTTCCAGGTACAATTTGGTTTTCTCTTTGGTTTAACAGTTGAAGAATTAGCATCAAACCCTACATTTCACCAGCTGATTTAGACCAAATCCAAAACACTGCTTCCTCATCTAGCCAAAAGCAAGGAGAGAAATTCCCAGAGATTCAGCAGACTTCTGTATTGTTCTTCTGCACAAAGCAGCAGAAAAAAAAAAAGGAGACCTGGCATAAAAATATGGCAAAATTTCATACTATCTTGTCCTTTGAGATTGTCTTAAAAAATATAATAATGACTGTCTTGCTTTTTTCTTTCTTTTAAATTTTTTTTTAATCGAACACTTCAGGAAAGAGAGTGTAAATTCTGGCTTTAGTTTGTCAGTGGCAAAAGACTGCAATGTCTAAAAATTGTGGAATTTGAACTAGCCTGTCCTCAGGGACAGGTCTGTCTGCTCCCTTTTTGGACACACAATGTGCATACCAGCAGGCTGTGCTCCGCAGTGGCTTCAGAGTAATCCTTTCACTAAAATAACATAATAATACTTTAGGTATTAATGGGTCACTTCAGCCAACATCAGTAAATGAAAGAATGGAACTTATGTTCCAAAATAAAACTGAAATTCTTTGAACTGCTGGCAATACTGAAAATAAGCGAAGTTCACAGCAAGTATATATCCAAATCCATACAAAGACAGGCTCAATTGCGTTTTCTGGTAATAATTTCATCACACTTTTTTTTTTTTTTTTCATGAAGGATCCTTGTTCTGCCTGGTTCTCTCTCCTGTGACTCACTCACAGGTCTGTACCCAACATTAGGAAATTCCTGAGGGTGCCCAAAGAGAGTGAAATTTCCAGCTCTTTTGTTTGTGCCTTCGACCTTTCTTATTACATGCTGTAGCCTTTCTCCATTTGTATTTGTGTATGTGTGTGTGTGCATGTACACAAAATTCTTAGGCAGTCTGGGGGATAACTAGCGAGGGCTGTGGTTGGGAGTTTTCATTTGTAAGAGCTAGTTCATGAGTGGACCAAATGAGCACATTGCAGTCGGTAATGGCCTAGCACTAGCTAACCTGATGTGTTCAACTTTTTTATGATTTGCACCTCCTGAAATTATTTCCAGTGGAAACATAGGCAGTGCATAAAGAATCTAAGCCTCCTAAAACAGACTTTCTCTTTTTTTTCATTGCATCTTCGCAGATTCTCAGAAATAGTCTACAGCCACAAACTGTTAACCATGGGGCTACATACAGCAAAACTAAAACCAAACAGAAATCCTTAAAGGAATGGAGTATCCATCAAGGAATGTTGTATCCATCATATATGGATATGAGTGTGACAAGGTTTGTAGAGAAGGGTAGTATATTTCACAAGATCAATTCACACTGTTAAGAAAGCAGAAACAGTAAGAATGTACAAGCCTCCTTTCTGTGCCACAACTGAAGGAATAGACTTGAAATTAAATACAAGCTGTGAATAATATCTCTGATATGGTAGCAAACCAATTAGAAAAGTCTGAGTATTATTTGTAGGCAGCATGAGATATTAATTATAAGCAATTACCAAAGTTGCTAGTCCTTGAGGGATGGATACAAAGAAAAGTTACTGCCTGTGTAAATCTGAGAGTTTATATTGTAATCAGTCATCATGCATACAGAGTTTCCTTCAGAAATTTTCTGCATATTTGATCTAGTACTTTTTCCTCTGGACAGTATAGTAGAAAATCATATGTATTTTGTTCACTGAGAAGAGTTAAATGAGAAGTGCTTTAAGTATATAGTTAAGTTCTACCTAGAATCTCATAGAATCTACCTAGAATCTTATATGGCAATACGGGTAGCTTAGGGCCAAGTTAATAATTTTGATAGATTCTTGGATTCTTTTTTTTTTTTAATTTATTTTCCATTATGATATAATATGTACGCATTCTCACACTCAATCTGAATCAGATTTCTGATGCATTCAGGGTCTGAGTTATTAATTAAGCTCCATCATAGCAAAGTCAGCTTTAGAACAAGAATAACTTGTTATGATTTATGCACCTTCTGTAACTTTTTTTTTTTCAGATTATCATGTAAAAGTTTTCTCCTACTCTTTTTTTTTTTTTTCTGCGTAAAAGAAAAATTCACTTTTGCTTTTCAAGATTCTCTCTGTGGGACTATTTTGTGCTGTAATTTGGCAGAGGTGCTTTCTGAGTAGGAGGTTTGGACTTGTTTTCAGGATAATTGAGGTGTTCTTTTAGTTTGCTTTTGCTAAATTTTGTATTTTGATGACCTTTTTGATGTGAACATAGGGACCTGCAAGAATACCTTTTCTCATGGAAATGGAGAAGTTTATGTTCTCTGCCATACATGGGAGTGGGAAGGGGAGAAAATTATTCTCTTTGAAAAATAAAAAGCAAACAAATGAATTTATAGAACTGTCCAAAATTCTCTGAAAAGCAGCTGGTTGTACTTTTATACATTTCTTCTCAGATACTTCTTATTTCCTTAAGCTATGTTTAGTCATTCCTAGAAGAGAATAAAACTCCCTAGTCATTAAGAAATTTGCTATAAGATACCCATGAATTAAAAACTAAATTGGGGGTACAGTACTGTCATACAGTTCTGTCATAATTTGGTTACTATTTTTAATGCATATAGTAACGGATCTCTCCAAAACAAGGAAGTAAATTCAAAAAAATATATAGATGGGTATATCTACTCATTGGATGCTCTTCTTAAATCAGAGGTTAGGCTCTTCACTTCTATTCCATTCCTTGCAAACAGTCTGGTACTGCATCCTTAGACATCTCTTGTTTTTAAGTTGTCTCACCTGAAAAATGCCTGTTGAGGAAGCAACAGTGAGGAAAATTGTTTTCTAAATTGTATTGGAATCATTCTATGAAAAGTTAAGCATATGAAAGATAAGTCTATGGGATAAGAAGTCCAGTAACCCTTTCAGTTAAACAACAGAATGAAATTATTACAACTGGGAATGGGCTCAATAAACAGTAACCTCCAAGCAGTAACTCCTCCATGTAATTGCACTCTGCTTAAGCTTGTGGTCCTGGGGTCATGTGCAAACTCATTCCTCAAAAGCTCAGCACACTATAGACCTGGTCTAAGGCCTTGTGAAGGGAGGGGTTTTTTTAACAACTGGATTTGTCTCAGATATGAGGAGCAGAGATTATTCTTCTCCACTGTCCAAAACTTGTTAGATAAGTTTCCAAATTCAGACAACAACAATAGACTGGGTATAATTCTTATTTTGAAAATAAGAGTATTATTTTTAACTATCACATTAAATATCATTATCCCCAGAAGAGTAGGATATATAAAACTCTTTCACTTTATTCACTTTCCAGATAACTCCTAAAAATGCTAGCTCTGTCACTCTGTGTATTTGCTCTATGCTCCTGACTCTCAAATTCCTGCTGTACACAAAAGACAATTTAAGGTATTATTTGGAATTTGTTGATTATTCAAGTTCATATAAATTGAAATATATTCAATATGTCTTCTAAAACAGCTTAAGCCATCTGATTTTACATCTGTGTAATCAGATGTGTGCGTAGTACTGAAAAAACCTCTACTCTGGGGCAGTGGAGCATCAAGGTCTTGATCCACAGTTAAAATACCTGCAAGCTAGCAACCCTAGCTTAAAATAAACCTTTTTTTATAATAAGATTTCTTGTTTTTCAGTTTACTGAATCTTTACCAAATTATCTTTGTAAGTGATAGAAAGCTTTTATTTTACATTAATTCTCTTTTTCCTCTTATTCTCATATATTCCTCAAAATGACATAGTTAATTTCACTTTGCAAAAAAGTGAAACTTCTTTTCACTATGGTCCCAATGTAAGCCCACAAAGAACCTATAGGAATTTTCCTCCCACCAAAACAGGTATTCATTTATGCCTTGGATATGTATGTTCAGAGGGAATGGGACACTGAAGTTTGCATTATACTTGCAAGATGAAGTGTATTGAATGGCACACGTGCTGACTACTAAAACTTAAAAAGCATTCCTGAAAATTGGTGCTTGTGATATGTGACTTTCTGTGAAAATACTGGATGAAACCAGGATATACCTGCTAGTCTTTTCAAAATGTGGGGGGTAATTTTTAGAGAGATACAAACAGCAGCAACAGGGAACTTGATTTTTGATATCGTTCTTCTGGCTGTAGGGAAGTGTATCTAATCTTCTACCTGAATGTAGCAGCAGCAAAACTGTTTTGGAAATATTTTAATTTCAGTGGAGTTTTTAAAAAAGTAATTTAAATCAGGACATTTTACATTCTGGGTTATTCCAACGTTCCTGTAGAAAGTGTAATGAGGTCATTAACTTCCATATAGTTGATCTGAGGCAGTGGCAGAAGATTTTATTGGCTGTATAGTGCAAAACAGAAGATTTGAGGTTTTTTTCATTTGCAGTGGTAGAAACTAAAAATACGCTATGTGATGCAAACGAAATAATGGCAATGTAACTTCAAAGAGTATAAAACTAATAAGTCCTAATAGACATGCAGCTGTTCTGGGAAAACAAAACTTTCTGGTGTTTAATTTAGACTGAAATACAGGGGGAAAACTGTAATTCTGTAAATACTACAATATTGCAATATAACTCCAGTATTGCATGTGAGAAAGTATGTTGTAAATGTGATTGATAATAGTACTATAAATTTAAATATATTTGTTGGTCACAGGCAATAGGACAAGAGGAAATGGCCTCAAGTTGCACCAGGGGAGGTTCAGATTGGATATCAGGAAAAATTTTTACACTGAAAGGGTTATTAAGCATTGGAATGGGATGCCCAGGGAAGTGATTGAGGCATCCCTGAAGGTATTTAAAAGATGGGTTGACATAGAGCTTAGTGACATGGTTTAGTGGTGTTTTATCAGAGTTAGGTTGATGGTTGGACTAGATGATCTTAAAGGTCCCTTCCAACCTAGACAATTCCATGATTCTGTGATTCTTATGTTGGGGGCTCCAGAGCTGGATGGAGTATTCCAGGTGGGGTCTCACCAAAGTGGAGTAGAGTGGTAGAATCATCTCCCTAAACCTCCTGGCCATGTTTCTTTTGGTGCGGCCCAGGACATAGTTGGCTTTCTGGGCTGCAAGTGCACATTGCTGGCTCATGTTGAGCTTCTCAACCACCAACACCCCCAAGTTGTTCTCCTCAGCGCTGCTCTCAATCCATTCTCCACCCAGTCTGTATTTATGTTTCATTGTGAGTAGATGTACTTCCAGACTTATGAGAAGATAGCTACACTGAAAAATCCTAGTGGTACTTAACTATTTCCAGGCATATGACAGCTTACTGGAAGGTATCAGCAAATTCTTGTCAACACCTCTACTTAATTCTGAAAGAAAAAAAAAAATAATAAAAAAAAATTTACTGAGTTGCAAGAGCCTGTGTGTTTTACAAAATTATCCTCCAAGGCTGTGTTGTGATTTTGCTCGTTCTGTATTGCTCAGCATAGTTCAACAAATACCTATCATTGCCTTTTCTCTTTTCTGGAGATACTTGTTCATGTACAGTCATGAAAATAAGTTCTATTAAGGAGCATTCTGCAGTTCTGCAGACTATCATATTCTATGATTCTGTGCTGGGGGTGTCTCTGCTGACTGTGGGGAGATAGGACTAGATGACCTTTGGAGGTCCCTTCCGGCCGAGACCATTCTATGATTCTATGTGAGAGAGATTCTTACTTGTGAACTGTGATGTATTCAGGAGTGTTGGCTACCAACACAGAATGTGTTCACCTTCAACCTGGAGGTTTTCTGCAGAACACATCAATAAAATGATCTTTTAACAGCCACCCATTCCAGCACTCAGGTGTGCTGTACATGCATCCTGTTTCTTACACACAGAATACTTTCAAATATCAGGGTTCTTTATTGAAATCATGGCCAACCATATTAAGATATTATTTTGGGTACTTATAAATTGAAATAGTATTTATAAAATACCTGCCTGAATTAAGGTCATACTGCTGTACAAAAATCCATGTTTTCCTAGGAGGTCAGTCAACTCCTTTGGTTTAATAAAGCATTTGTTGGCAGATTTGTAAAGTGATACTGGCTCTGCAGGTCCTAGTAGTTTTCTGCAGAGGAAATAATTTTGCTGTTTCAGATTACAAATGCTACAATTCTTAACCAAATGTTATTTGGGAATGCCAGCCTTATCAAATCTGTTTCATTCTGCTTGAAACTCATCTCTCTTCTCAACATGCTTTATTTACACTAGACTGTGGCAGCTGGCTCCTGCTCTGTCTTATGCAGCTGGCCAGCCTGATCTGTGGTCAGTGACCATGGATGTGTCTGAAGGACAAGGTTTTGCACTCAGGACAGTGCAACCCTTAGTATCAATACAGGCTGGAAGATGAAGTGATTGAGAGCAGCCCTGCCGAGAAGGACTTGGGGCTGCTGATGGATGAAGAGCTGGACAGGGGCTGGCAATGTGTGCTCTCAGACTGGAAAGCCAACTATGACCTTATTGTGGCCTTTCAGTACTTAAAGGAGACTTATAAGAAAGATGGGCCAAATTTTTAGCAGGGCCTTTTGCGCTAGGACAAGGGGAAATGGTTTTAAACTAAAAGAGGCCAGATGTAAACTCTATATAAGGAAGAAAAGTTTTACAATGAGGGTGGTGAAACACTGCAAGAGGTTTCTCAGAGGTGGTAGATGCCCGATCCCTGGAAACATTCAAGTTCAGGTTGGATGAGGCTCTGAGCAACCTGATGTAGTTGAAGATGTCCCAGCTTATTTCATGGGGAGTCAGACTAGACAACCTTTAAAGGTCCTTTCCAACCCAAACTATTCTATGATTCTATGATTTTATGAAATGTGTCTGCTTGGTCAATAGCAAATTGAGCTGGAACATTGTCTGAATCAGCGTTTGATTTTAGAGAACCATTAAAATATTATTTCAGTGAGCCTGGTATGCTGAAGAAGTATTGGTTGACTGAAATCTGGTGTTCATGCTTAAACTTGAAACAGATTGTGTTCCTATTATACTGTGCCTTTACAGAGTTCAGGATTGCAGGAAAAAAACCAATGAATGTTGGACCACTACACCTCTCTTTGAGACTTTTGAGCCATTGGCAGCCTGATTTTATTTAGGAAAGGAAAATGAAGTCACTTGATATGGCTTCTAATTTTTCTACTGAATATAGAGTTGAGTAAGGGGGAAGACTGAAAATTTTCCAGACAGAGAGGTGACCTAATTAACTATCACTCCAAAATTAGGACATGAAAGCAGTGCTAGAGAACTGTAGCTCTAAAGTACATACTATTTTCAATCCTATGTCTTAGGATTCGTAGCAGAAAATTCCTTTGTGACAAGCCTGACCAGACATCCATCACACGTACAAACATGGTCACTAGGCAGTGGTTCCACATCTCAGTGGAACCATCAGGACCAGAGGAAGTGAGTCATGATTCACGTTCCAAGGATTGGTATGAAACAAGCGGGCCAGCAAATGGGGATGAAAGCTGCAACTTGTAGTGTCAAGGGCTCAGAAAAGTCATGTGGTTTCCACGATGGCATATTGCTTGTGTTTTTCTTTCCTATTGCGATGACTCCCATCTAATGCTTACAGTGTATTTGATAGGGGCTAGCCAGAAAACAAATGTTTCAAAGAAGCTGGAAAAGTGAAGATGTTGCTGCTACTTACAATTACTTGATGAGGAAAGCAAAGTTAGCCAAAGATACACCTAATAATACAGTCACGGAAGACACTTCTGTCTTCTGGCAAAATAGCCTGCTTACCGCACAGTGTTGTAGCCTGTTAGACTTGTATGAAACACTGAACTTCAGTACCGTAGGCAATCCTAGTTTTCAACATTCTGTTACCTTCAAAATAAGGATGAAAGAATGAATTTGAGATTTTTCTGTGTTAAGCAAATTGATCTGAAATATTTAGTTTCAGTCCTCTGATTATTTGTTTTTTATTATACCATGTCATTTTGACTTCTACGTTTGTAATCTTTTGAAGGGAAGAAATTATAAAGATGAGATGTCTGGTTTTGTAGAAATTAATTTTTTACTTTTGTCAAAATAGTATATTTTCATCTTCTTGGATATAGTTATTACAATAATTTCCTGTAAAACGTGAACAAAATGGATCCAGTTCACAGTATGGTTGGATATGGGGGCAGTGTGACCACTCAGTGTTATCACTGGCTTGTCACCCAGCAAGCAGAGGACTTCCCTGCCACTGCAGAACACAAAAGGGAAGAAAACCCATGGGTGGGGAGAACCATAGTCTGGAGGGAGACAAAGTAGGAGAGCCATAGAGACTCCTTCAGTTGAGGTGTTTGACAAGAAAGACTTGATAATGGGCAAAGTGGGGCCTGGGTGTGGAGACTGTGGGGCCTGTACAGAGACCCGGCACACACTGGCTCTACAAAGGGATTTATTGTGGGATTGTGCTGATTGGACTGACCCTTGAGACTCATGGCTGTCTTAATTTCTAATCAAATACTCAGAGATTTTAACGTAAGCAGCATGTGAATCATCTTAGTAAAGCAAGATCTGTTTCCTGAAGGTGTGAAACCTCTGGGAGCCTTGCCAGCGGCACCCAGGGTCTGGTGGCAATATCTCCTGCTGAGATCATGACAAACCCAGCCCACTGACAGCCCTTGAAGGGTCTGGAGTTGCGCAGTGCTTGCAGAGACAGCCAACTCTTTGAGTGGCTGCCAGCCACTTCTCTAAGAAATTTCCATTGAATTGTTGTGGTCCAGTGTTTTTTTCATGGGTGGCTTTTGTTAACTTTGTCTGATTTTAGGTGGGTATTTTAGAAATGAAGCCTTCTGCAAAAAAACCCACCCAAACAAAACCATATAGTTCTAAGACCTTAACTTTGGAAAGATAAGTATTGAAGAATGATAAGTGGCACCGATACATTGGTGCTTTCCTGAGTTGGTCATCCGATGCACTTCCTGGTACATGTGCCAATGGATATTCTTTCATCTATTTAACTTTGACCTAATATTCCCATAACTTTATTAACATTCTTAGCCTTTTTAAGCAGCATCCCAAATATGGTTATTTGGCAAACTCACACTTTCCACAGTAACATTAAAGCCTCTGAATACAGATGATTTCTCTAGCTTTCTGTTTTGCCTTGTCTGTCCAGGTAATTTGTCTCTGATAGACAGCAGTTCTAAGAATAAGGGTTCGTTCTCTAAACAAAGTTTTAATTAAGACTTCCAAGTGCTTCCAACAATGATGGACCTCAGGAAATATTTGGGATTCAGACATCTGGGATATTTGATTTGGATTATTTTTGAAATAAACGAATCCACTCGTTTGGGATTAATTTTCAAGTCTTCATATTTCCTTTGATTACAATGGCCCAATAACAACCTATAATGATGACTTCAGTTACTGGTGTACAAAACTAACATCTTTGTGCCATCATAGCAGTGATAACAATAAATCACACAAAAATTTAGAATTTTTTTGAAAGATATTCTTTTTTGTATATGCTGGACATTTTGATTTATTCCTTGAGCTGAGGAGGGCATAGGATTCAGAGTTTTAACTGGATTACCAGTAGCTTTCACGCCTGCTATTGACTAACTGTAAAAGCCACTTCTATCTATCCTGTTATTAAGCAATAACAGGGAATATTTTGGTCCCTATTGTCTGTTCTTTTTTCCAGCCTCGTTACAAATGTTAGAATATAGGGATACTGAAGGTAGACTAAAAAGTGTTGAAAGAATCTCTATTTAAAATTCTGTAAAGGAGAGCATTTGAAATATCAGTATTTATCTCCATTTGGGACATACAATTTGAAGTATTTCTGAATCCCAACAGGCAAAGAAGGGCTATGGCATTTCTTGCCCTTTTTCTTTCTCTCTGGCATCTTCTGTCCCTCATGTTTGTACCATTTTACCTTTAGGATGGCTGTCTTGTGGCAGCATGAAGGCAGATTAAAGATAAATTAATTAAGCTTTCATGCCTTGGGAAGCAAATCCATGGGCCTTTCTACCTTTCATATCAGGGTGCAGCAGGTGCTCCCAAATTGCTGGAGAGCTGGCAACTGAGTGTGATCCCATGGCTATGAACCCAGGCAGGGAACCAGCAGGTAGGGCCTGTCCCACCACCTCCAGCAAGGGAGCAGGGCAGACCCAGGGGTGGCAGCCAGCTTCAGCCCAGAGCCTGGGTCATGAGGCAAGTGCCTGACAACGGGGCAGGGCCAAAGTCTGAAAGCCAGAAGTCAAGTGGCAGGTCAAGGTCAGGATCAGGGCTGGTGATCACCAGGTGGATCAACAGTGATGAGGTGGGTCTGAGGACAAGCTGTGTGTCAGTCTGTGGATCAGAATCCAGATCATTGGGGCCCGTGGCTGGGCAGAGCAGGGTGGGGGGACCACTGGAGCAGGGACTGATGTCCCCAGGGGGATGAAATGTGATCCTGGGGAGCCCCAGGGCTCCAGTCAGAGCAAGCAGGGCTTATTGATGTCCTCTGGACCCTGGCATCACATGTCTTAGCAGAATATGCTAGAAAGAGGTATGAAAAGTCTACATAATCAGAAAGCTTTTAACATGTCACTTAAAGTCGATAAAGAACACCTGGGTTTGGACTGTTAGTGACCAAGTGCTCTTTGCTCACCAAGCTTGAAAAAGAAGCACAGTTCAGAGAAATAACTGTGTATTTTTGAAAAATACCCTTTCCTTTCCTAGGACCTTTAAGGCACACTGATGACTTTACCACCTGAGTTTACCGTCAGGCTTTCTCATTGCCCAGTTTTTAACAACATGTGAGGGGAAAGTCTGTGACTCTTATGTTTGGAGAGGAGATAGCTGAGAGGGTCAGGTGAACAAGTTTTGCAGAATTATGAAAATAATGATGATGTGACATATTGGTCACTGCTTGTATAAACCAGAGAATTCTCTAAGAAACCAGAAGGAGACTGGTTTAAAATAGGTAAAAGGACAAAATTATTTCTTTGCACCACAGGTAATAAACTGCTGGCCTCTGCTGCCACAGACATTGTGGGTACAGAGAACATTTGGTGGTTCAACAGAGATTTAGATAAGTTTGTGGACAACCAGTCCATATACTGAATATGAGGAGGAATGCCAGGGAGTTCCTCCCTGCTTTACCCACTCTGGATGTTGGGAGAGTGCAAGGGAAATGCATTTCACAAATGGCAGGGTTCACTCTTCCTGTGAACAGTCTCCTTCCACCATTGCTGGGGACAGACTTTTGTGCTTCCACCCAACAGGGCACTTCTCATGGGCTGGTCATTTTGACTCCTTAATGCTTTTCCATTGCAATTAATTTGAAAGTTTCAGGTCTATTCTCTGGGTTTAAACTCATCAGGGAAGTCAGAGAGAGTATGCACACAATTATCATTGGCAGATTATGTGACCAGCTGTCCACACTGAAACGCTGGACTGTGACCAACTGTCACTGCTCTTAAATCTTCTCTAGCTGCATACCATGACTGCTAAAGTGACACTTACAATGACCTGATGGAGCTCTATTCTGGGTAAGTACTTCAAATCTAAGTCTATTCAGATATCCATAATTACGTGAGTCAAATATTCAAGACAGACAACAGATAACAGGGCTCGGAGGCGGGGGGGTGGGGGAAAGGAAAAAAAAAGAGATCAAAGGAGAACTTGAAAACTGCAGCAAAAAGAAAGCAAAAGGGTCAGAGATCATGAAAAGTACAGTCAGGCTAAATATGGAGGACTATGAAGCAGGAAATATTCTCCCCACCTCTATCTGTAGCCATGGGAGACCTTTTCTTCCTAGTGAGCATCACTTCCCTACATGATCTGGCTCTGCATAGTGAGACCTTTAGTCTTTTGTGTCTTTTAACCATGAATCTGTGGGATGTAGGGTTAGACAGTGGCCATCATGCATGGGCTAAGCAGTCCTGAGATAGGGACAGGACCTATATCCAATCTTTGGTCTTCTCATTATAACTTGTGGCAAGTTAAAAAGTACACCTGTACAATAATTTTAGAATAAACTCAGTTAAGGTAGAATGAAACCTGACGAAACAGCTATTATCTTCATAAGTAAAGGAGAATTGTTTTTATGTATAGAATAATAGCTCTGTCTAATTATTTTATACAGAGTACAGAC
>BJBW01000618.1:324822-352143 GCA_004320125.1 Scolopax mira | reverse complement strand
GGGCAACCTGTTCCAGTGCCTCACCACCCTCACGGGAAAGAATTTCTTTCTGGTGTCTAATCTAAATCTCCCCTCTTCCAATTTAAAACTGTTACCCCTTGTCCCATCACTACACTTCCTGACAAAGAGTCCCTCTCCAGCTCTCCTTTAGGCTTCCTTCAGATATTGAAAGGCCATTATAAGAACTCCCCATAGCCTTCTCTTCTCCAGGCTGAACAACCTCAGCTCTCTCAGCCTGTCCTCATAGGAGAGGTGCTCCATCCCTCTGATCATCTTTGTGCCCCTCTGCTGGACCCGTTCCAACAGGTCCATGTCCTTCTTGTGTTGAGGAGTCCAAAGTTGGACACAGTACTCCAGGCGCGGTCTCACCAGCACAGAGTAGAGGGGCAAAATCACCTCCTGTGACCTGCTGGCTACACTCCTCTTGAGCAGCCCAGGATGTGGTTGGCTTTGTGGGCTGCCAGTGCACATTTCCAGCTCATGTTAAGCTTCTCATCCACCAATACCCCTAAGCCCTCAGGGCTGCTTTCTAGACATTCTCCGCCCAACCTGTATTTGTGCTTGGGATTGCCACATCCCAGGTGCAGGACCCTGAACTTGGCTTGGTTAAACTTCATGCAACTTGCGCAAGCCCATCTCTCAAGCCTGTCCAGGTCCCTCTGGATGGAATCCCTTCCCTCCAGTATGTCAACCGCACCACCACCTTTAGTGTCATTGGCAAACTTGCTGAGGGTCCACTCTACCTCGCTGTCCATGTCTCTAACAAAGATGTTGAACAGCACTGGTCCCAGTATGGACCCCAAGGAACACCACTCGTCACTGGCTGCCAACTGGACATTGAACCATTGACCACAACCCTTTGACTGCAGCCAGCCAGCCAGCTCCTTATCCACCTAGTGGTCCATCCTCAAATCCATTAGTTTCTAATTTTGAGACCAGGATGTCATGTGGGACAGTGTCAAACACTTTGCACAAGTCCAGGTAGATGACATCTGTTGCTCTGTCCTTGTCCACCAAGTGTGTGGCAGCATCATAAAAGGCCGCTAAATTTGTCAGGCATGATTTGCCCTTGGTGAAGCTGTGCTGGCTGTCTACGGTCACTTCCTTATTTTCCATGTGTCTTAGCAGAGATTCCAGGAGTATCTTCTCCATAATCTTGCCAGGTGCAGAGGTAAGACTGACTGGTCTACAGCTCCCTGGGTCTTCTTTATTCCCTTTTTTGAATATTGGGGTTATGTTCCCCTTCTTTCAGTCTGTAGGAACTTTGCCAGTCTGCCATGATTTCTCAAATAAGATGGAAAGCAGCTTAGCAACTTCATCTTCCATCTTCCTCAGGACCTGTGGATGGATTTCACAGGTCCCATGGACTTATGCACCTTCAGGTTCCTTAAGAGGTCTCAAAACTGATCTTCTTGTACTATGGGCAGTTCTTCATTTGCAGAGCCCCTGTTTTTGCCTTCTGTGACTTGGGCAGTGTGGTTTGAGCCCTTGCCGGTGAAGACTGAGGCAAAGAAGTTGTTCAATAGCTCAGCCTTATCTATATCCTGGGTGGCCATATCTCCCGTTTCCTTCTGGAGAGGGCCCACAACTTCCCTAGTCTTGCCTTTGTCCCTGATGTATCTGTAGAAGTTTTTCTTATTGTCTTTGATGGTCTTGGCTAGATTTAGTTCTGCCTGGGCTTTCGCTTGCCTGATCTCATTCCTGACCACTCAGGCTGTTTCTCTGTATTCTTCCCATTTGACCCATCCCTGCTTCCACCCTCTATATGCCACCTTTTTGGTTCTGAGCTTGAGGAAAGCATTTAAAAGAATATTTAATATTCTTTTATATTAATAAATATTAATACATAATATTAATGTTCTATTTAATAAGAACATACCTTTTATCTTATTTCAAGCCATTTGACTATCTTGCCTGTCTATTGATTAGACAGAGGAAAATTTGATGCGTTTGTTTTCTTTATTTACTCAGATGAATAACTGAATGACTGAATAAGTAATGTGGCTGCTCGCTCCCTCTATCTGTGTTCAGTAATACCAGAATGGGCTTACTTTTGGCTGAGGGAAAATATTTGCACAACAAATGAGTGGGCAGCCACTGTGTCCAATACCAGGAGTCAGCCATCTGGATTTAGCATCAGGTGCCCAAAGAAAGAACAGAAAATCTCTTTGTCCTGCATAAATCTCCAGAGAAACTTTTGATCCAGATCCTCAGTCGGATGCTGTTTTGGATACCACTGAAAGCTTACCTGCAGTTGTTTATTAGTGTTGTCTCCTTCTGGATTTGCAATGATCCTGCCATTCTGTTCATATGGTCGGGGCGTTTGTTTTCTCTTCATTTGTCAAATCAATAATGCCAGAGGAAATACTAACCTTCAGTGACCTACAGATATCTTTATATCTTCCCTGTCAAGCAGTACAGAAACTCAGGGAACAAAGAACCCTCTTTTCAGTTCCATTCCTTTGCCAGAATATTTCTATGTTTTCTGGGAGGGACCAGCAAGATATTCAAGGAGAAACTGCCAGATAAGACAAGCTGTCACTTAACACAGATCTTACTGATTCTATCAGGAGGGAGGATTTCTTTTGTGTGAGGTAGAACTGCTACTTTCAGACCAAAAGTCTCAGTTTAAATATCATCATGAGTTGCTGTCCAGGAAGCGTACACTGTGAGATTAAACATCAACTGGGGAGAGACCACTAAATCATTAAGTCTGCTGAAGTGTCTGGCCATCATTCAACAGACACTGATGGGCCACAGGTATAATAAAGTTCAAGCATTATAACAGAGATTCCTTACTGGGACCACAATGCAAAAGTTGAGGGTTTTTTTCTAATAATATGTTGCCAGAAATATCTGAGCTGTTATTTTTATCTCTTTTTTGTAAAGCCTCTAAAATTATGCTAAAAACATATGACTTGCAGAGATCTGCCCTAAGGTCTAATTGCTCTCTTTTCCAAATACAGTTCAGTGAAATTACCAGTATACCTAAGGAATGCATACAGCGCCAGTTCCTCAAGAAGGTGTGAATACATTTTTAAAATTATTAATTTATTTCTCTCTTCCTGTAACATAAGGCAGATAAATAGTGATTAGGGGCCAAATTTTATGCAAGAACTTATTGCTTAAGCAGAGAACAGACATCCATTCATAGTCACATCTGTGTGCAAATCTAGTTTCAGGACTTAAGATGAAGCTATACCTCAGGATGTTAATGCAAGGCTCAGACTGGAGTTTTTGTATAGATATATGTGCTTACATATTTATTGTTCCTGGTTTGCCTTCCAATTTGAGAATTTCCCTGGAATGTTAATCAATTACACTCTTGCTACTGCAACCCCAAGATGATCTTGAAATGGAATGGTTTTTGCATTGCTCTCCTGTATAACTAGCCACAGGAGATATAAATGTGTTTTCTAAGCCCTGTAGTAAAAATATCAGATCTTAGAATAATCATAACAATTAATAATTTGAATTCTTGTGTATAGCTTGAAATCTGGCTGCTTTTCTGGAGCAGTTATATAGCTATACAAGAAGAAACAAGAAACAAGAAGAATCATTTTTTAAGGATGCGTTAATTTTTTGCTTTGTGTATGTGTAATAATGTAATTCACGTTATATAATACATCTTACACCTCTTTGGCATGGTGCCTATGCACACACCTTCCTTAAAAAGGCCATCAATCTGAAGATCTGTTAGAAACTTCTTTCCTGGACTGTTTACATTGCTGAACAATTCATTTTCTTCCTTTAGATGGGTAGCTGCATTTTCAATGCTGGCATCATTGATTTTTCCATAACTAATCGCTCAGTATTACAGTAAAAAGCATGCGGTTTATGTAATGACAATATTCTGTAAATGAATTCTCCAATGGGAACTGCAGTCTGCCTTTAGAAAGGCATCATATGCTGCCATCGAAGTAAGATAAAATAGTTTTCGTGCCAGCTTTGAACTGTGAATCTATTTTATTTTAAAGATCTCTTCCAACCTAAACCATTCTATTACTCCGTGATTCTATGATCTCAGTTAACAGATATTTCTTTGCCATTCTATTTCCATCTATGAATTGCAGAGCAATCCACTTTTCATAGGTGAATAACAAAATTACATTAATTTAATAATCCAACTCTATACCTATGAAATATTGTTTGATCCCTCATTGCAATGCTCTGTTTCCAAGAGTGCCCAGTAGTAGGTAATCGGTGAAAGATACAAAGATAGAAAGGTTCTGTAGTGTATTGCTTCACATGATGATTTCTCAGAAAGATCAAACATGCCAGATGTTAAACAAATATCCATTGAACTATTTTCCTTTTGAGAACACTTAAAAGATTACACTGCAGAAATGTTTTACATTTCCTGTAATATAATTTGCAAAGTATAAAGTAATGTTAGAAACTCAATTTGACATGAAAACCCAGAAGCAAAACTTTATTGCAGTATGTTTTCAGGTCAACCAAAGATGAAAGGATAAGAAAAATATGCTACTAGAGATACTGTTCAATACTGGGCAGGTCCTATCTTGTAGCCTTCTTCCCCATTCTAACATGGAAGTAGTTGAGGCAAGTAAGATAGTTTTGTTTCTTGGAATTGCTGCAGTGTGGTTTGCTGCTCTGAGACAGAGATGTGCTGTCCTTCCTTCCTGACCTCCTTTTCTTACAGCTTGAATGTTTTGTGGAAGGATGGGCTCTCTGACAACGAGCATTGAGTTGTGAAAGCGTGACAAAACAACATATGACCGGTTAATTTTGGAAATGTCTCACCATGATAAATAAATAAAGTTTCTTGTTCTGCATGCATTATCCCATTCTGTGTTCGTGATAGTGAAGTAGACAGTGTCAGCCACTGCAGGTGCAGTGAGGCTCTGGAATTACTGATGCTTAACTACATAGACTTTTTCAGGTATGCGTTTCCCTGAACTCTGTCACTATGTGCCTCATTTGGAGACTGACTGTATGGTTCCTTGACAATAACTACTATTGAAAACCGTAGGGGCAGAAACACACGCTTAGCGGGTCAGAATGCATGGAATTTCTTCATTATGACATAGCTATTTTAGAAAAATTGCAGCATGAATTGTAGCATTTATTTTCTATTTGTTTCTGGCTCCCATTCACTTCTATGTTCATAATGATTAAATTACTTATTCTGGTAAGATGCTAACACACCCTTCTCCTCCCAAATCCCCAAATCCAAAATATACATGAAGCAGCTGAAAAAAATACTTCAAAGCCACAGAAAAGGGAATTTCAGCCTGCTGAAAATTAAATAGTTTTAAAATATCACCAAAAAACTGTCCACAATGTTTCCAAATACTTATGAAGAAATACTTGGCCACAAGAACTCAGAGGATGTCTCTTTTTTTTGCCTCATGCCGCCTCTCAGTTGGGCACAGACAACATGGAGAAGGAAGATGTATGTTACAAAAGCCTAAGAGACAGCTAACCTGTGAAGGGAACAAATAGAGGAGCTTAAGGGACACGTTGCAAGCAGAGTCTGGAAATGTTTTAGCAGGAAACCAATGCCTGAGTAGTAGCTGGCCAAGCAGTCTGAACCTATGAATTATTGGCTGAAATGTAAGAATGGATGTGGGTCCTGGAACCTGGAACTGACTGGGCAAAGACACTGGGGTAAGGCAAAAGAGTGGGAGAAACAGAGGACAAAACAAATGATGGTCAGAACTAAGTCACAAGGAAAGAAACTGATGTGTTTGACAAGCTATCATAGAGTCATAGAAACATAGAATGGTTTGGGCTGGAAGGCACCTTAAAGATTGTCTTGTTCCAATCCCTCTGGATTGGGCAGGGCATGGGCAGGGACATCTCCCACTAGACCAGGTTGCTCAATGCCCCATCTAGCCTGGCTTTGAACCCTTCCGAGGATGGGGAGTGTTATAAATCTCTACTTGTTTTATAATCTAGTGGTAGACTGGTTTTATCTCCTCATAAATTACTATATAAATTTCAGTTGTTCTATGCCGAGAAAAGCCTCAGAAATACAGATTCTGGTTTTTGGGTAAGTATCAGTCATCATAGCTTTTTAGAGAAGATGAGCTCTGCCCTATAGATTAGGCATCTGCTGAGTGGGACAAGTCAAGCAGTCAAACAGGGTTCTGGCCTACGAATCTTGAGGCGCTGTCTTATCCAGAAAGGAAAGGAGTGCAGACCAAACCCTCTATTCTCAGGCCTTCCCCTTCTACAGGGACTGGAGGGAAAATGGGGACATAACACAGATTTTTCTCTCCTGAAGCCACAAGCCTAACACAGTCTTTTCAGTGTCAGCAATAACATCTAAATCTCATCTGAGCCTTATGCTTGGTTGTGAACATTACTCGGCAACCCTTTGGCAGAGGTAGGGACAGAAACCCGTTCTCCTGTGGAACCCCTGACTCCCTTAGCCAGGTGACCTTTCGCCAATCTCAACACTGCTGGCTTCTTCCTCTGTTCATCTTCTTGTTGATGAAAAATGAAGCAGAGGGCTCTGCTTATGAGATGCCTTCACCTGTGATACTTTGATTCACCCATTCCCCTGCAAAAAAGATTCAGGATTCTTCTATGAGCAAAAGATGTGGAAGGAAAAAATTGTATGATCTTGTAAGTAAAATCTGAATCTTAACACATGGGATCAAATTAAAATTGTACAGGCAGATTTTAAAATTTTTAATATTTTTAAATGAAACAATTGAATTATGTTATCTTAACCTATTTTATCTGTGTTATCTATAATGCTTGTGAATATTTACATTGGTTTTTAAATTGGACTAACTTTTTACCACCTCCCTTTTTCTCTGTTGATTTGTAAACTCTATGACAAGAAAGCATATATTATAAGTGCTTTTGGGGAATTTATTTCAAAATAAATTCCTTTTGGGTTTAAGTAGTTAATTCTATACCAAAATGACCATAGAAAAATCACTCATACAAAATATATCCCTGTCCTTTATGCCCAGGTCTTCAAAAAGCCATCAGTGTAGTATCCTCATTTGCTTATTTCTTTTGTAAAATACCGAAAGTGCTGTCCAGTGAAGAGAGGAGATGAGGGGGTTTCTAGGCATATTTTTGATTTGCAATTTTTTTATATTCCTGGGATTTTAGCATAAGTAATTAAAAAGTAACTCTATCTTGGCCAGACTACGTGCTGCTTGTGTCACAATTTTATGATGTCATTGTGTGTTTCCTATATAGAAATGATTTGTCAGCCTTCCTAGCAGTGCCTCTAAAAAAGAAATTGACTTAAACCTAACACCTCCTCACTTGTACTGAGGGAATGATAACTGGTCTTGTATACTTTTTAAATGGGCATTTATCTTGTAAAAAAATATACACACTAAAGAGGAATAATCAGCTAGCAGTTGTCATATTTGCATACTGTATGTGACTATTTCTAAATCATGCTCTTCCTAGGAAGGTTGACACATTTGCCACAGTTTCCTTAAAGCCACACGTGCTTTAAATTGATACAAGAACATTATTTGAGAAGGACAGTTGTAGCTCTGACAGGGAACCAAACCCAGGTTCTTCAAACAGAAAGCCTGTTCCTTCCAAGAGTTTTTGCTGAGTAGATGCGGCTTTGACCACAGTTTGAATTTGCATCTCACCATCAAAGTTCAGGAATGTTTCAAAACAGTTTTGCCATACACTCCTCTCCAGTTATGTCTCGTGGTTGCCATTCAAAAGATAATCAGTCTCTGTTGGTATTTTAATGGTATTCATCAGAGGAAGGAGGGACTGAGGAGCCTGCTAAATCTTACTGTTTTGCCATGAAGGCAAAGCTGAACGCAGCAGAGCCACCATGACATGGGTGGCAGACTACAGGTCTGGAGCTTGTTCCCAGCACAGCTACTAGTCCTCTGATTTCTGGTTTTTCACCTGCAAAACAGCAGTAAAAATCCTGAACTTCTTTTATGCATATTGTTATTTCTAATATAATTATTGGTTATTATATCCATGCTTGGCTATTGGTGTCTATTCCTACATATTGAAGCTTTTGTGTGTTCTTAAATGGAGAGCATCAGCTGTTGTGACTGAGGTCTTCAGGATGGCACACATGCTTATGATAAAACCACTGTGCCTAAGACGATGCGTTTTTGCATGTGTTTGATGTCCTTGAATGGGTGAATTTGTTGATCATGTCCTGACTCATAGGGCAGCCTTGTTATGTAAGAGATACAGGAGAAATATTATCTCAAGAGGCCATTTTTCTTGTCAAGGGAAGTTATGGGGAAAAGACAAAAGAATACACTAGTGGTTTTTTTAATTTGTGTTCTGTGCATTTGTGTTTGGTGAAAAGCCTGAGAGAAGCTACAAAAGGCTGACACAAATCTTACTAAAGAATTAATAGTAAATCTAAATACTTGTGTCCATTTATAAGTACAATTGCCCTGTGGTATTAGGATGACTATAGGAAAACTGAAAACCAAGCAACAACCTTGATATGTCAATATTATCGGTCACCCAAAATTTCCTTCAGCATTTTTTACTGCAGACTCACTATGTCCCTAATCCTACAAACCAATCCTCCTCTGGTGAGGCTCATCTCTTAATAGTGAAAAATAGCAAAATGCAAAGTGTAAGAAAATATGTGTTGTATGTACACAGTTCAGATCCAAATGCAAACAAGTAGCTGTTCACAGAAGAATGGCTCATTGTGAACAGTAAAGTTTTAATTCTGTCATTTTTTTTTCCTATGGCATCCCTTTGATGTCATTTATAAATTCCTTTAGAAATGTTTTTTATTATACAGAATTGTTTTCTTTAATAATGTATTATCTTTTCCATTAAAAACATTAAAACAAATACTCTGCTCGTCATCTAGTTTGTAGTGCAACTTGGAAAATACAGGACGGATATTATACTGTTTTCACACATATCCCTTTCTCATTTTCCTACAGCACATTGGAAATCTGTGTCACTGTCTGTCTCTTTGGCTGACCTTCAGGAAAACTCCACTAATACGTTCTGGTAAGGAAAGATGAAATATATCTCTGAGATGAATGAAGCAGTGGTGAGGCAAAAACTTGAATATGTAGAGAGAAAGTGAAAGAGGCATTCTATCTGAGATTGTAAGACTAATAATCTTGATGCTGGAATTACATGAACGTGTAGTAGAGAGTTACAAATATTCTGATTACTTTCGTTATTAGAATTTAGGTGCTTTACATACCAGACGCTGAGCATCCATGCTCTGTAGTCCAAACTATATTAACATCTTCTCAAATACATCTTCTATTTGCAAAGGTTCTAAATGTATAGTCTGTTCTTAAGAGTTCAATTAAAGAGCTTGCCCGTAAATCAAGAACAAAACCAACACAAAAAGGACAACTCGACTTCTGTGGAGGTATGAGGTTGCCAGCAGTAAATGTGGAAAAAGCCATTAAAATTGTTATGGAGCCAAATAAAGGCTCGGGTTTATTGGACTGTTTGCACTGGCTGTACATACAGTTTCAACAAGATCAACACCTACATCAAACATATGACAATTAGGCTTCAAAGAGTGTTTGACTACAAAATAGGTGAAAGACCTGTAAATTTCAGTGCACTGCTATTAGTGTACATTTTCAATTTCTTTTCGCTTAGAAAGGTGAAGTTTGTATAGTTTCTGACTGAATTATGGCTGAATTATTTTAACTCTTAAAAATCAAGTTTTAATTCTGAATCCATATTTACACGTTTAGAGGCTATTTTCTTAAATACTTGTTCAAATAGAATGCTTGCTTTTCTGTTTAGTTGTACTATTATGCAAAAATTATCATGATCATGATGCACCAAAATGAGCACAGTCTAGAATTATATTGCTAATGAAAATTCATATAATATTGTACTAGTGTGACCTGTGGTACACTCCTAGTGATTTACCAGAGATAGGAAACACCTGATGTGAACATTGTGGCTCAATTTTATTGAAAGACCATACTATGAACAGAAGGGCAATTGATTATAGCTACAAACACTTGGGCTATCTTGCAAAATCTTGCTTGTCTGTGAAAAGGTGAGTATTCCATTTCTTGCCCACAGTTTTCACATCCCAGCCACTCCTCCTCTCCTGCTAGAGCACCTGGCTTTGCTTACCAGCCTTCATCATATTGGTTTCGTGTGCATTGTTGTACAAGACTTTTAGTGCTCGTGGATAGTTGCTACTGCATTTCACTTCCTCCAAAAAATAATATATTACAATTGTGGATAAAGGCAGGGAAGGAAGTACAAGGAGACAAGACAATATAAGAGGGACTCAGTTGCTTCAATGAAGGTGCCTGGTGGGATTTAGGATGCCTTCTGCCACCCAAGATAACTGCACAGGGCTGATATAGGACTTAAGGACACACTGGAATCCCTCTGGAGTAGCAGTGAAAAGTGAGCAATTCCTAAAATTACACTGTTTGGGTAAGCAAATGTTATGCTGTCAGTCTTGCTGATGTACAGTCCTTAGTGTTGGCACCATAAAACTTGTCAAGTTTTTCATAGGCTTCCCACTAGTCAAAAAGTGAGGAATTGAAAGACAGTAGTAATGTACTTTTGCAGGTTAGTACAGAACAGTCCTCAAAGCAGAACAGAAGAAAACTGAAAGGGTGCTTCTTTCAACTACTAGACTATAATATAAATTATCATCTGGGATGGCTGGTAGAAGGAGCTCACTCTTTGTTTTCAATACTGAATAAGAAAAGCTAGATGGGACAAGGTACTTCATGACTGGTGAAATTCAAAGAGAAGTATGACCTGCTCTGTGTAGGAGCATTTGGAGGAGGCTTACTGAGGAAAAGACTGCATTTACAAAAGACAAAGAAAAGGATGCTTTTGCCCTCCAGACAGAAAATATGGAGAACCAGAATGATGAAAATGTCAAAGGCCTTGATATTCTGTACAAGAAAAAGTGCAATATTTAGACATTGATTGGACGTAGGGTCTTGACTGGGATCTGAGTCCAAGATGCTGCCCACAACTCTGGGCAGGCCTAGGCAGTCTGGCAGCATTCCCCTCTGGGAATGAGAGGATGGGGAAGTGTGCCAAATGCTGCTTACCAAATCCCTAACTAGTCCACTCGGTGATAAATTCCTGAAGATGAAATGCATTGACATTGATAGCCACTTGCAATTTTTGCCCTTTCTTTTTGCAACAATTTTATTGGACTGTTAGGGGTTTGAGACTACCTTCAGCAGGGTTTTATGCAGCAGCCATGCCTAAAATGTAATCCTAAGTCTCTACTCAATTCTGCAAGACCTTTAGTAGGTTCAGTAGCACACTAAGCTCAGGTTTCTAGCAGACATACAAGGAGGTAAAAAAAAAAAAGTAAAAAGCTTATTTGAGACAAACCCCAGTTGATTTACCTCAAAAGGTTTTCTCTTCTCCAGGAGATAGCCCATCTAAGATAGAATTAAATGAGTGCTGAGTCAACCTGATGGTTTTCCAGTTCATCACAGGCTCTTATTGATGCTGTAACACTGCTGCTGCATATAATGATCTTTTGGATACCTCAAGAATTTAAGACACTTGTCAGCTGCCTTTTGCAGATCCTATTTGTAACACAGGACTCTTCTGATTCAAAAAGCGTTACACATTAGCTTTTTGGCTTCAGACAGAAGCTCACTATTGCATTCTTTTGCACTGAATAGAGGCTTTTACAGTGTAAATGTGCCCTTATCTAGTTCATAGGGTTACTTCCAGCCAGTCAACACAACTGCATGGAACTGTGAAGTTGCTAAGAGGTTATTTTATTTCATCTTGAACAGGTTGCATTTGTTTCTTTATTTTGTCTCCCGCGAGGGAAAGACGAAGAAAGACTGGAGGCGTGGGCTATGTACAAACTCATTTTATTTAGGTCTTTCTTTAATATGGAACCCTACATCACTGAAGTTACTGCATTAGATCTTTGCATAACATCTTTGTTGCTGATTTTGTGCTGACTTTTTTGTTGATGATTGATTATACCTTTTCATCACATTAGAACTTTCAGTCAGAAAGGTTGCAATGCACTAATTTATTTTGATAAAAACTCTCAATTTAAACAGCCAGTTGAATGCAGCTTTTTTCTGAATGTTGTGGTTATTCCAAAGCACTAGATTCCCTATTCCCTTTGCTCCACTTCCTGCTTCTTCCTGTGTGCCCAGAAACATATAGAACACAATCTCAGTTCTGCCAGCCTTGCCTTTCCTTGGATCCCCAGTGGAAAGCTAATTCAGCTTCTGAAGTGAGACAAAACTCATCCAGCAGAAGAATGAACATTTTTCAGCTGGTTGTATGAGCTGAACTGGCTTACCAGTGAGTCAGAGCTAGCACAAGGAATAGAGCAGGACACTGCACCTACAAACAGGCCCTAACCTGATGGAGCTAGAGCAGGATGATGAAGAAGTTAAACCGCCCCTCTGGGAGGTGTTTGGATTGCATGAGTATTATAGATGAGCTCAACTGTCAAACTGCAGACAGAGGTTAATTAATGACAATTGTTCTGAGCTGGACTTGTCTTGGACCAGAATTCATAGACATGTGTCCTTTAATGCAATGTCTGTTAAAGTAAGGCATGTTCACTAACACTGCTTCTTGTTATAGTCCCCAGGCCAATTTAACACCCTGGTTCAAACAAGAAGTTACCAACAACATCCCCCCCCTGCAGTAGTCTGTTTAAAACTTCCTTGTTTTTACTGAAAAATCTATGAATAAGCTGGGATGAGAAAGCTTGATGTGATATAGCTGTAAGTAGCGTATTATATTGTTTGCATTTTTGGGAGTCCATCTGTAAGCTAGTGGTTAGGCGACTTATCTAAGAGAGGGCCCTGGGTGCTGGTTCCTGCTCACTGCTCTGTTGATCCAAAGGGATATTGAGTATCAGCTGCCGATGAAGTCTCAGGCGCTGAGGCTGGGACACCAGACTCCACATCCTTGTCAGTGCCTGGACTGGATTGAGGATTCTTTGTTCTTGGCTGCCTACAAGCACAAGTTTATTAGTGTTTTTGGAGAGTCCTCACTTTCCTCAGCCCAGCCTACCGTCTGGCGGTGAGCATACTATCCAGGCAGCGTAGGCTTGGATGCCCTTGGGCGAAATATTCCAGTGTTTGCCACCTGGGCTGTTGCAAATCAGTGAATGGTATTTGGGACAAAGTGGAATCAGTGCAAAGTGTCTCTGACAAGGATAGTGCTTCTTCCTGGCACCCCTGCCTTCTCACCTGTTCGTGATTCCCTAGCTGTCCTCTCCTGCTGGTCTGAGACTTTTGTGACAATCGTTGTGGGAGTATATTGCCTAAAACACATTCAAAAGAGACGTGCTGTTATGGTTGTGTATGATCTGTATAAGATGGTCAATGGTGGGATAAGGATAGCGGGACATCTTGGGGTGGGGGGATCAGTGTGGCAGGGAACAGAACAAATCCATACAGGGAAGCCAGCAACACTCAGCTGAGTCAAACGCCCCTCATCCTTCATAAAACATGGTGTTATTTCTTTCTCTGGGTGATGAATTCAACGGCACTCCTTCTACCTCACCTTTTTGCATAGGTGCTACACATTAGTATAGCTACACATTGATATACCTACAACTTATATGGCTCAGTAGTTACAAACCTTCTCATCAGAAATCTAGAGATAGAAATACAGCATTCTTAGTTGAGACAATTTATCTGCAGAGGAGAAAATTCAGGACTCAGAGGCACAATAAAGTCACTGTGGTGAAAAAAGTTAGTGCGCGCTAAATTTGGGTCCATAGCTGTTGGTGTCTTTCTCTGTAATGCTCTCAGCCAACCCATACATGTCAGACCCAACATGAGAAAGCCTTAAACTGTGGTGCATCATGCTAAAGTTTAGATTGGCTAACTTTCTGAACAGGGATAATTGTTCTGCCTTACCTCACAGATGACAACTTGATAATCTACAGTCTAGGCCCTGACCCAGGAACTCTTTGCAGCACTCTGCAAAACCTACCTTTTTGATAAATCTCTAGGCTTTGAAAGGCTGTGTGTTCATAATGCTTTGTGACACGCTTGTCTTAGAAATTAAGGAGCATTTTTCTTCTGAACATAAACATGAATGTAGTGTAATTCAATGAACTTCATTGAAGTACTTCTGGATTTACTTTGGTATATTTGACAGCAGAATTGGGCTCTATGTGTGTTGGCATGCACTCTATGGGACATTGTGAGAAAAAACAACAAAGTTATCCTTCTTAAACCATGTTTCAGCTTGCTGATGGATCTGAACTTTAAACACTACGCTCTAGTCTAATGCCAGAAATTTTACCTACTTTCAGATCTCCCCATTGTAAACTGTCTGCCAAGGCTTGAAGACTGTAGGTGTAAAATACAGTTAAGGAGTTTTATGCTCTTGAGACTTGCCAAGCAAAGTAGAGTCCATGCCTCTCCTGTATTAATGACTTATATTGTAGCATGTCTGGAAAACTAAGGCTTTAATTAGCAAAAAATTAAAAATGCTTCAAGACATAGACAGAATATAAGTTTGAAAAGGTTCTCATTTTCTCTTACCAAAGGAAAAAAAAAAGTGAGTGTAGTATCATGCAGAAAGTTTTCATTCCTTTTGGTTAGCCAGAGAACAGGCATATGCACAGGCAAGAATTCACATGATGTAGCTATGCACATATCTTACCTAGCTTTAGCCTTTGTGAGCAAGAGCTTTGTCCTGTTTATTGTCTGAAGGCTAACTGCATACTGCCCTGTATCAATAGGAACATAATCATAGGAAATTATTGTACTCCTTTAGTCAACACTCATTAGCTAACATGTGGAAGAGTGCATCCACTTATAGGCCTCCAACACAAGACAGACATTGATAAACTGCAGCAAGCTCAGAAGAGGGCCACCAAGATGGCTGGAGCCTGGAGCATTTACCCAGAGAGGAGAGGCTGAGGGAACTGGGCTGGTTCAGTCTGTACACAAGACAACTTTTAATAGCAACCTTCCAGTACCTACCTTCTTTTGTGCAAGAAAATTACTATGAAGGCTGAGCTGCACAGCAGCAAAATGAGAAACAGTAATAATAAATTAAAACAGTGAGTTTCAACTAGATATAAGGAAAAGCTGTCTCCATGGAGATAACTTTTCGTTGGAACTGGTAAGCTAGAGAGGCTCTGGAGCTGAACAACCTGATTTGAATCCAGTGTGGACCCTGCTTTGAGCAGGAGGCTGCACTAGAGACCTCTCTAAAGTCTTTCACACCCTGAATGAGTCTATGATATTGTGATCTTCCAGAGACATTTGCATCAGTGAAAGTGAATGTAGCAAGCTACCAAACTAAATGGAAGTTTATTTTGTCTGGATGCAAATTCTGATACATTGTGCAATTTAAAGCAGTAACAGATTACTAGGCATCATCTTGACTTAGCTTTCTCTGCTCTGTACCTGTTGAGTTTGTTATGAAGTCATTAATGTCAAGACAAATTAAGTTACTGCTGATTCACTAAGCAAGGTAAATAGCTGTATGAGAATAAACAAAGTTATACTGTCAACTGAAGGAAAATCATAAGAAAAACTCCAAATATACAAGTATGAAGAGCAAAAACAATGACAAATGAAGGACCAAGTTTTCTTTACTATTTTCCAGGATGTTTGAGTCAGTGTTCAATGTTCTTTTGACTAAGTCTTCTGTCCTGTGGTATTAATATGTTATGGACCAGTTGTATATGAAGAGGAATGTTTGATTCACAGTTGCATTCACATTTAATTGCCAAAACCAGTCTGATATACTTCTAATTAGGATTCCAGTACCATTATCCTTATTGGTCTGACTATAAAGAACCACAGAGAAATCTCATCAAGAATTAAAAACTGACCCTGATATCTCCAGTTGTGTACAAGGGTTGTACATGGATACCACTGCTAATTTTGAGGGGGGAAAATAGCTATGACTCACTGTTGATGTTGTTGAGAACAGCAATGGATAAAAGGTTGGGTTAACATAGATTTCTAAGAGGGAACCTTCATTTTACTTGGCTTACACTGCAATTATTTTAAAAACAACTAGATAAAAAGACCCATTAATCTACTTTCCTTCAATGTTTTCAAACATGCTGCAACATAAAATTCCTGATAAAATTATTAAGATTATTTATTTCACAGTCTCGTTGCCTTTACATGTCTGAATGGCATCCAGCCATCAGTCTACTCAGAGTAGTGTTTAGTGTGCGCAGGCAAAAAAAATAAATAAATTGGTTACAAAAGCTATTTTTTAAGGTAACTTGCTGGGGTATTATGGTTTGTATGTTAAGCATTCTCACAAAAGTTAAATCACTAATGTTTCCAGGCAGTTCGATGAATTAGAAGCACAAAATACTTTAAAATATCTAAGACTGTTTTCTTTTTGATTTTGAAAAATTTTGATAGGTGATGATTTTTCTTAGGTACTCCCCATTATCATCTTGTAATCTAAAGATGCAGACAAGAAGTGGGGACAATGTGACTTTAAAATGTAGGTATTTTGGTGAAAGGTAGCAGTCCTGGATCAAAACACAAACAAACCGCTTATGTTCCCCAAAATATAACCTGTTATAGCCAACAGTTAATTGACTCACATAGTGTAATGCTCATTAGCCAAGATTTTACTTCTTTCACTTAGTATGTCTTTATGAGTCTCATTTTGCCACACTGTCTCAGAGATGTAGCTTACTCCTCAAGGCATGTCTTTGATTCTAGTTGCTTTATCTAGACTCTATTCAGGATGACTAAAACTTCCAGAATCAAGTTTTGTGTGATATATTTAATATTTTAAAGATAACTGCAGGCTCAATTTTTGTTGCCAAGACTTTGTAGCAAGTAAATTCTGTAACCAAAAACCAGAAGATAAACCATAGATACAACCACAACAATTTCTTAATTAACAGAAACCACCCTCAAGTTGTGTTTTTGAGGTGTTCTCTTTCTTCCCATTTTCACCATTGTGGCTGCTTTAAATCTCCACACTCTTGCTACCATAGGGTATATGGCCACAAACACACAGATCAGTCTCAGATTTCGTGTTCGTAATTAAATCATAGTAGAGGGTGTGATCCTATAATCCTTGTATTGTGAATCCCTGTACCCAGACTATAATACCATAGGATTGATTTAGTTATTTTGGTTTAGGATTCCAGGCATTATGGTACATTCTGTATAGTTTCTCAGAGACCTTCAGTATTATAAAACTTAGAGACCTGGTTCTAAAGGCGCCAGATATTGCAAAACTTAGAAGTCTACAGCTCTGTAAGAGCTATATCACATCTCCTCACACAAGCCAGCAATTTAAGTGGTAGTGGCTTATAATATTCAATAGGAGATGCTAAAGAGAAGAATGTATCTTAACTCATTGATTCACATTGTAATTTACATCAGAATTTACCTCTGAAGGTCAACTAATCCAGTCTGCTTCTCAAAGGAACTCTGAACTTGTTAGGGCAGATTGTCCAGCGTCATATGCAGTTGAAATTTGAATGTGTCCAAGGATGGAGATTCCACAACCTCCTGAGCAATCTGTTTCAGTGGTTTATCACCTTCACTGCAAAGACTTTTTTTCCTTGTATCTAAACAGAATTCCTGCAATTTGTGTTCATTGCATCTCATTTTTCCACTGTCTACACATCTATGAAAAATTTGGCTCTGTCTTCTGTATAGCCCTTCCATTTCCCTGCAAGTCGAAGACAACAATTAGATGATTCTTTGATCTATTCTTCAGGATGAATAAAAGTTTTCTTTGTTTCTCCCTTTACTTCCCAGATCCCCTGATAATCTTGGTGGTCTTGCACTGGACTTTAGTTTGGACAGGGAGACTGCAACTGGACATAGCACTCCAGCCATAACTTCACAAATGCAAATAGAAGGGAGTAATCACTTTTCCTGAATGTTATACATTCTTGCTAATATAGTCCAGGAGGCTGCTGGTCCTCCTGCCTTCTGTTCATCCATGATGCTTGGTTGTGTGACCAAGTTTCCATCCAATTTGGGGTATACTCATCCAGTCTGTATCTCTCTAAAGGGGAACTATGGGAGACTGACTGTCTATAAAGCCTTGTTAGAATCATCCACCTTACATATACCCAAAACAGAGCTCAGTCAAGGGTTCCCCATTCAGCTGAGTATTTAGTCACTCCTCACATGCCTGCCTGGTTTCTCGTACAGTAGCACAGGGTGTTCTTCTGCTTTCAAGAGGTTGTCTTTGAAAGCCAGACAGCTTTTCTAGGGCCCTTTGCTCTTCAGGAAACCCTGAAATAACCTGAAATCAGCTCTCTTGGAACCTAGTGTCATTATTCTGCTACTTGCTGCCCTCATCTTCACAAGGTTCTTAAGCTGTACCATGTCATTGGCACTGCAGCCAGTTCAGCCATAAACCTTCATATCAGCTCTTACTTATTTGTGGCCAATGGGTCCCCCACAAAAGTTTCCTTAATGCATTCCATATACTTCTGGGATTGCTTGTGCCTCCTAATGTTGGCTTTCCAACAAATGCCATGGTGGATAAATTTCCCTATGCAAATCAAGGCCTCCATCATAAGGCTTCTTCCAGTTGTTTAGAAAAGACTTTCTACAATTCCTGCCATGCACTGGTAGGTCTGTAGCAGACACCCACTACAATGCCCCCTTTGTGGGCTTTCTTCCTCTTAATGATATTTAAATGACTAAATGTCATGGAAACACTTGTGTCTGAATGAGACTCAGAGCCTGAAAGAGTCTTCTGGATTAAGATGCTTGAAGGCATGTTTCAATAGAGTGTTAACCCATTTTACTGGGTTCCCACCAGGACCTGATTCACTCCCACCATATATATATCCACATCCCCCCATATAGTTATGCCCTTGATCACGTGCTCTCTACTTACAGCACCTTCTGAAGATGTGTGCAGAACTGGGTTCAGCTTCTACCTCTCCTTGCCACCTCTTTATCAGCTATGGTGTTTTAAAAATCATGATGGTACTGATTTATCTCATCTGTGTATAAAAATCTGAGAATCATCAAGAGGTGTTAAGCTTTGTCACAATGTCTTAAATTCCAGGCACACAACAAAGCTGAATAACCTACAGTCATTGACTAGCAAAAACGTGGACACTTGTAGATCACAGGTGCCTGTGGGATGATGCTCATGTGTGGTGATCAGAGTCATGCACCTCTTCTGTCATTGTTGTGGTGTTGCATTTTTGGACATGACTCACCCACATACTCCTCTTTCTGGAAAGAAGTTGCTGGATTACTTTGTAATTTTCATTATAACTGGAGATGCAATATATGGTTGTATAAAATCATGAGGGTTTTTTTCATCAGAACAGTATATTTTTGATATTTTTGTTTTGATATGCTGTGTGTAGAAGATGTAACAGTAATTTCTGACAGGTTCTTGTATTTTCTGGCACTATTGGTGTAGGTATTATAGGATTTTAGCAAGGATTTTAGCAAGACAAGATTGTAGATAGTGATATCTCTTATTGGAGAAACTCATAGAGCTGGAAAGATCAGGCATACAGGACATGCTTCTGGTCTAAACAGCAGTAACAGATGTCAAAGCTAAATGCAAGTTGAGCACAGGATTTAACTAAATATGTATCAGTGAGATAATTGTGTAGAAAGAGAGACAAGTAGTTTTCTCTTCCAGGCAGTACCTGTCTACCTCTTTTTCTCCTTTTCTCTGCATAACCATGACCTTCAGGATAAGGCTCCAGAGAAAGGAAAATTGTCAATTTTCCTTTTAAAATTTGATGAATTTTAATTGTTTCATATTATGGATGTAAGTCAAAGAACCCTGAGGAGAAAGGTATAGAAAAACATAATGAATACCAAGCAAGTCAAAGATATTCCAGCAGTAGCCAAATATCAGAAATCCTCTTTTGAAGCACAGGTGATACCAAACTGAGACTTAGAGCACAAAGCTCTTAAAATTTCTTGGTAAACAAAACTCACCTAGAGAACACACTATATACACTGCCTGGCTTCCATGTTGTGTTTAGTAATCCTGGGGTCAGTTGTGCAGGGCGTTTTTTATCTAGAAATGAGAATGTGTGAGGTGACCTTTTTACAATGGGTACCAAATTGCCATTACGTGGTTGAAATTGTCTTCTGTCAACTGGGATCATTTTGAAGGCAACTCTTAACAGCTTAATAATCTTACTGTTTTATTTAACTAAAAAGAAAGGTTAAGACACATGGTTAATCAGCATTTCTGCCATTAACTAATGACAGCCATTTGGCAGCCTTTTGAAAGAGAAAAACAGGTAAAGAGATGGTGAATAGTGCACTTGTCATTAATTTGTCAAGTCAACATATTAATGTGATTTGGGTCAAGTTAGTTGTTGCTGAGCCAAACATTCATGGCTTCACTAAACCCTGTGAGTAGTAGGAGAAATTGGGGAAGCCTGTAAGAAAGTTTAGTTTGGCAAAGAAGTGAAGAGTCAAATAAAGGAGAAATCCAGGGGGAGACCTTCTCCATCAGCTTATATGACAGGGAGAGTGAGCAGGGGAGTTTGGTTATGGCAAGTCAGGAAATCGGCAAGGGGCAACAGTTAGCCCCAGTAGGAGAGCTCTCAGGCAGGAAACAGGAAATACTGTGAGTCTGTTGACCTCTTGTTTTCAGAGTTCTTCTTTCATGAGCTCATGGACCAATATCCTCATAGGTCTGCTAACAGCGAAAGACAGAAGTGTTTGTTTCTCAGGTTAGGGGCTCTAGTTTCTTTCATGTGAGTTCAACATTTTTATCGGCCCTAATGAAAGTTTCATTCATATGAGATGAAGAGAGCTGGCTCTCCCTAGAGTTTCCTGTGTAATCAGAAAGATATAACTGTGTTTATGTTAAGGACAGAGAGACAGAATGCTACATGCTGTGTCTTACTGCCTGCTCAGTCCATTACTTTTCCAGTAATTTGAAGGAATTAAACATGAACAAGTAAAGGCAAAAGGCAGTGACTATAGTGCAGCACTGGTATCAGTCAGTTCAGCAATGAACATCAGTGCTCTTCTCTAGATGCTTTTCAGAAGTACAATATGTAAAATTTCTACTCTCCATGACTAATAGAGATTAGCTGGTGATGGAATAAAGGTGGGTTCTGCTAGCATGCCCTTGACTATTTTTATTAATCCTATTTCTTTTAGGATATCAGAGAGAGTGTACTAGGCACTGAGATCTCATATCCTGTGCTCAAACTTGTCCTCTACAATAACAGTGAGAAAGCAAATCTGCTTGCTGAAAACAGCATCTTGGTACTATATACTGAAAAGTATCATAGTTCCTATGTTGTTTAGTGCTAATTGATCAACTTATTTGATCAGAACAGGGTTACTTACTGTACATTACCCTTCCAGCTAGCCTTCAGGTACATTGAAGTTGTTGAAGGAGCAACTTTATATGGCAGCTTCCTAAAACATGATCTGCTTCCACAGATAGAGATAGAACTTTTATACACAACTGAATGCATTAATATATTTTTCAGGTGAAATTTAAAGCATTCTATTTAATGTCAACTGTAAAATATATGTGTAGTAAACATCTATTCCTAGTTCTTTTCAGCTATGGCAAAACTAAAACAGAAAAACAGGTGTCCCAAATGTGCAATATGGTCTTGCAGAACTTGTGCCAGTTACACTGAAATATTGTCATTATTTCAACTCTAAACTGATAAGATCTTTCTTTATTTTGTCCCTTTTTTTAAAATTTCAAACTAACAGTCAAAGCTTATATAATGGTGGTGCACCAGATTTCATTAATGGCTAATTTAGCATGCGTTACTATTGCACAGGCAGTGGTAGAAGGGACAGGTATCCTGGGAAGAGTTGTGTAGGGATGGGGTCAGGAAGGCCAAGGTGGAGCTGGAGCTGAACACGGCAAGCTCATGTATAATAGGAAGGTCTTATTATTACAGGTATGTCAGCCAGAAAACAAAGGCGATGAGCAAGACTGACAAAGTGGTAACAACAGATCAGGAGAAGGCTGAGGTACTCAACAACTTTTTGACTCAGTCTTCACTGGCAACCTCTCTTACCACACTACAAGGCAGGGACTATGGTAACAGAGTCCCTCCCACTGTAAGAGCTCAGGTTCATGACCACCTGAGGAACCTGAACATAAATAAGTCTATGCAGTTCTATGTAGAAATGCATCCTGAGTTGTCAAGTCACTCTCCAGGATATTTGAAAAAGTCGTGGCAGTCAGGTGAATTTCCTGGTGACTGGAATGGGGAAACTGCACCCATTTTGTCAAACCAGGACAAAACGGTAGAAAGGAGGATGCTGAGAAGCACTGACCTGTCAGCTGATCTCTGTGACTGGGAAGATCTAGTTGAAGATGTCCCTGTTCATTGCATGGGGGGTAAAGCTAAATGACCTTTAAAGGTCCCTTACAACCCTAACTATTCCAAGATTCTGTTTATCTATATGGAAAATAGAGGTCACAAGCATCTTTTCTTTCACTTAAAAGTGCTTTTTCTCTCAGAGGTTCTTAGCAACTTGAACTACTAGAAGTGTCTTAAAGGGAATGGGAAAACAGATGAAGTAACAGTTCTACTTACTTTTTCAAACATTTCTTTCTTCCTGTTCAACCTTAAGTTGAGAGAAGTGAAACCTTATTTCCATGAAAATTGTTTTTACTGCAAAGCCTTAGACAGCAGAGGCTTTGTGCTTCTGATTTTGTCCAGAATGCAAAGTGGATGGGCAGCTAACCATCTAGACTGAAACGTTTCTCTCTTTTGCTCTGGTGCAGCAGTAGGCATCTATCATCCAGCTCTGGCTGACAAGGCACATGTATCTTGAAGGTGGTGGGTGTCTTCTTCATAAATATGCCTGTAGGGAATTAGATAAGGGAAGATGCTGCTTTTTTTTTTTCAGAACAGCAAAGAAACAAGCTTCAAAAGGCATGCCCTGGCCTGTCTCTTCTAATTAAACCTTGTCTCTCAGTATTCATACAGCACAGGAAATCTTTGCCTTTATGGAGGCCAGTCTTTATGGAGTCAGCTATCTATTTTGTTGTGGCTGGTAACAAAGTCATTATGAAGTGTTTTTTCATAAAAGGCAAATTGTCCAGTATACAGAAGGTGTTTCATTAAGGTGAAGAACTGGAGATTGCAAATCATGGAGGATGTTATTACAGTTCTTTGCCTATTAAAGCAGCAAATACTTTGCCAACTGTACTACTGTCTTCTCATTACCTTTTATGACTTGTATTACATTACTTCCTAGCTTCATTGCGCCAGCTGATGCAGAAGTAAAGAATAAATTCCAGCCCCTTTATAACTGAGCCCTCTTAATATTTCTTGGTGGGGCAGTCTCTCTGAGAAACATATGCATAAGTGGCAGGATTCCTATATTTCTTTGAAAACAATCTGAGCTGTAGTGAAAAAATATGTTAGTCTGAGCTAGGAGTGGTTCTGCCGTAGGCAACCTCAACATCCAATAGTCTGAGTTGGGAAGAAAAGTGCTTTTGAGTTCTCCAGCATACTAGAACAATTAATGCAGATTAGTCTCCAAAGAAATATAGTAATCAGGCTGTTCCCCTATGTGTACCCTCATAACTTCTGTCTGAAACTCTGCTCCCACTGAAGTTTAGTAGAATTTTCCCACTGACTTCTGTAAAGTCATAATTTGGCTATCAATTCTCAGAGATATTCCTACCCTGTCATCTACCTCCCTGGAGGTAATGGAGAACACCTGTGCAATTATTGCTGTTTAGAATAGGTGCATTTGATAAAATATGCAAGAGATTTTAATTCTATTCAGAATTTTGGTGGCAGCTTTCGTAGTTTGGTGTTTTTTTAATGTTGACGTAGCATAGTTGATGCCTGAATGCTGGATATTTTTTTGGTAACTTAGTGATATTACTGCTGCCTTTTACTATTTTTTACTCTTTTTATCCTAACTGCTACTATTGCTACTATCATAGCAGAGAAGCTAGAGGAGAAAAAAACAAAAACCATAGGGTTCTAATTTTTGAGGTACAGTATCTAACTATTTTGACTTTGTCATCTGAAATGACATGCTCAATACTTGTTAAAAAACCATATCAATACTAGAAAGGATAGGTCTCACACTTGAGCAGTTGTAGATGGCAGATTTCTTTGGAGTCACTGCAAAAAAAAATAAGTTTACCTCAAAAGGAGAGAGAATAATAAGAGAAATAAATAAGAGGCAGAAAGGTGGACAGAGAGAGGGAGAGGGAGCTGGAGGAGCTTTCCTCTTTCTACCTGAGGAAAATTACGCTATCTCTGCCACTATCTCATAATTTTCTGAGGAAGATTACACCATCTCATAATGTATATTCATTAATCATTCCCAATTTTATTTTAATAACAAACTCATTGGATACTATAACTTTCCATTGCTTCAAAAATTCAGTCAACTGTACTAGTGATAGATATTCCACAAGAAGCAACAAAATGAGGTTCAAACAATACCAGGAAAAAAACACAGCACATCTGTGTGGAAGCCCACACACATATTTGCACAAACACACATACAGAGGAGTCACAAAATCAGGCTAATTCTCTCCCTGAGCCTGTTTAGGAATAGATATCCTATTTATGTTGGTGGCATGCATGATTTCTGATTAATGCCAGTGCTGATTTTCCAGGCTTTAAAATAACTACGAAAACAGTCCTTCCCTTTAATTTCCACTGCCCCAAGAAATTAATGTGTTCACACTTTTTCTCTTTAGTGTACAGAAAATTTATTTATTATGACAATGACTGAATTAAGCAATACAAGTCAGTTAGGCTAAGCCTTATAATCGTAATGTTTAGGTCCTTTTGAAATCTCAGAAAAGGAACATGTGTTCAGAGCATTGGGTAGTGTTCAGCCAGATCCTGAAGCCGTTTTCCCCCTGATTTCTACTGAATACAGTCCTCAGAAGTATTGAATGCCTTCAACTCCCTTGGAAAATGTGATTCACTTTTATCCAGCAATACTATAGCTTGAGAAAAGATTGTGTCGAGCAAACATTATCAACTCAACGTTTATGAGAATTCCACTGTTCAGGAACAAAGTCTGGGGCTATGGGTTTCTGGTGTTCCATTGTTAGAAAAATAAAGAAAAGGAGATAAACATGGCTAAAGATGTTGTGACAGTTTACTAATCAGTAGGTAGACAGAGGAAGTGCAATTTCTGGGATACTGACTCTTCTGAGAGTTTGTGGTTTTATCCAGCTGAGTGTCTGGCCTAAACTTGGCTACATGATAAAAAAAAAGCAGATCTAAGTTTTTGGCCTACGGTATCTAAGAAATTGTTCAGCAGAAACATGAAAGCCTGCATGAGCTGAACTGGAAAGCAAGAGGACATTGTGTAATAAATAGGATTCAAGAAGGTGACTGGGGAATAACATTTTCCATTACACCAATCCAAAGCAGAAAACGCAACTGCAAGTTTCTTTTTCGACCCTGTATGTTCTCTTTCTCAGTTTCATAGAAAGGCACTCACTACATTCAGATATAGGTTCATTTTTCATTTCTTATGCAAATATTAGCAAACTGAACCATGAGGCTAAGTTCATCATGTTCAGCACTTTCAAAAGAACATGCAACTGCCAAGTTTGTGGTAGTTCAGGGACTTTGCTTTTACAGACTTCTGCGGAGATTAAAAGTTAGCTCCAATACAAACAGCCCTTTCATTTTGCTCCCACTGATTGTTACAATGAAATCAATTTTCCAGAAAGCACAGCATTAATGACTAAACTTTCTTTGTTCCCAAGAGAGCTAACTATGTTAAATAAGATGGATGCTAATTTTAGGTACTTAAAAAGAGAAATCATTGAGGAATAATCTTTTTAGTAGAGAAGACAAAAGACAGTTTGCGTTCTTCTACTGATGACTCAGAGGACATGTTGCTGCATAGCAACCTGTTCCCAAAGAGGAGGAATATTTCTGTTGATCCTAGTCTTTGAAAACTGCCCCTTTTTTCTGTTTCTATTTCTATGTCTCTACAGTAATTACCATAGCCAGCCTCTGGTACTGGGTATATAGCCCTGGATGTAGATTAGCTTTTGAAATCTACAAAAAAAGAAGATTATAGCTAGCAACTCTCAGTAGCCTCAGAAGTGAACTTCAATACTGAGCCACACTTCACTAAGTGCCTACAAGAATGCCAGTCAGTGTGAATTTTGTGTGGAAGGTGTGCATCTAACAGCAGGAGAACTGAGATCACAAAGCTATTGACAATAAAAGCTGAAAAATAAAAAAAATATAATTATACTCACAAAATAACTAGGCTTCCAGGTCACAGATACAACTACCTCTTTTTTGAAAATGCAGTTCTACTTACTCCAAGCCAAGAGCCACTCTTTCACCATGACAGTATTCTTCTCCTTGCGTGGAAGAGCCTTTAAAGCTCACCCATTTAGTTCCTGATCCCCTTCCTAACTGAAACTTCCTTGCCTTGCACTGTCTTCATTGGGTTTTATAAATTCTGAATTACCTTGTCAAAATCAGTTTATATTATTTTTGAAATGCAACTTTTGCAAATTCATTCATCGTTAAATTAATGGTAAGAGAAGTTCTGGTTTTTTTAATAAAAAAAGCAGTTTTACAGGGGCATTTTTAAGTGCAGATTTCATCATAATGCAATATTCATCATGACAAATTTAATTATAACAACTGCTCTGAGATTCCCTGGTCTAGACAGGATTCTCTAGACCAAGAATCAGAGTCCATATGACTACAAAGCTCTGGTCTTTGAGGGCAGGAGCTAGCAGTGCACTGTGCAGGGTTGGATATAATCTGGATATATCAAACATGACACTACTTTATGTAGACATACCCTAATTCCCAGGCACTTAGGTGTTACAGTCTTCTGCAAAGTGGAGTAAAACTTTTTGTGACTATGAATCTTAGTGCATCAAATCATCTCCAGGATAACAAATGTGTCATTGTGAAGGTTCATCTTCCTGGAAAGAGCAGAAAATGTTTAGTCCTTTTGACTGCTTAGTTTTTCCCCTTCTGCAGGACTAAAGCCTGTTGATATACAAAATAGGATGGTATCGTAGCTGTCTCCCATGCTGTCATGATGGTCTTTCAGTACACACACTGCTCTCTGCTGGAAGGTTGTTATGCACATGTGATGTGAGAAAGCCACTGGTACCTCTGAATTAATATGCAATACCATTCACTCTTGCTTATGCATTTATGTCAACACCTGGGTCTTATAAGTGGGTTATAAGTAAGATCATACATTATTAATCCTTCCACATCTACATCAGCTTCTGGTCTTTTGTCTGAATAGACTCTGTTTCTCATCTTGAAAGGAGGGTGTAGAGAGATGGGGGTCGGTCTCTTCTNNGTCTCTTCTCTCAAGTCACAGGCAACAGGACGAGAGGAAATGGCCTCAAGTTACGCCAGGGGAGGTTCAGGCTGGATATTAGGAAAAATTTTTTCACTGAAAGGGTTGTCAGACATTGGAA
>BJBW01000618.1:82436-312927 GCA_004320125.1 Scolopax mira | reverse complement strand
GGCTCCCAAGGAGGAGGGTTAAAAGATGAGGCTGCGCACATGGAGGCAGCGTGATGGCTTCTTCAGTAACAGTACATAACCGCAAACTGTCTCTGAAACCTCAACTTGAATGTCTAATCATGTCTTACACCTAGATAAGGCTTTTGGCTCTAATCCAAGTCTGTTCTCAGGGGTCTGTTGGGGGAGCATGGGTCTTGCGTGTTGGAGTTCCTTCCACTTAATACAAGGAATTTGGAATGGCCTGCCCAGGGAGGTGGTGGAGTTGCCATCCCTGGAGGTATTGGAGAAACATGTAGACATGGCATTTCAGGGCATGCTCTAGTGCCCGAGATTGTTGGGTGGTTTTTTTTGTGTGTGTGTGTGTACGGTTGGATGATCTCAAAGGTCCCTTCCAACCATGAGGATTCTGTGATTCAGTGAGGCGTGTGTCTTCTGCTACCTAAGCACCAGCTGAAGAAATATCCTACAAAATATTGTGTGTGGGATAGCACACCTTGTCCTATTGTTCTTCAGTCTGCTTATCTGGTTTATGCAGCTGTACGCAGTGGCTTTGGCAGGCAGAATTCCCATGGCTGTTGTCTATCAATAAGCAACATCACTTACTGCAATCTACATGAGAACCCTCTGTCATGTGGAGTTGTGGGACAGCCATCCCCTCAGGCTGTGCCCCGAGGCTATAGAGAGGTTACGCCTCTATACAACTCTCGTGTGATTAATTTAATAATGTATCACATGCCATGCTTCTTGAACGTTCCATTGTGCTCCCTTTGTTCCTATCAAAGAGCTATTCAAAGTAAACAGTGACCTCATCAATACTGTCTGAAACTTACAGTAAATGGAAATCTTCCAAAACCATAATAGAAACCATATTTCAACAGATGTAAAAAGCAAGATGAAGAGTGAAAATTAATTTGGATGGGAATGTTACAGTACTTGATACTTGACTTGGCTTTGTTCAACCTCATCTTTTTGCTAAGTGCAATAAGCTTTACTCATGTGAGAGTCTAGGTAAAAAAAGAACAAGAAAATCACTAGTGTAGTTTTTGCGGCAAGATTCATGGCATGGCAAAGAAGGTAAAAGTAATGTTACCCACAGGAGATAAAAAACAAGGCAGAAAAATGTTGGCCTGCAGGAGAGAAGAGCATGAGTGCTGTCATGACTGAGATTCTCAAAGCTGCATGGGTCTTTAAACAAACACAATTTGTATAAAGGTATTCATTAACCTATTCATCCATGACCTTTAATATGCCAACCTTTCAAAAAGCATACAAGGATTGCTAGAACAGGAACAGAGCTGCTATTCAGGCATTTTTAGATTGATCACAACCCGCAAGCCAAGTAAAATAAAAGATCCTATCAGAACTTCTTTGTATCACAGACAGCACTAGGCTGCAGGTGCTTGATTTCCATACAACTCAGAGGAACACTTGTCATTGCCTTGTTGATATATCTGGATTCTCTTCATCCCTGAAACTCTTAAGAAATTGTTCAATCTACAATCATTTTTGTTTCCTAGATAAAGAGAGAAATATTGACTTGATTTAAAGGAAGAACACCAGAGGATTATGCTCTAATTCAGGATCTGCTCATTCAGCAAGTGCTTAAAAAGCAGCACTTGCTCAAATAGTAAGCTTTTAATGACTTGGATTCCTGCTGAAAGTCTGTCTTTTTTCTTTTTTTTTAACCAGTAGATTAGCATCTCATATATTACATTCTAAGGCTAGCTGCATTTTCTCCTGCAGTATTAATGAGTTCACATTAATGATCACATTAATGTGAAATCTCTCATCAGAGTTGTTCATCACTGCTGCAACTTCCTGTCAGGGAATCCTTGCCGTTATGTCGTGTAACAGTGCTTACACCCATTAGGAAAAAAAATCTCGACAAAGTCATATAAGATATACTAATGATGTGGTGCACTCACAGTGAAGGCCTTATTTCCAGCATTTTTGCTAATCTTGAAATCCAGAAGCTACAAACATTTGAGCTGGAAAGATCATATATAAACTTTGTAAAGGCATGGTCTGATATAAAATCAAAAGTGCATTTATGATATTTATGCGTATTAATGTATTTATATTCATTCGTGTGATTTATATCTAGATGCCACTGACATTCTAGGTAGATGAGATTTATCCCTCAGTGTATGGAGAATGTCTAATAAGTATGCAACAGGTTTATCAGATTTCTGGAAAACTTGTGGCACCTTAAGAAAATTGTGGTCATTTATAGTGTTGGAAGAATAGTATTTGTTAGGGTTTTTTTAAATAGTCACTAAAAATTGAAGAAATATCATTAGAACATGTGCACTTTAGTGTCAACTTTAGTGTCTGCTTGCTGATGTTTTTATCACATCTACAAGCCGTAAGCTTTTGTGGACACTCACCCCACTGGACCCTGTAACCTCAAAGAAAATGCTAGTTCTGGACCCAGTGACATTTTAATTTTAGAGGAAGATAAGAAACAAGAGTTCAGATGGGCAGAAGAGGGTGTACAAGATAGGAAGATTGGGCAGAGTAGGTAAATAATTGGATCAGCACAGTTGGCAGCCATCCTGGCAACGAAGGCTATTAGTGCTTGTGTGTAAATGTGTGTGTGTGTCTGTTTCTTGAAATTATTTGTCAGAATCAATAGCATATATTCTTGTAAACATCAATTTTCTTGATAGCCAGAAAACTAACAGTATGCTAAGTAGCAAGATCACGATTTAATGGAAGTGCAGTTATTTAAAAGCTGTGTTAAGTTCACATAACTGTCCTCAAATTATATCTTTCAGAGGATGGGGAGAATTTCATTACTTTATATAGGCCTCAGAGCATGAGTCTTTTTCTTGTAACAAATCCAAAATGGTTTAATTATGTGGTACTTTCTGTCCCTATTCCATGTTTTTCTGTATTTTCCTCCCTGCACCCACCGCTATATATCACAGGATAAGTGCTCTTCCCTTAAGTATAGGGAGTCTGAAGGGGAGAGACATGACAAGCTGGAATTCAACTTGACAAGTTTTGGTAAATAAACATTTCCTACTTTTCTGTTTTAGAGTTTGCATTGGTTCATCTTCTGGGGTGGGTTTTTCCTCCCACTCTACATTGCTAAGAAGTTGTACAGAAAGTTTCCTTTTCTTTAATCCTCTCATCATTGCTTTCTTTCAACAGAATGACTCACTGTTGCTCTGGATTCCCTGTGCATGCTATCACAGTTCTGTGAACAAACTTGCTCTCATGGTAGCCTGACATCATCTTTATTACATTTTCATTGTCACTGACATTAAACAGGATGGGCCAAGTGAGGCTACCTGTATCTCATCATTTCAGCAGCACTTCGACGTTTTATTTAGCACACTTTCTACCGTATTTCTCCTTTGACACCATTTCTCTTCTGGGAAATAAATACACCAAGTCAAGCACTTCATAGGTATAGGCTTTTTCAGCTAGCTCCTGTTAGGATTTATATCCATCACATTTCAGCTCAGATGATCTCAGGGCACAGATGCAACATATTTGCACTTCTGTTAACTTCTGTGGAAGAAAACACCTTGTCTAAGCAATGCTATTCACAGTGAAACATCTCTTGTCTAATAAGGAGGACACTCACTTCTGAACTCCATCATCCCTGCTAGTCTGGAGTCCCATGAGGTGCTATCTCATGTGCAGAAACCAGCAGTTGCTCCAGTGTATTTTACTGTAAGGCAGAGCACCTCACTTACCTTTCAGCTGCATCAGGGCTACACTGGGATGACAAATGCCTTTCACAAAACCTCCTCAGTGGTTCCTTTCTGTGAACTTCTACAGCGTAGTGTGTGAGTCCTGTAAGGATAAGCTGGACACAATGGCTAGTGCTACAGCGACTTTAGCTCTTGAGGTTGTGGTTCACATCAAGCAGCTGACAGGATAGTTAAATAAAAACAGCAAAGTGAGCACATAGGAGAACTATAAACTCATAAAGAATTTAAAGAACAACTGGCTATGACAGGTGTAGCCAAGCAGTAAAACGACCGATTTTGGTGAATAGCAAAGAGTGGGATTTACTCACTAAAACGTTTGGATTCCACCAAACTCACACCATCACCTCCTCCACCTCTTGAGAGATCTTGCGTTGTGAGGTGGTTTGACATGACATAGAAGTGGAACTGAATTGTTGTTAGTCATATTCCCTTTATCCATCTCAGGTATGTAATAAGGGTTTGCTTCAGAAATGAGTGTTTGAACTCCAGTGAAAATGCTCAGAGCCTTCCCCACAGTCTTACACCATTTTTTCCCTTTAAAAAGGGATCTACAGACTTAATCACAGTTCTACAGGGCAGTGGATGCACCGTCTTTGGTAAGAGGACATAGCTGCTATGTGGATAGGACAGATCACTTCTTTTCTGGGCAAGGGAGGGATCACACAATATGTGCCCACAAAAGAGAAATAAAGCTGCTGTTATGTGGGTACCTGGAGGAAAGAGATCTAAACTGGTAAAACTTTGTCTTTGGTACAATTTCAGTAGTGCAGGCCTAACTTATCTAACTAATCCTTGCTCGAAAGTCACAGTGTACTCCAGCTGTCAGAGTTACTCTGAAAATCAGCTCTGGCTATTCTGCTCTCAGTCTCTCTGGGTGAGGTGATGTTCCCTCCTCACCCCCCCTCCCCAGTCACTGCATTTAGAAGCAGACAAGTGTGGCCTGGAGGGACAAATATGTATGTGTGTGTGAGGAACACTGGGTTTTGATCTTGGCCAAGCAGTTCCTGATCAAGCATTTGTGAGCAATTGCAAGCTGTGAGGGACTACTTGTGTGATTCTGTCTCAGCCTCTTGTAGCTCCGACTGATGTCCTACACTGAGGAGTCTGCAGTACAAGCAGAAAGGTGTTCCTGTTGTGATTTTATATGTGTTGGCCAACTCAGGAAGGGATGATTCTGTAACCTGTTGTTGGAGACAACAAATTAGTGCAAAATGCATTTCAGGAGAGCAGGTCCTGCACCACCCTGCACCAAGATGGATTGTGCCTTTGATATAGTCTCTTCTAGTGCTCCCTGTTTTATGACTGGCTGATTTGGTCCCAAAGTACACCTTATATATACTATACATTACGAACACAATGCATTAGCTTGGATAAGGGCTACGCACTAAAAGTTTTTTTGTTGTTGCTCTTGGTTTTTTCCCTATTAAAATATATGACTTTCCATTCAGGGAAAAAAAAAAGTCTCCAAACTAAAAATAAAAACTGTATTCCTGGAAAAAGACAAAAGATTTCAAGAGAAGGAGGCACTTTTCACTGCCACATTTATTTGATCAAAAATCTAATCTTCTATTTTTAAGTTTCATCTCAGTATTTTTCACTTTGGAGACCAAAAAAAGAGAAAAGGATTGCATTAGGCAGTCCATGAGGAATTTTGCTGGGGATCCCAAAGATCTGTGTACTCCATAGCCTATTGTTCTTTCTTTATGCAATGTATCAACAGTACTGAAACTAAAGGTTAAAAAGAAGATGGAAGGAACAGCATGGCTCTAAAGGCCAAGCCTGGCTCGCATGTTTTCCGTCCACATCCTGCTGAGCTGTACCAGTTTTCTAGTTTGTGAGGAGGAAAAACATAACCATCACTCTTAAATAACAATAAATACAAACTGGTATTAAGAATTTGTAAAGATATGAGAACATAGTTTCACAAAAGTTGTATTTATTTATTTTTGGTGCACTGAAACATTTCTTCCTCGTTACCACGAGCGAGAAATTTCTGCCCTATGTTACACAAACTACTCTGCATGACCAGGATTGATCTGCTGCCTGCTCGCCCTGGGCCAGGCCATTTCATCACTGCTCCTGCTGCAGACTGATACCGTTTCTCACTTGGTTTCTTCTCAGGATCCGGTGCCAGTGTGGAAGAGGTTATAAGCAATGTTAACTTTCATTTCAGTTATAGGAAGGAATTCTAAAGCAAGGAGAATTCGTTTGGCTCTTTATATGTTCAAAGATGGGATGGAGAGGACCAGCAAACCTCCCCCATTCCCCCCTTTTCTATTAGCCAAATGACAGTGTGTTGCTGTTACCCAGGAGCATGCCCAGTAATCTCCTTTACAGTAAAACACAAGCCTTTAATTACAAATGGAACAGACTGGAAAAGTTCTGAGAAAACATTTTCTGGTAGGAATTTGCCAGTTCAGACACATTGAAATGTTTTGCTGAGACACTGGCATTTTCCCCTGGCTCCCTCAAAAGCCAGGCAGCCGGGGAAGAGCTCTGGGGCTGGGGCTCCAGCAGCTGAAGGGTGCAGCTCTGGAGCAGGTCCATCAGGAGCAGCCTTCCAGGGCAATCCCCCTTCCCTACCCTGGCTCAAGAGATGTCAGTGCTCACAGGATCAATGCTTTGGGGAAGCCTAGGGGATGACCTGCTCCCACACTGAAGCTTCATTGCCTTTCACAGATAATTATGAAATGTTTGGCTTTTGTTCCAAGCTGGAACAAACCCAGATTTCGAAATACCAAAATCCTGTGTGAAAGTCAATTAGTTCTTTCTGCAAAGCTGAAACTATGACCACATACTTCCCACATGTAACACCTGCATGAAGATGTCAGTGCTGAAAAACTGGCAATGTTGATGAGGTTGTATTCAACATTTTGGGAGACATATGTCTTAAATATAGTATGTTTCTTTACCTATTAGAGGTACGGGTCCTGATGCTAGAAAGAATAAACAAGGATGACACTAGATATTAGATGACATTTAATATTATAATGTGGATTGTTTGCATTTAAAGTTTTCAGATGTGGCTGTGTTACACACATGAGTAATATCAGTGCCTTCAGAAAATAAGGATCATGCATGTAATCTAGAAAAGAAGTATTTTTTGCCATTTTCAAGATATAAGCTTCTAATGACTTATCTCTCCTTTACAGGAGGTGACTTATCACAAGTATCTTATGTCAAAAAGATTATTAGTTTTCACTAATATATGTAAATGTATTTTTTTTTTTACAATTTCAGGATAATATTTCATTTATCACTCTCTGATGAATTACTAGCAAATAATATCATTGATGTGAATTTAATTCTTTTTTTCTCAATGTTCAGGTAAATTTATGACATACATATTCATCTGCTGTTCCCATGAGACTGAACTACAGCTACATCACTTATACACTCTTCTGCTTTATCTCATGGATGGTTCTCTTATAGCTTCTAATAGCTATAGGAGCTACAGAAAGCTCCTAATAATCATCTTCCGAACTGCGAGTTGAATGTAGGAGTGGGAGGTAAGCAGAAATACTTCAATTCTCCTCAATCAAATAATGAACTTTACACTTCTGTAGCCTTTTATGTGCAAATATATCTGAGACAAAAAAAATCTCTCAGTGAACAGTGTTGCAGTTTTAAGAAAGAATCCACATCTCACACCTTTTTAGTTACTGTCCATCTGAAGTCAGGAGAGAACAGCTGTAGATACAGCCCTGGTGGCCTTGGCTGGGGCCGCTCTGCGGCGATGGTGGTGTCCGTACCGAGGCTGGTTGCGATCAGCCTGTTTTCAGCAGGTTGCACATCAGCATCTGTAAATGCAGATACGTGGATAAATTGATTAATAGAGTCTTGTAGCACATAAAGGAACATAACTTTACAGAAAAAAAAAATAATCTTCACTACTCTATCAAATATAGAAGAAATACTACACAATTTTATTTATTGAAATTTAATTTTGTGGACCAATTCATTGAAGCCTATAGGAGAAAGATCATTCTGCACTAAATACTCGTACTTCATAGTTTCAGTCGCTGAACTTCAACTTCTAAATGAGAGTCTTTGTTCCTGAATGTCTGGTCTGTGTTTGAAGAGCACCACACCTTCCAGTAGTTCCTGTTCATTCACAGGACTTTTGTTTTGTAACTTAGTGTTGCATCTTTGTACATCTGTGAAGCCTGGGGCTAATGCCCTGTGCTGCCTCTATCTTTGCATATGAAAGGACTTCTAAGAGAGAATTACCTACAAACCCATGAGAATATGATAAAGAAAGCAAATATATTTTCTTGCTAATCCAACAAAGCTGTTGCATAGTTTAGCACACGGAGATATGTCAGTTTTCAGAGCATTCTCCGGATGGAGAGATGTTTTGTTATATGCAACTAAAACATATGTATCCAAATGATACTGCATTGTAACGGCAGCTCATGAACTTTTGTCCACACCCTTTTTGAGATACATAGAAACTTTCTGGTTCCAGAATAATTTCTTTCCATGATCACATTAATAATTTCTGTTCAGGATCTCCCAATTACTGTCTCGTTTTTATTTGAAATTAAATGCACATGATAAAAATGGGAGTTGGTGGAAGACTCCAGGTAAATATATTCTCCATTTTTCTGTGTCCTCTTCAAAAGGCTTTTGTGGTATAGGTTTAATTTTATTTTTTTTTTCTGAAGATGGCTTTGGGCTGAAATGCATGTTCTTTTACTAGATTTCAAAATAGCAAAGCAGGGCATTAGTACAGAAGTTGTTTTTAAATATCTGAGAAGTAGACCTATACTGATGCTACAGTGATTAACCTCACTACTCAATCAGTGACCCCCTGTATTGAGCCCAGAGAGCAGGATTAGGAGTTCACGCAGCACAGTAACATTTCTGAAAGCCTCTAGTTCCAGCCAATAAGGAAGTTGGAATACTATATTATACTGTGTAGGAATATGAAGCTATATTTTATTATAGAAAGATCAGAATCCTGAATGCCACTTAACTGACTAAATTTTGATGTGCTGTTTGAACCCCACCCTCATAAAGCTACCCATCAGAAAAAACTGAACCTTAGAGGAAGTATACTGAACACACATGAAATTTGTTTTTCTAGGGTGAATAAACAGCAACATTTTTGCAAGGTTATTTTCATGTTTCCTCCTTATATGACTAAGTTTAATGATGTTTTTTTATTATTATTATTGAATGGGGCTTTCATATTTCTCAAGCTATTCAAGAACCTCCCACTCTCAGAGTCCTCCGAGATTTGCAGCCAGCCTTACTCAGAGGACATTCCAGACTTGTCACTGCACAGCTGCTCTTGGCAGCCAGCCCTCCATGCAAGGGTTTTGCCAAAGCATCGCTTGGACCCCCCAACCACTCTGCTGAAACAATAGTTAATAGTATGATATTTGCACAACTGCTAATTTATTTTTTTCCCTAGAATTAGTTTGTTTACTTCAGTTATAAAATGTGCTGTATCTTTGACATCACTGGATTTACTCCTGCAGCCTTGTGTGGAAACTGCCATTGATCTTTTATATTCCATGTGCAGGCTGGCAGGTAGCATAAGCTTAAAAGTCTGGGTTGGTGGTCAATAAGATTCATCATATTTCTTCAGTTGTTTGCTTGTGCTTTGCTCAGAGTTAGTCACTTGTGAGAGTCCTCACTATCTGAATCTTTGAAGTGCTTGCTTCAAATATCAACAATTTAAAGAGATAAAATAATAAATCTTACCTGGAAGACATTTCTTTCCTTTTCCTTAAGCACTGAATTTCTGTTCTGGTAATTTATTATGCCTGGTCCTGAAGTATTTGATTTCAGACAGTGAAAGGTGGAAAGATGTGTATTTCTTTTGTCCTGTTCTGGACTTCATAGAATCATAGAATCATTGGGTTGGAAGGGATCTTTGAAGATCATCTAGTCCAACTCCCCTGACAGGGACATCTTTCACTAAATCAGGTTGCTCAAAGCCCCATCCAACCTGACCTTCAACACTTAAACTTATAAAGTCCTCATTCTATGTGAATGCCAGAAAGCTTGATGAAGATTCTAAAAAATCCTTAAAAAAAAAAAAAGCAGAGTGGAAATTATATTTGAAAACGCTATGTTAGACTTTGGAGGTCTTAAGCACATCTATTCTTATAATCTTTATCATCCTCTAAGGACGAAAGCACTAGGGATTCTCCTCCTACAAAGGAAAAAAACACTTAAAAATAGTGGCTATTAAACACTACCAAAATTCTTTGTGAATTTTCAACATAGTTTAATTAGAAAACATATAATATATTCTGCCTTCTTAATTAAAGGACAGACTAACTTTCTGGTTTAACATCTTTATTTTGTTTTAAAGTGAATGTTGTGTTGGCAAAACATGCCAGACAGACCTCAGAAATACTTTTTTGTGTGTAGCAGGAGGAACAAGAGGCAATAGCAGTGAAAATTTCCCCCTTACCAGTATTGTTTCAAGGTATCATATCTGGCCCCAACTGACCAACATCCCTCAATGTTAGAGTTAGCATATCCTAACTCTGAGGATATGCTAAAATGCTAAGAGGGAATCGATCTTTGCCCCTGTGTGGGTTGTTTCAGCTCTATACTTCTCCACCATGGGTTTCATCCATGTTCTGTATTGTGGAACAAGAAGATGTTTTTTTAAGGCCAAACTCTAGTTAACTTTTTTAGAAAGAGAGCAAATTTTATTGTGTAAGGATTTTTTATTAATATTGAATTAAACAGTTGCTCTTAGGGATGTCTTAGAAAATATCAATTAGTGTGCAGATTGCTTTGATTAGGTAAATGTTTTTAATAGCAACTGCTGGGATGTATGTGAGCCTCTGAAGCTGGAAACCAAAGTTCAGACTTCACCACTGCTAAGAGGTTGCATTAGACTTTTTCTCAATTGCTGTTGTACCATCTTCTTTATTTGATCTTTTTACCTTTGTATCTTGCATACAGTTACTTTCATTTCATTAAGTATGGAATGCAATCAAATTTTAAGTCTGATTAATTCTTAAAACATAAATATACTATTTAATAGAATTTTTATTTTTAGACATGAACCTCAGAAGATTTACTTTCCAGTAATACTCTGCTTGTGTCATTTGGATCTTACCTAATCAGCTCCTGAACTTTTCTGTTGTAGTAGTAAGATCAGAAACTTGGCATAAAGAAAGTGATTAATTTTATTTTCTTCTCTCAAATTGCAAGTACTGTAAGTTTATTCCCTAACTATCTCCAAACTGCCAGCTCTAGTGCCAATCCAAATGGAAAACCATGATATGAAAAATGAAAAGACAAACAATTACAAGGAACAAATTTCTCCAAAACAAAGTTTAGTTCACTTTGACCAGGATGACTAACCTTTCCCTTCTAGAGAGTTATTGACTCTTTCACTGGAGAATCAGAAATCTCTCAGAATGTACTTTTATATCACATCCTGTAATGTAGGATTTCTCTTTCCTTATGCAACAGGTTTTGTTTGTCACTCACAACTTCTCAATCTGTGATTAAACATGCAAACATTACCTATTTATTCACTCAGCTAGAAAGAATCCATGGGCCTGCTACTTAAGTGGCAATTTACTGCTGTGCTGTCATCTTTGCTGTTCTGACTTCAAGTCCAAAATGCAACAGATGTTTATAGGATTCCTCTTGTGATTTCTTTAATTAATTATTGTATCATTTATCTATGAAGACATTGAGTGAAATGGCACTTTAAGTCTCAGCAGACTGGATAGTGATCTGAAGCATTTTAAACTATTTTTTAGTCTTTGTGGAAATGAAAGGCTTAATAAGGTTATTTTCTCTGTGTTCCAAATGAAGAAAACCTTAAGAAACTTCTTTAGATTCTTTCGAGAACGTGCAGTTTCTCTTTTATATATTAAAAATCTGTAAAATTTCATGCATCATTGACACATTAGTTCTTACAAGTTTTGTTAGAGGAAAAATGGAAGATTTTTTAACATGCTTTGGCTAAACTGAGTTCACAGGGACTGTTGAAGGAAACCTTCCGATTAGCAGAACCTATTAGCTGCTTTGCTACCAGTAAAACATAGTTGCAGTTATAAAACAAGTGTTCAGCTACTAACAGGCAGAATGAAAGTTCAGCTGCTGACAGACAAGAAGTGATGAGGGGAATTAGTGATTTAATATTGTCAGTGATTTTGGTTTTTATGGCAACAACAAACAATTTATTAATAAAATCCACAGGGGGCTAGTGACTAACAGAAAGTAACCAGCCCTCAACTTTCCCACATAAGGCCTACTAGTTAAAAATAAAGATGTGAGTTGTGGCCTAATAAGTGGGAGGGGGTAAAGTTCAAGCAAACAAAAGAAGTTGAAAATTGCATTTGTATTAATCACAGGATGACTATATCTCCAGGGAAAAAAAGTCAAGTGTCTAGGCAATCTTAGGATGTACCAGGAGAGGCATTTTCAAGAGAAAGTACTAACCTTTTTGCACAGATTTGTGAGACCAAATCCAAAATGGAAAACGCATACAGTTCTCCTCCCCCTGTTTGAGGGAACTTTGGGGACTGAAACGAAATTACACAGTTTATCGAATTTAGCGAAACAAAATTAGAGATGTACAGTTGTTTTCTTGAAGCATCGCCAGAATAAACATCAAGGAGGAAGAAAGAAATATACAATACAAAGAATAACACGTGAATTCAAACTGCAAGTTAAAAGGTTTCTGACTCTCAAAGGAGTGATTTTCTGAAAAAAAAAAAAAAAGGAAACACAAGGAGAATAACTATGATGCAGTTGCCTGCATCTCACTCATATAGATTTTCTGAGCTTTTAAACTTTGTGTTATAAATAGCAAGCAAGGAAAAGGTTAAAGATGAAAATTTAAAGGAATGTGCCTCAGAATTTTTCTAAACAGGCACGCTTTATTTCTTAGGAATGAGGAGTTACATGGAAAAGCTTTATGTAAATATGCAGAGTTAAACACTAAGCCAGTAGCTGTTCCTTCTCCGGAAATCTCAAAAATGACAAAATTAGGATAACTATTAACAGAAAGCAAAGTTTATTAATCTACATTTATACAGCAATTTTTCTCTCAAAGGATCTTTAAGGTTTCTTTAGACCTCACCAGACTCATAGCCCATGTGAAGACCTAGCTCTCCAAACTGGACTACAAATGTGTTTAGGAAAGGTTCTACTGAAGATGCTGGTTTCTGTCCCCACGTGGACAAGAACCACTGTTGTCTATAAACCTTAAAGATCAGTTTATCTACTTGTGTCTTTTTTTTATTAGACTTGCTCAAATCCTGAAATCTCCTTTTTTGAGATGGAATACAGAGAATTAATCACAATATTTAAGGTGACACTGTACCATTAACTTTAGACCGGCGTTGCATATTTTTCCACATTAATTCCCGTCTCATTCCTTATGCAGTCTGGCATCTTATTTGCTTTTCTGTCAGCAGCTGAACATGAGCAGAGTTTTTCACTGACCATGCAGTTAAAACTCTAAGCGGGGCTGCACAGACTTGCAGACCTTTCATTGCTATTTTACTTTTTCTCTTTCCTTTTCACTCCTTCTTTGTAAATAATATAAAACCAGTTCCTGTCTGTCTTGGTATTCAGATAACCCAGAAACTGAAAGGATTTCAGCATGGAGCAAGGTTGCCTATCTCTGTAAAATGCTCAATTCAAAACTTCTTAATCTCTTACACTTTCTGTGTGCTCTGAATTCTGATTTATATCTAACTTATGGGCATTTGAGAAAAACTTTTTAAAATGGCAGTTTATTGTTGCCTCATAATGAAATATGGTGTTTCCTACTTATTTATTTATTTATCCACATGTTTACCTATGTTGCCGTGGTTTCTGGGAACACTAGTTAGATGCTGGCTAGTGTATGGAACTAGAAAATGAGGATCAAAACACCTGAGAAACTAAGGGGTAGGAAAAGAGAGAGACATAGTTGAAGAGAGAGATTACTGGAGAACTGAATCAGTCAGATAGCATCAGGATGGCTATATACTGTCAATGGTGGTTGACACTATATATCAGTACCTAAACCCAGCAAGATCTGATCCACACCAGAAGACATGAGGAGGGAAGCCAGGCCAGACAAGATAGCTGCAGAAGCAATGCCATAAAAAAAGAAGGAAAGAAATGGATCCCATCTCTTTGACAGTCAGGCACTAAAAAGAATAAGCTATGGAGAAAACATGGATTACTGAAAATTTATTAGTCATGGAGAAAACGGCTAAGATGCAACTAGAGAAGGGATGACAAGAGAAATGGATAGGTGTAAAGTGAGGAAAGTTGATAAGAGAGATATGAAAGTAGGAACAAGAATGGTGGAGACAGGAAGATTTGGAAGGAAAAGCATGAAGATAATATGAGAAGAAGATAAAACATGAAGGGTTCAGAAATGGGATCTGAAGTTTTGCTGCTGGGAGAAGGCAGGGTGATTAAGATAAAAAGCAAGAAACCATCAAGCTTAAATGACATAAAGACAGGGAGGAGAGAGTAATGAAAAGGAGCGAATGGGATCCGTATGGGGAAGGAAGGCAGAGGAGGGCTGTGAAAGACTGTCCAAGTGTCAACTGTGGGCAGTGTCAAAGGAAAATGAGCACACTATGAAAGTTAAAAAAACTGGGCAGCATGGGGAAGGTACTCCTGTGCAGACCTGCTAGGTAGCTGTTTTGTCAAGTATAATTTTCTTGTCCATGACTGAATCATATTTTTCCAAGTTGAAGAAGAAGGAACCTGGGATGTTTTCTCGAGAATCTAGCTGATGACAACATATTTACTGAACTTCTCACCAAAATCATCACATAAATATTTGACTGATTGTGATTTCAGCAAGTTTATTTCCAAGAGTTTGATTTATAGATAAAAATCCATGTACTGAGTCTCCAAGCAAAACAACAAAGACTGAGAATGTAAGAGAGACGTAGTTATTGGGTTTTGTTGTAATGTATTATTTTCAGCTACTCGTTTTTATTTTTAGGATATAAATCACAGAAACTAATGGAAGCTGGAGAACATCCTTTCAGTTGTAGTAATTTGCATTCCATTGTTAACTCCTTCTGCTGCCCTGACAAATTGTTTGCTGCGGATTTTGGATACAGAGTCCTGCAAAGCAACACAAAATCTGAATACTGCTGAATTAAAACAATAAAGTAATGTAAGACTATTCAGCTTACTATAAATGTAGAACACCAGTTATAGTCTGATTTAGGTGATTACATAATGCTGAGACATTGTTTATATCAGTGGAGTAAATTCCTGATTTACAAGGGAGACCTAAATCAATTGAAACATTTCTAACTTTTTCCACAGTCATATTTTTAGAGAATGAACTGTTGGCCATAAAGAGGCACGCAAGGAAATGAACAGGTTCCACCTTCCATCATTTCAGAGCTGAGCTGCTCTCTGCTTGACAGCTGGGCTGGGAGGTTTACTTGCCACTGAGCTTGATGAAAATAAGTGGAAAATTTGTTAAGTCTTTTGCTCTGCTTCTTTGGGATCAAAATCTCATTGCTTTAAAGTAGCATTGCTGAAACATTTTGAAATCACGTGTATGAAATGTGTCCTTGTTACTTGAAATCAGTTTTAATTCTAGCAGTAGCTGAAAGAAATGTAATTTCAGGTGTGTGAACTGGTGCAGCTGAGATTATGAAGTGGCACTGTACGTAACCTCTCTAGTGCATGAAAGCCAGTGGAAGTTTTCTCTGGCTAAGGACATAGTACCCAACACATCAGGGCCTCATCCCAGCTTTGTTCTTTGTATGTTTTGCACTTTTTTTTTTTTGAGTTGCCATAGAGCATGCAAGAGGACCCTAGTCTTTCTTGAGGACTAAAGAAACATTTTCAAACACTGTTAGCAAGCTATATATTTTCCTATTTAATGGAATCTAATTTTAATATTCCCCCAAATTATGCAGTGATTCATACGAAGTAAAGTCTGATGAGCTGTAGGTTTCTCAGCCCTGCCATAAAGGAAGCAGCCAGCTAATATGGCAGGTGAGAAGCTTTTACTCTTTTGCTATATTGTAAAAGAAAAACAAGGTCAGGGAAATGACACTGGACTGTACAGTATTTGGGAAGTGAGCTCTGCACAACATAAATTGAATATACTAATGTACAAGCTTGGTAAAGGAATCCTAACTGTGTATATGAAATGTTTCCCTGATGAATAGTCAACGGCTCTGGTTTCTTTTTAAATTCCTCCCTCTGCACTCATGCGTCTAGGAAACCAGATTGGAAAAGATTCGTTTCTGTCATTACCATATTTACTGGAACTAACGGGAACACGTTTACTGAGAAAAAACTGTTTCTGAAAGAGGCACTGAAGTTGTTGTGTCAGGTGGGGAAGACATCATTGGTATGTGTCACAGCCTCTACAGAAAGGCTGTCTGAAAAGGTCAGGGTGCACTGAAGAAGCGTGACATTTTGTTTTCCCAGGACATACCAACTGCTTAACATCTTAAATTACAGCAAGTTTGGGTATCAGATGTGCGCAAATGGCAACGCTTTATCATTTAGGCCTAGGTCTTCACCCACAAACATCTGATACGTTTTGCCTGCAATGTCTGTAAGGGTTATTCCTGCCTTGATGGACCCTGAGGACCACTGCTCTCTAACAGAGAAAATGAACGCACAGCATGGCCTTGAGCGTGGCCTAACTGCAGTGCTCTGGAGCATCTGTCCCCTTTGAGCAGCCTATTTTTGAAATGAGCAGCATGTCATTTGAAGAAACTGTTTTCAGCTTCTGTTGCTGGGATGTATTTAAGAGCCTTTTTTCTTCTTACTAACCAAACAAAGGGGGTGAAGTTTTTAAGAAATGTATGTAAATATATCCATTAATTGATGAACATGTTCACTTTGTTGCTTTCAAGACAATAGACAACTTCTGATCATGAAATAAACGCTAGAGTAAACAGAGGCCTTAACTAGGAATTGTTTTTTGTGGGAAGCTGTAGTTGTGGTTGTGGCATAAAACAAATTCTTTGAATACATAGAAAACATTAATCATTGGCATATAAAGAGGAAAAAAATGTTAGTGATGTTTATTGAGGGCATCATTAAATACCACGGCTTATTATAAAACATGAAAGAAAACAAGCTTCAACAAACCACAGTAAAACAGAATTATTTTCTTATATTACAAACTTTTGAGAGAGCTCCATTTCTGCTTTTTGGGAGCAAATATTTTCTACTCTGTCTTAAACCATCCAGCAGGACAAAGGGACTGCAAAAGCAAGTTAGATAGGCAGCACTAAAACAGTCCATTGTTTCCTGACAAAACATAGGAGAAGAAAGAGAAGTAAATGTGGGGGCAGGTCACCTCAGTGCAATCTGCAGTACAGGCACTCAGAATAGCAGCTCTTTTTTGCTGTGCATTCTTTCTCATAATATAAAGTAGTATGAAGTAAGTTGGACTAAACTAGAAGCATACAGCTTTTATTGTATTTTCATATAATGTCAAATTCGTGTAACCTTGCTTCTGAGCTGAGGGGAACAAAGGAGTAGAGTCCTTCAGTGTGAAGCAAATATTAGTCATTAATTGAATCAGCAGCTATCCCAGATTTATTCAGAACAGTGGAGCCAATTTTTTGAAAAAAATTCTATCTGTTTTTTTGAAAAAAAATGTGTATCTATTTATTAATCCTCAAAAATAGTATTTTAATACTCCTTATTCAGTATCACAGTTACCCTCCATTAAGTAATAAAGTTGCTGTATGTTATATAAATATAATTTTAATGTTGAAACCAGATGGATTATGTAGATGTTTTTATTACATGATGTTTATCATACATTTATAGCGAGGTCACCTGCATTTCCAAGAAATAAAGGACAAATATATGGAAAATTCAAGACAAAACTTTCTTGCCTCCCTTATATCCTTACAATTCTATTCATATTTTGCAGCTTTTAAGCAGGTAGAAGGAAAAACTTTGTCTAAATTTCAACTCTGGGCAACTGTGTCAATTTCTGAGTAAGGTCTCATATAAAGCTTTTATATGAGACATACATATAAAGTTTTATAGTTTTTTATTGTCTTTTTGTAGTACACAAGTAACAGTTAAAGGCAATAGCCATTTTACAGATCCGCGGTCCAGACCCTTTTGGTTTTGTCTTTTACTACATAAAGTGAAGCAGCCAGATCTATAAAAGGCCTATAACAAATTTCTATTCCATGACACTGCCTAAGATCATCTGGATTTCTCCCATTATTAATGTATCCCAAACATTCCTAAACAATGAAAAAGGTTACTGTCCTGCCCAAAGTCAGTTGGTGTAAAAATAATCTGTGCTGTAGAATGGATAGCTAGTTTTATGCATCTGAGGTATCCCTTGTTTTGTTGAAGTAGTCCCAACTTATGCTTTTTCTGGCATGTGGGGTGGCTGATGTTAGATGGTTTATCTGCTGTTTTGCCTTTTAACAAACAGTAAGAGCTTCTATGTTTTTACTGTTGGCTTGCATACTCCTGTTCACAGGGTAAGTTGGTTTTTTACCTCCATACTGTATTGTAACTCAGAAGCAATATGACAGTGGCAGCAATTTCTCAGTTGTTTTACTCTTCATTGGTTTTGTACCACTTCAGTAATGTTCTTGTGTTCTCTGGATCCCTTGACTATGGGGAAACTTTACTCTTCACAGAACTGGTCTGACATAGAAGTGGTCTTTAGACCTGATTTAAAGGATGTCTTGCTGATGCTGCCAAAAACTAGTGTACAATGGTTCTGCTCTGAATGGTACAATAGTCTAGATGAACTCCAGAGGTCCTTTCCAACCTACAAAGTCTTGTGTTTCTATATCCATCTTACCATTACATGCATATGTATGGTATATGTTGCCCAATATACCCATACTCTGTAATTAGTTTCAAATCTAGAATGTTTTCCAGTTCTGTTGTTCCTGTAATGACATTATTTTCTGTCTATTATACTAAGACTATTAAACAATCCTAAAGCTGCACCTCTGAAGCTGCTGGACTCTGTTATCTTTTTTTTTTTTTTCTGTATTGTCAATACAGCTGAGCCAGCATGTTGGGAGGCCACATAGCCAAAGCAGCCAAACAAAAGTTCTGGCATCTTGTGCAATCGTGCAGTTAGCATATGGGTGGGTACAACAGCTTTCTCTCTTTTCCTTTGGCCTGTTCATCAATGTCTTTGTGTATATAACAAAGCAGCTAACACTCCTTACCAATACAGAGTTGATACCCAACCTATATCAATCACGAGCCAGGAGCAGCTGGTTGAGAAAGAGAATGAGAGGAATACATTACTCAATAAGGTACTCGATACATGTGCATGTTGGTGCAGACATGCACAAAAAGAAATATTCAGCTCATTTTCTTTCCAAACTATAAGAAGATGGTTAGATTTGCATCAATATACTATGGTAAGTAAAACCTTGCAACTGGCTGTCACAAGAAAATGGAAAATGAAGCAGCAATTCTTGTGCCTAGTTCACCTTATTCAGTAAAAAGAATATGTCTGGTGAGATCTTTGCAATGGTCTTTCCATATTTATCAAGAGATAACAGAGGTAGTGATGGCATAATCTATTACTCAGTTACTTTGGTTTCCTGTAGAGTTATTATGTCTCTTTTCCTACTCTAAAAGTAAAGCCTATTAAAAGAAAATTAATGAAAAGTGTTTAATCAGGATTTGTACTGTTATTTGCCAAAGATGATGACAGAGGCTGCACTCCACTTCAAAGAGTGGAAATCTTTTTAGTAACATGCCAGCAGTAATCTTTCTGTGAGTTTCCAAACCAGAAAATGAAAAACACTGAGGGTATTCTGCTCTAAATGCTAATGCTTCACCATTCTATTAACAAATTATAAACTACATTCATTTCTACCAATGAAAAGAGAGACAGCAAAAATGATGTAACCTGACTTCTCCTCTCATAATTAAGTAAATAAAAATACCAGTTCTTGAATGCCTTCTTTTGGTCTGTCAAACTGAAGTTAAGCATTGGGGATCCTTTGATTATTTCAGTTGTTCAGTTACAGAAATTTCAATCATTCATGACCTACTGGCCTACTGTCTCAGAGGGAATCCAGTGTGATCAGAAATTTTTGGTAGCATACAGTTCTGGTGAAGATGAGATGTGAAATACGTATTTTAATCCCAAGAGTAAGAATCAGTTTCCTCAAGCCACTGTCCAAACAGAAATTGGAACTGTAGTCTTTACAGTCAATACATACATACATATGTATGTGTTTACATATATTGCATTGTAATGCAATTGCTACTGACCAAAAGCCAAATTGTTTTTTTTCATTTCTGTTTGTGTACTTGAACACATTTTGGCTAATAGAGCAAATATCTCTATTTGGTTCCAGTCAAATTATAAGGAATTGGCAGTGTATCAGCCCAGTTGAAATCAAGCTGTTATGTAGGTATCTGAATATGTATTGAAGATTTAAAACTAGGTCCCATTTTAGGTCACAGTTCGTATAAGAATACTATATACTGTTTCTATGGCACAGTAAAAGCTTCAAAAATGTCATTTGTGTCCTTCAAGCTACACTCCCCACACAGAAATATGTACACACTGAAAAATGCATGCACACGCTCACAAACACAGATGTATGTATAATGTACAAAATAAACTCATGTAAAGGTGCATAAGATTTCTGTAAAAACAGTTGTGCTGCCAGTTCTTCCTTAGGTAATACCTCTTTTAGGAAAACAGCTATTCCAGCTAAATCATTACAGCCCAATAATAGTAAGATTTACTATATATGAATCTTTACTAGACATTTGTGGACTCTTTTTTGTGGGCTTTTTCTGATTCAAATGCAAAAGGGAAGAAACACCTGAATTTGACACAAGGCCAGGAGTTGCAGAGTAAAAAAGCAAAATCACCAGTTTGCAACAGGCAGTTGGAGTTGAATCATCTTGTTTGTTTTTAACACAAGCCACTGAAAAAATTGGTCTTTAAAGTTATCACTTATTATCATTCTGATCTGCCATTCCCCTCAATGACTGTAAGAAGAAATAATTCGTCTCTGTGACTATTACTATACTCAAATAAAATTGTTTCACGAATAGATGTCTGCTACAGTGGGGCTAAAAGACAACATAGTTTGTATACAAGAAGCAAACATAGAAGTAGAGATACAAAAGCTTTTGTTTAAAGGATTTAATATAATCGAAAAGATATCATCATCTGCCCACGTAACTAAAAAGCCGACCTCTCTTTTGAAGAGACCCAAATTTTTTTGTTAACGAAATGCATGCAACTGCTGCCGTCTGCCTTTAGCCAATAGCTTCCTGCTGAGTAACTAAGTGCTGAGGGCATTCCTGACATTCCCAGAGGGAAGCCGTGGAGGCTCTGTCCCTCCCAGTTCCATACCCAGGGCTGAGCTGCACCCACGCAGAGGCAGCCGGGGGCTGTGCGCTGTGATTTCCAGCCATATATGGCCACCAGCCCTACGTGAACACGGTGCTCATCTCCCCTGACATGCTGAGCTCTCCTGTTATGGATTCCCAACGATGGAATCACATGTATCCAGCACCTAAATTTGGTAGATACATCACTAAGGCAGAGTGGATGTTTTTTTCTTTCCTTTCTGTGGAAAAGTGGTAATTATTTAAATAGGGTGGATTGATTAAAAAAAAAAATCAGCATTTTATGATGTTTTCTAAGCCTTTGACAGAAATATGAATAAATTTATTTTTCTCAGTAAAATAATCTGACTAAAAAAATCATTCATGTTATTTAGCAATTTGAATGTTATTCCGAATGCTTTACAAATCTGACTTAAAAAATGGCATCAGAAAAATAAAATAAATCCTGCTTTTATGCCTTCATCTCTGATGTCTCTAGAAACCTACTGCTTTCACTAAGTTGCTGAAAAGTCACAAAGGTATATTTTTGACTTCTTTCAGTTTAGAAAATTGAACATTTCTATTCAAAGAGTCACTGGTAAATTTTCTTCAGGAAGCAGAAATATCAAATGAGCATAAAAAGCTCTTTATCAACAGAGCATTTTTGGCAGCCAGTTATAAATGTGTTATCACCCTTTTCTTCAACAGTAGTGCTGCCCTTTTCTTTCATTCCATCCCAACAGTTCAGGCTGTGCTGAAAGTGCTGTCCTGTTACTCCCAATACAGAAGAAATGGTATAACAGAATCCATGCCCCAGCTCCCCTCCCTTTACCACCTCAGAGCCAGTGCTGTTTCCAGGGTTGTTTTGTTTGTGTATGAGACCTACCCTGGTATTTATCCTCTTTTCCTACCCTGTATTGCCAGTGTCTGTGCTAGAGGTCACTGCCATTTCCTCTGTCTGCTTCCAGGGATTTTAGCTGTTTCTTAGTGCCTTCAGTAACAACTAGAATTAACATTCAGTTCACAGTCTACATATATATAGTTATATAAAAATTGCCACTCCTTGTCTACGTTGTCACAAGAACCCTAGGACCTTGAATTATGTTGCATATGTGGAACAAGCAGCACCAGCATGAAGGACTCAAAGTATGGACTAACACTGAGGGCTACTAGAATGGTTTGCTGCTTCAGGTGATCCTGCTGATAAAATATTGCAGCATGGATTGAGCCTGCTCAAATTGGAAGACATGCTACAAATACTAATTTTTCTCAAAGGCATGTTCTGGCACTATTTTCCTCAAGTCATTACTCACATACAGAAGCATCCAGCTGCATTTACATGTTAGTTAAAGGAGAATCAGGAGATTTACACAACATACAAAACTTTTGTGAAATACCTATAGAAATGTATCATTTCCTTCCCTGAGATTCTTATGCAGAGCTCATAAAGAGAGTTTATTAGTTTTGATGTGGAGAACAGCAGAAACATAACAATAAGGTATATTTAAAAGATGCTATGAGAATTAGATAACAGTTGCACAGTGAAAGTGCCCAGAAAAAATTCAAATGCCTTTTATGAAATTTTGCTTTGTAACATCAAGCTTTTTGTTCCATCACAAAGAATTTAGGATCTGTAATCTAAATGAAAAATAAGAAATAGCTAAAATACACAATATTGTAGGACTAGATTAATTTTTCTTATTATTCTTATACAATGAATCCCAATTTTCTGCTTTCCCTGCACTTGCCCCCAGCCCAAAATTCTGAGGCAGAACTTGACTTCTTACTGTGTGCTTGTTTGGTGCTTAACATAGTGGGCCCATGGGCTAAGATATGGAGTCTCTAGGAATGCCAGCAGTACAAACAATTAATATTTTAACTAAATAGGGAGAAGAGAGGTAAATGACATAATAACTCCTTTTGTTACATTTTATGGTCTTTGAGCAAGGAGTATTTATGTATGAATCACTGCCATGTCCATCACAAAGAGGTACACAAAACTTATAGCAAATTATAACAGAAGAAAGGCCCTTACACTGAAGTGCTCACTTGCCTAAGCTGAGACAATATTTATATCTAAGAGAGAGAGAGAATGAAAACAAGATAAAAATAAAACCCTTGGATTAACATGGTAATCATAGCACATCCCTTGCTTATTTTTGGTCTGTATGTATTTCTACTAAAACAAGGTGAACAAGTCCAATCAGGGATTAAATGAAACCCAGCAGAACATCCAACTACTGCTTTTGAGCCACAAAAATTTGTGGCTTCTTTATCGGAAAGTGTTAGGAATTATTCCAAATCACCTAGTGTGCTGGTTACTGTATTTTTCATTAAAATATCTCAGGTGACAGTAAACCAAAAAATGTTAGTTTGGTCTGTCAAATATTCTCTGAAGCCAGAAACTTTAACTTGTTATTTAAACATTTCGAAGTACTGTCAATTAAATTTTCATCAGAATGTCCTGTTTCATCAAATCCAAGCTTTTTAGGAGATCAACAGTTTCAACATCAGTTAGTTTTTGGTGATAACTTTGGGATGAGGAAAAAGGCCATCAGTGCTGCCTTTCATTCCATATGTCCAGTATAACTGCTATGCTGTTTGTAATCTGTTATCATGTCCTGCATGTTTCCATATTGCTATTCAGCTAACATATATCTTTCCTGTGTGTATTTTCAGCTTCAGCCAGAGGAATTTCTTTAAGATATTTTGATTTCTCCTTACCTTCCTGGAACCTTTGCTTGATGGGGATTCCTGTGGATATTCCACAGCTCCAGTGTCAAAGAGAAGGCACAATCTTACCTTAGTGTTTGTATTTCAACAAACTTTCATCAGCAACGCTTCTCAGGTCCATGTATTCAAGATCACTTCTGACCTGAAAGAAGTCACCATAAAATCATACGTAGGGCATACAGAACTGCAAAAGTAACAGAAACTCTCACAAGTGAGCATTGATCAGGCTTCACCAAGAGGAAAAGGATAGAGCCTTAGCAAGGAAGGAGAATTAAAATATAGGACTTAGAAAAAACACCAACTGAAAAATGACTAGTCCAGCTGAACACATACAAGGATTTACCAAATACACTAAACACAATGGCAGAATAAAGCAAATTCAGATTTGACAGACTAGAAGGACTCCAAAGAAAGGAACAAGAGTTAAAGTCTCTCCTATTTGTATAACAAAGAAGAGCGTGCCCAAGTAGCATCAACATTTGTGGGAACTTGTGATTATCTACAACGGCAAAAAGTCATTTAGTTCTCAAACAGGTCAGAGATACTACTTTCCTAATGAAAAATAGCATGAGGAAAGACACAATGTAGAGCAATTCCAAGAAATGTGGCAGACACGATTCTAATCCTGAGTGGAAAACGCTGGCGTGTGACTGAGGATCAAAACCAGCTCATTATAAAACCTTCAGGCTGGGAGACAACTGACAAAACCCCCACACCCCATGAAGGAAGTCCAAGAAGGAACTATTATTATTATTTTTTCAGACAGCTCAGAAGCCCACCCTCTTTCTTTGTTGTATACTTTTAACTGCAAACCATGCCTCTCCTCTTCAACAAGCTCATCCTAAAAGTATCCAGTTGCAAATGCTGTGAAAGAATAGTGCTTTGGCTAGAGTTAAGAAACTTACAATAAAAGTATTCTTCCTAGTTCGTATTTGTTGTCATTAATAAAAGGCAGCAGTACCATTTGCTTTTACTTATGGTGCTATACCATAAAACTGCAAGAATCCCACAAGAGCTTTCTTAATCTGACAAATTCGTTAATTTTTACTCCATCTGTTTATTCACTTCAAAGTTGCTATCCAGAATATCTGATATTTTTTCCAGGCAGAAAAAAAAGGGCTCTCAAGAATTAGGTGGCCAGCTATACAACACCAAAGATGAATACTGAGCCATCAGGGCAAACAACAACAGATCAGAAATTCTCCCAGATAATTATCCAGACAAATACTTGAAAATGTCAAAACCACGTGAAGAAATCAAGATCAGCTCATCAGTGATTTGCTAAACAGCAGGGGAGAGCAATTCATAATAAACACTGATGTCTTTTTCCTGACATCAGCATCATCCCTCTGTTGAGCTCTAGCCCGTGTTCAGGACCTTGTGAGAGAAGGCAGAACAAAAAAAGAGAAATCTTGGTAAGCTTTTTGCTACACCATAGGGGACAAAAAGCAAATTACCTGCTGCTTGCCAGGATCCCTTGGCAGAGGGGCCCAAAAGAGGAATTCCCTCATGCTGAGTGAGCTTGCCCATATAGAGAAGGAGCCTGGGCGACTTCACTGAAACCACAATGGTTGGGGATGCCAGGTATGCAAAAATGACAGTCACAAAAGCTGTAATTTTGTCACTAAAATATTTTGTGGAAAGGATTCCTATTTAGTTCTTAAGGCAATGGGAATGGAATGTCTGAAAAGTTCTCTTCTGCGCTTGTTTTCTCTTGGACTAACAACTATGTAGCAGAGAGAATTGATGACTGTCAGGCCAGCAGTTACACTGTAACAAACATAGTAATACCTCATCTCCATTTGTGGCCATACTCAAAAAATGGTCAATAAACTGGGGATGCAAAAGTGGTTATTGCCTTTTTCCTGAAGATCTTCTTTTGTAGCAACTCTTGCAAAGCATTAAGGACAAGCAATGAGCTTAGTGAGCAAATAGGTCAAGGCTCTCCAGTCTCTTCTCCTGGAAGATGATGACACGAGAGGTTTTTTTAAATTAATGAAAAACTGATATGAAATATTTTGCCGCCATATTCACCTGATTTAATTCTGTTATCCTATATGCTCCATGAGGGCAATTTTCCCACAGCTCAGTATGCTGTTACTGGTGCAGAACACGGGCAGATCACCTTCGGCAGCGGATGGCTTTCTCCCCATCCCCCATTGCACTCTATGGGAAAACTGACAATAGGTAACACACTGATGGGAAGGTCTTGCAGGGGTTACTGAGGGGTGAATAATGCAAAGTTCCTGCAGGAGGCATGTTCCAATAATGAAATCCATAGAGCGGAAATCCTCTTTAGTGATGAGAAGAAACTTCAAAGATACCTCCCCTTAAGGAACATGAATCATTTCACAGAATCCTATTCATAGATGCAGATAATGCTTGCTATTAGTAGTGAAGATGACAAAAAAAATGTATATACACCTGATGTTGCCTGTTCCTCTTGAGGCACTACTTTTAATTTTTATCTCTATCCATCTGCAGGAATTAATCGCTATACTTTTTTCAGACTTGTCTGTGGCTGTATACAAATTTGTCAGAAAATGTGGCTGCATGTCATTAGGCATCTGTCCAGGCTGCACTGTCTGCAGTGCCTGAGCCAAACACACCAAAAAGCTCGTGGTGATTATTTTATACTAATACCAGCCATTTTTACAGCACAAGATGAAAGTACTCCTCTCTGATGTGAGCTGTCTTCCTAGTAAGATTCTGGAAATTTTTTTTCAGGAATTGCAACACAGACAGGAGAACTATATTGCTCCTAAGAGGGAAAAATCCGTAGTGGCAAAACTTTTATATGTATGGCTGAAACTAGAATTACATCTTTTAAATAGATTTATTCCCAAGGTCGATACAACTTTAATAAAAATAATTATTAGATCACATGAAACTCTTTATATTCTATTTCATAAAGTTAAAACCAGGATACTTGCATAAAAGACAGAAAAATTATTTAATTTAAAATGAGCTTGACTGCAATCTCAAATCAGGCTGTTCTGCAATTTGACAGATCATACTCTAATTTATGGTTTGTGTGAAATAAATTTGACTTCGTACCCAAATGCATTTACCACTACATTGTCAAACAAGTTTAAACACAACATGTTTAGACATGGACAAATCTCTCCTTGTCTCTCTGATCTTTAAAAGTTGTTGTTAATGATATGCATGCAGATAGGTGCATAGTATAGTTCGTCAATGACATAAAATATCTTTACTGATTTTTAGTTAAAGTTATTGATTTTAAATAATCATGATCAGTTATGTTTTGTATAAAGTAAGTATATCGGGCATGTCTTTCTTGTTCCAGAAACATCACTGATTCTCATGGAGGGTCACATTTAAGTAGGTAAAACATTTCTATACACCACAGTTCTATTCCTCAAACCATCATCTTCTGCAGTTTATTTCAATGTCTTTTTAACCAGATATTGCAAAGTGCAAAACACTGGACAACATCTGTATGAATAGAGAAGGTTTCTTCTCCCATAACTTATTCTGCACCAGCATTTACATTCTGTGGATGGAATGTGGAGAGCCAAGGATACTACATCAAAAAGTCAGGTCAATAATCCAGAATAAAGAGCTCTTAAATCTGGTAGTCAAAGGCATATGAAGGCCCAGTGCTGGCAGCAAGATTTTACTTGGAAATAGGACGGAAGTTTTTAACAGGAGCCACAACTGTCCACAGCTCTGCTAATCGTCAGCTGGGGTCTTGTATGCAAGATGTCCTGCCCTTGTGAAAGATCGGCTCTAATTCAACTGAGGGTCTGGGGGTTTGATGCAGAAATGACTGGGTGAAACTACATGGCCTGAGTTATGCAGGAGGTCAGATGTGCTGTCCAGAACTGACGTTTCTGGAAAGAAAATTTATAAAAATAGTAACAGAAATATGTGACTAAGTAAGTCTATCAAGCATTTATTTAGCACTTGGGTTCAACACCTCGAATGTAATGTACTTTTTCCCTCAGATTCCTAAAGCCAGCTTCTCATGACTACTTATATTTATAGTTTGTCTGCCTGGTTGTCACCGGTCACATTTTTAGGCTTTGCATTGCATTTTAAATCCCCTGAGTAATTTCATGTTCATGTTTACCACTCTTTTCCTTCTTTTATGAATTTTTTCCATGAACCTGAAATTAAAAACATCCTTTCCTCCTCTCCACTGAAAAGTCACAACCACAAGTCATCCATCACAGCTCCAACTTGTCCCTTAAAATTTTCTCTGGTCACTGACAGAAGAGGCACTTCCAAGCAAGAAGTTCAAGCTCCATTTCACCCTATTCCCCAGGAGAACTCAAAAGTACTTGCCTTTCTTCCAAAAATTTCAATTCCATTTTTTTTTTCTTCAATTTCTACATAGAAAATGAATTCAATGAAAAATTGGTCTTTTCACTCCCTGGCACTCCCTTGCAGTTCCTTTTTATTTTTTGAGCAGTTTTTAAGGTGGAGGGGAGATAGCTGAGAGGCACCAGGCTATACTGTGGTTGTGTCCATCATCTTTCTCCCTCATGCAGAGTTCACCTGTTTCAAGTTTCAAAAACTCATTGCTTATTTCCCCATGTTCCCTGAAAATAACGAAATAACCTATGCACCGAGTGGAAGAAAAGAGTATCAAAGTACACCAAGAGATATTGCATAGCAGCCTTTTCATTACAGGGGGGCTTTTAACTCCACATTCACCTCTATGTTGTATTACAGGCCCAAGCATACAGCTAATATCATCCTGCATTTTACTCTAAAGTGTGAACAGTCTCAGACCTGACTGAGACTTGTCACCTGAAGCATCACTCTTCTCACATGTAATAAGCCCTTTTCCTAAAGCTTTCCACAGACAGGAGCAGTCTGACAATGCTCCAGGCTGTTGCATACGTGTGATATCTTGACAGCCATAGGGTCCCATACCAGGGACCTCAGTGAGGCACATGTGCCTCCAGCTTCCTGGCGCTTCATGGTAAGTACAAGAGTAAGGTTTGCAGCTGACGCTTGGTTTCTGCATCTTCAAGTTTAGTAATTGGTTTAAGAGACAACACAAAACAGAGGGAAAAATAATGTGATGTGTGGGAGCTGGCAGTAGGGATTTTTCCCAAATGTTTGGGAGGATCCCATTTCTCACAGATGGTGCTGCCAAGAAACAGCCTACATTTCTTACAGAAAATACTGATTGTTAGCAATAATCTTTTGCCTAAAGAATTTCCCCAGTCCAAACGCTAACCCTACTGTAAAACAAGAAAGTCTTATTCAAAGATACTCATTATTTCAAGTGGGAGAAGAAAGCAAAGAGACCCAACAAGTGATGGTGACAGGATTAATCTAACACCAACAGAGTACTACAAAAGTACCTTGCAAAAGACATTGAAGGAGTGGAAAGGAGGAGGGAGAGCAGGCTCCATCCCAAGCTGAAGGTCTGATGCCTGTCACCCTCTGCTGCAATGTGTGAAATTTCAAAGCTGAGTGTGTCCAAGATTGAAGACTGATCCTTTAGAAAGGGGGCAAGATAACAGCACATTTACTTTCACAGACCCATACATGGTTGTGTCATGCCAAAACTGTTTTTTTCTGGTTGTTCATTCACAGTCTCTCTCTCTTTTTACTGGGTAGGCAGAAAAAGCACTTCCTTACCTTAACGAAAGATCAGGCAGGATGGCAGGTCATACGCTTTTGTTCTTGTGGCTGCTATTCAGTGCATTAATAAACAAGGAATGTCAAGATCTGTATATGGCTGAAGAAGTCCTCTGCTGCAGCTATTGAAGAGAGCTGCTGACAGTGAAACCCATCCATGCGGGGCACTGTACAGGCACTAGGAATAGGAAGGAAGTGGAAGACAGGCACTCAGCAGGGCCTGCTACCAGGTTTCCTCTTGACAGAACTACTGTCAGAGATGACTCCTAGTGAAGCAAAGTCAGAAATCAGAGCAGCATGACCTGTTGGGCGTAACCACAAAAGCTAACTCAGAAGCCCCTGATGGTGCCAAAATTATGAAGACAAAGAATTTAGCTTAAAAACACTTTCTTTCTCTTTCTTTCTAACTGAATAACTCCAAGGTGGTGTAGGAGACATAAACCTGAGGGAGAAATATGAAAACATGCAGGTTGTTTGTCATAATCCTATCTGATATAATTACTGGTATCAGAGATGAACTTGAGTTAGAACCTATGAATCCCTAGTCAAACCTGAAAATTTAGCGTGTGTTTGGGACTGAAGGTTTGGGTTGGACTTCTCCCTCATGGGCAGACAGAATGTACAAATTCTGAGTCCAATTCCATGTTTTTCTGTTTTGGTTGTTATGATAGTCATGGCTACTGCTGCAAAATTAGACCATTAAAAAAAAGGCAAGCAGCCCAATCCAAATGATTCCCATTTGAGCTAAACTCCTTGGGCTCAGCAACAGACAGTGAGGTACCTATTTAGGACATGTGTTTTCTACTTATTTCTGCCTTGGACTAGTTTTGGATGGTACAGCTAGTTGACAAATGAAATTTCCTTCCTAGGGAAAAAGGCTGATATTTTCAAAACTATTTTCATCCCAAATTGGCATTTTCAGAGACCAGTATGTTTAGAAAAAAACTCAGTTCAGAAATGTCAAAATATATTTTTTAAAATCAAACCCAAACATTCAACATTTCCCAACCTCTTTAAAGCTTGATGCCATGTGAGCTGGTGTGTGCTCTTAAACTGGAGTCGTGTTGCATTCCTAGGGAGTGGCATCTATGCCTGTATACTACAATCTATAATCTCGTCAGATTTTTGAGCTGATGGAAAGCCACTCAGAAACCAGAACCAGTTTGGGAAACTTACTCTTAGGTGATGCAACATAATGCTAAATATGCTAGGGACTGGCCAAGATGAATACCCTGGTCCAGCACTGATAGATCTTCACAGTGTGAAGACAGTACTGGATCCAAAAAGCAACCTGGCTGTGTTATCATGGCACAGAACCCCCAAATGTTTTACTCCACTTCTCAGCCAAATGGCATAAAAATTCCCTATGTCCTTCATCTGTTGCTGCAAAGCTTCTATGGTGCACAAGACAAGATCACAACCAGAAAGTTGTCAGCAGCTGGTCAACATTACCATAGACCTACTAGTTGTTCTAGCACTCACAGGACTAAAGAGTGGGGATGGAATGGTCTCTCGGGATCTGCAGAAATGAGGGATGGTAGTATTTGGAGGGAAAAAAAAAAGCCGCCAAAAATATTCAGATCCTGCCTCAAGAAGAATGATTGGTATTTTCTACAGGTTTCATACTTGTTCTTTAGCCTGAGTTGTGCTTTGAGGTACATTAACTCATATCTTGAGAAAACATGAAAAATGTTCCTTTATTGCTGATTTCCCCATGTTTTAAAAGATATTGTGAAAGTACAGTATTCTCATAAGACCATTTTAATGAGAGAGAAGTGTAGCTATGTTGTCTTACAGACCCTATTAAGTTGTGCTTAGAATTCATTCACTTTGTTGACTCAAATTATTGAAGCAATTCTTGTTGTAGGATTGTTTATATGTCCCAGAGCATTCATAACTCACTGAGTTCAACCATCTACAAGTGTTTAATTACAGACTGTCTGTTTCATGTGAAAAAAAATGTTTGCCAGCAGTCTTCTGGCAGAGTAAGAAATTAACTTTGTAGAGGAAAACTGTGCTGCTCATGAGCAGCAGCAGCAGCAAAAATGGTGAAACAAAATTCCCCAGAGTTCTTTGAAGGTTCAAGTTGCTCGATCTTGGCATGATCTGGTCTCTTATATAAAATCTTGCTGGAATTTTGCATTGAGATTTGTTTTTTCCCCCCACTTCTGCAACTGTAAATGTATGTACATTTAATAATAACATGTGAAAATTAAACTCACAAGACACCATTACACAAGATGCAAACTCAAACTTTGTCCAGAAAGGGAGAGAGCATCCAATCTTTGAAAATAATATTTCTTTGTGTTTTTTGAAAATACAAACAGACATCATCAATATGCTACTAAAGTGAGGCTGCATCTCACATTTCACAGGCTGAAAACATAAAAACATCTGGTATTATTTAATCTGACTGGTTATTTATATTATTTATTTTGAATATTTGAACTTATTAGAGGATGGATGTTTCTTTACCTCCATATTTCCAAACGGATTTTTTTTATCTTAGATTTCTATGCAAAATGCTGTCTTGCTGTGAAATGCTGAATGGAGTGCTTTTAACACTAAATCTGAAGATTTGGGTTGGAAAAGACTGAGTTTTTTGAATTTTTTTTTTTTTTAATTTGGAAATGCTGTCATCTTGATTCTTGGGAGGCCTAATGTGAATGGATTATCTCCCCTCTCTCTGCCTTAAGTTTGAGATTCATGTGCAAAACAAAGTTTCCACTGAATGTCCATTTCTGAAGGAAAATTTCTGCCTTTCTTAATTGCTGAAGCTTAAGATTGTGTACGGGGCAGCACACCATATCACAACACCAGCTTCTCCTACCTGAGATGCTGCTGCCTCACCTCAACAGAGGAACCCGTGTAATCCTCTGGTGGCAGACATTAGATTCTCATGGGGACTGATTCTCAGAGAGTGGTGTTGTCTCACCTCAATTCAGAAGGCAGAATACAAAATTGAAACAGGCAGGACCTAAGGTAAAAAAAGCAACAAGTTATTTCAGTGTTCAGTTTCTGCAACTAGCTGAACAGATTTGACACAGTGCAAGTGGAATTTTTATTGGAAAGGAGGGGGAAGAGTATCCCAAAGCTACAAAGGCAAGCACAGTGAGTCTGAATGTAGGAGAAGGTGCTGTTTCCACCATCTCTCCATTTCACAAATGCCAACATGGAATCAGTGTAGCCTTCCCATTTGTAGCTGGGGCTACCAGATCCTGCTCCTCACTGGCCATGCGATGGGCTGTGCCATGCTGCGAGAGGTGGAGGCCAGGAGGCTGAGAGACAGCAGGAGTTCTGGGGGGAAGGCCCTGCTTAACTGCTGTTGGGCTGCCCTGAGGGGACAGGGCCAGCCCTGGGGTTCCTGGCCTTCCCCCTTCACCCCTTCTCTGACAGCCGGGTACCCACGATGGGCTGAGCTGGACTTAAACTCTCCAGCAGCCATCAGTCGTGGGGCTGTGGGCGGCATGTGCCAGGGAGAGCCCAGGCCAAGGGAGCCAGCCTCCCATCCGCGGCCCCTGGCAGAAGTGCTGGAAAGTTCTCCTTAAAAAGCAGTGAGTTACGTAGTCTCACACCTGAGTCCTCAGCCGAGAGGGAGGAAATGGTCTTTTCAGGCTTTCAACTGCCAACCAGCCAGAAGGCCAAGGGTCAGTTACGAGAGAGGACAAGGGTGAGTTATTCACCTCTGATGGCTCACATCGCAGGCTCAGTCCGCTCCCCTCCAGTGCCTGGCTGTGCTCCGAGGTACCTTGAGGTACTCCAGCCCTTGCAGTGTGAGCTCATTTGTTGTCATTTCCACTTCTGGGAAAAAAAAGGGTCATAAGAAGAGATCAGTAAATGTGCAGTATTCATAAAGCACAGCCTCTAACAAAACAGACACATTGCAATGTTATCATATCCAGGAAAACAGCAGCAGACAGCATAACTTTAAAATACCACCCAGAAACTCTTGTTTGGAAAGGACAACTCTTAGCATCAAAGGCTAAATATATTTGCCAAACCATACTTTAGCTTACTGCCAAGACACCAAATTTATCCCCTGAATAGCGGTAATCAACTAGGCAACATGGTGACTGCTACAGCAAACTGGACATGGGTGTCTTTCACAGAGGTCAAGACTATGGAAAGAGCCCTACACATATTAATACTTTGTGAGAAAGATAGGATTTTTTTCCCATATGAAATCAGACTGAGGCTAGTTTGTTAATAAATAAGCCTCATGGGAAGAATGCAACAGAATCAATATAACTACCAGCTGTCAAGTCTAAGAAAAAAATATTTATGAAAATTTCAAATGTTTAGATGAATAGTTTCAGACTAAAAATAAACATTAATAGAAATTAGATTTAGGAATGGTAAATTTACAACACAAGGTATATAACCATACACAAAAAGTGAAGGGAATGCCCTGGTTTCTGCCTTGCTGTTTCAGACTGTCCTCATGTGCAGTCATTTACATGGCAGTGTATGTGGAATAACTTCCTCCTCAAAGAGGGAAAGGGAGGGAGGGGTTGTGACTCCCTCTTCCCTTACTGTTCTCCTCAGTGTGCTGAGCCAGCCATAAATAAAGCCAGCTCTTCATCAGATGTAGCCTGATTCACATCTCAAAGTCCTGCAACAGCATGCCCTGTGTACTGAAACAAACACAGCTCTCGAGGCTACCCCCCCATCTTGTCAAACTTTGGAGATAGAGGGCATCCAAGTTAGGGCTTGTGATAATTGTAATCATGGTATCAACTGACGTTCTGACATACGTTCCTCACTCTGTGCATGGCTAAGTGTATGCATAGCTCCAGAGGGAAAATTCTGAAGACTGTGATATGTCTGACAATACCATATTACATTTGTGTACGATCAACTTGTGCATTGTGGTATGTTTCTCATGCTGATGGCCAGGAACTTTTTGGGGGACAAAAGGGCACAAGTGGTGGGGAAATGGTCCTTGGACTTCTGAAAGCATAAATCTGGATGCCGTAACTAGCTGGAATGGAAAAAGCTGATAAGGTGTTGTAAGAGATGGGATGTAACAGGTGTTTAAACAGAAAACAAGCAAAACAAAAACTGTATGCAAAATAGATGCTGTAAATATATGCAGTGCACACTTTTAGTATATACACACATAGGTGTGTGCATGCGTATGCCCTGGGCAGGGCCACCTCCCACTAGAACAGGTTGCTCAAAGCCCCATCCAGCCTGGCCTTGAACACCTCCAGGGATGGGGCATCCACAGCTTCTCTGGGCAACCTGGGCCAGTGTCTCACCACTCTCACAGTAAAGAATTTCTTCCTGATATCTAATCTAAATCTCCCCTCTTTTGGTTTACAAAAACCCTTCATCCTTCGTCCTATCACTACACCCCCTGATAAAGAGTCCCTCCTCCTCTTTCCTATAATGTCACATATGCAAATATACATATACACACATAACATTTACAATATTCATACACACAGGCAAAAATCCTCCTGAACCACCCCACAGTGAGAGTCTTGGTCAGAGGGGGAGCAGTTTGTTTTTGCTATTCAATATTTTATTATTTGAATTCCAAGAATAATAGTACACACTCATAATTTTTAAGTAGAGGTTACTCATCTCAGACTTTTCTGCAAATGCCTTGTCTCTTGGCATCTTTCAGGACTGTTTGTAAATGTCCACATATACTTCTAGAAACTAAATACATATGAGTTCAGGGAATCAGTCTCTTCTAGGTGTAATTCAAAATGTTAACACTGATCAGCAGGACATAAAGCAGATCTCACTGGGTTTTTTTCTTTGACTTCTTTTCCTCTGATACCAGGTCTTAAATACTGTGGTTAGATTCTGATAACCCAAAAGGGCATTTCTTAGCATAAAGGTGAAATCAGGTGAGTTGTTTTTTGAAAGCTATTATTGACTTTAATATGGGATCAAAACATTCTGTGTACAGAACTCATTAAATTTATGTCTCCTTTATTTATAGTCTGTACGTGCTGACTCACAGGACATAGGATTCAGATTAATGAAGAGCAGGAAGGAGAGGATGGGAGCTGTTAGGCTATTCCTAGCCAGAAATGACAGTGTATGCAGATTTAACGGTTCTAACCAACTAAAGAATACTTTTTTGCTTTCTAATATTTTTATATCTTTGCTCAAAAAGAGATAGCTATGTTTTAAATCTTTTTCAGCACATAAACACATAGACTTTAAGGAGAATTATCTGAACCACACCACAATTTTCTGAGCTTGACAAGTCTTAAAAAGCCTAATCGCAGTTGCATGTATTTGATAATGCAGAAAAGTCCAAATTTAAGCAGCAACAGTTGAAATGGACGCATATGGGGCTAATTGGTTTTAGCAGTTACATGGCATAGAAATAATAAGATAGTGAGCTGGTTGCAAGGACACCTGCCACCTGTTTCTATCTCAGCTGTGACTTGGCATGTTACTGATGTTAGTCCTTTACCATTCTTTGTTCCTGCTTTATTTGTCCCGTTCTGGCTGTCCCATCAGACTGTAAGCACTTGAGAACAGGCACATCACTGCCTGTGCAGGATGCAGGTGTGGGGTGGGGTGGGGTGAGTGGCTCTTCCATTCTTGCAATGCTCACACTAACAACTATAACAGCTTACACTTCAGTTATCTGACAGAAAACTAAGGACTTTGCCCAGACTCTTCTCTGGAAGGGAGGTAATGATTAATCTATTTTAACAAACCTGGTTGAACTTCAGTTTGGGGGTCCCAAAATTGATGTGTTTATACACCATCCGATACAAATTGTTACAAAATTAATTTTGTTTTATGAGAATTCTTTTGCTGATGAGGTAAGTTTGTGGTGTCGGGGCTGTGGTGTGTTTTTCACAAGTCCACCTGTGTCATTACACTTCTGTGGCTGCAGTCAGTAACAGAGGCCCTGAAACAGAAACATGGATGAATCCCACTAGCATGGAATGGTGGCTGCCCTTAGTGCAGCATGCAAAATTACTTGATAATATATGGCACTTGATAATATATTGAACAACTTCCTGGAAACCTTAGCAATGCAGAAGTTTAAAAGAAGTGGCATACATACAGTTCATAAACAACACAGGCCAAATAAACTGCTTCTAACTGCATCAGAAACTTTTGCTCATGGATTTAGCCTTTACTTCTAGAACTAAAAGTGCTAAAAAGTGGCACGACTAAAAAGGCAATGCAGCAATAAAAATTCCAATTTGACTCTAGGGATAGCTTCAGAGACATTGTGGTCAGAATCTTCTCCATTATTTACAAGTTGCCAAAGAAGAATGTTTTTTATTCTGCATTGGCTTTGGGAAATCTATTAAGATTTTTAATTGCATTCAAAAATATTCTCATGTTTTGAAACTTAGTCTGCAGGAAGTTTAACCAACCCTTCATTAAGGTCTCTGAGTGTGGTTGAGACTTGTATGTTAGCAAGGTGCTCTGCCCAATAAAAATACAAGAAAGAATGTCAGTTTGGGGAATGAACAGAGCAGAAGGGAAGGAGGGGATGCAAGTTATGAGCTGCTTTGGTCTTCGTACTCAGGAAGTACTTACCAACTTCCATTGCCTCATCCCATCTCTTCCATTAGAATGCCTTTATAAATTACAGGAATAAGTGGCCCTCAGCAAATAACTTCACAGCAGAGAACAAATGGGACTGAAGCAGAACAGGAAACTCCCTTCTGCTACTGCAGATAGTTCTGAGCTGCTAGCATTTTTTCCCCATCATCAGGATGAAAGGCAAAAATCTCAGTGATTTCCACAAATTGAAAAACTGAAAAATGTGTGAGCTGAGTGCAGATGAAACATTTCATTTCAATAATTTGGTAATATCTTGGTACAATGCTGGTCTGTCTTTAATAATTTTATGTCTAAATTTGCTAAGATTTCAAAGATTTTACTTTTGTAAAACATTCCAATTTGAAGGAAAGAAAAGCATTCTAATTCAAGAGGTTGAACCAGGGCGATTTTTAATGTTTCTTATAAAAATTAATAATTAAGGAGCAATGGGAAATGGAGCCTTATCCATTATTCTAAGTCATAACTCGGATCAGTAACAAACACTACGTGTTTCAGTGTGATGGCTCTTTGGGACTGACTCTTTTTTTCCTATCTGGTTGACTGCAGCGGCATTTGGATCAGGCCTAGCGAGATGGTTCTCTTAACTGTGCCAACAGCAGAAGAATGCTTCGCTCATATGCTGATAAGTCAGTGGAACATCAAGGAGAAATATTTATTTTTTTAGCCAAGAACAAGATACTTGACAGTCGAGCCGGTCACAAATGGAGTGTATCCTTTGGCAATAAAAATTTTCCTTTACAGTCAATTCCATGATTAAGCCAAAGCCACTGCTTTGTTCCTCCACCTGTCTCTGTGAGTCAGCAATGATTTCCTCTTGCTTTCCCTCCAAGAAGGATGCCAGTGCCTCGCCTGGACTGCAGAGGCACAGGTGTTGTACCCATATTTGTGAATTGTTTCCTTTTTGCAATCTTGGCAGGGTGTCTGAGCTCTGGCAAGCTTTTTATTAAATGGGACAGAGAATGGAGGAACAATCCACTTTTTATGCTGCTCATGGGTTTTTTTACTCTAAAAATAGGGAGTTTGAAAATCTCATCAGAACAATCTGTAAATTGTTTAGAACTGTGACTAACAAAAATGCTAACTTTGGTTCATTAAAAGAAGTACTGAAATGTTTTAGAGTTTAATACCATGGGATACTAAAAGTCAGAGATGTGATATAGATGTGTGGGCCAAATTTTCTCATTTGTACAGTTTGTGCTGTACATGTGACTCCAGTGCCTTCACCAGCATATCCAACAGGGAGTTTTGTACCTGTGAGTTATGCTGCTGTAACAGACACATCTCTCATTTACTATATACATTTTAGCTTATCTCACAGCTGCATTTTGCACTCAGTTCTCTCTACTGAGCTATGTATTTGATGGCTTATGCCAAGTGTTCTTCTAGAGACAGTATGAGTGTGAACAACATGCAGTAATAGGTGGCACCTGTACAAGCGTGCCAGCCCAGGCAGTGTGCTTCCCACCTGATCATGGCGGGAAAGAGTCTGTGTGACTCAGAAGCAGGGAGAGGAAAATAAGTGTCAGACCTCTGGACTGAGTGCTCAGTTTGCCAGGGAGGAGGGCTATCAGGGCCAGTGAACTCTCCCCTGCCTTATTCAGTAGCTTGTAGATCTGTGGTTTCTGTCCCGATGGCATCCATCTGCCCCATAGAAACAACGGAGGGATGGTTACCATTGGTTTGGTGATAGCTACTGATGTGGACAGCGTGAGGTAGGGTGTTGCTAATGCAACCAGTAAGCATGTCAGCAAACAAATTGATACCAAAACATGGAAGAGTATGTGTGTGTCCAGTGTGTGCGTGCACAAACTTTAAACTGAGTCCTCTCGTGCCACGCTGATGAGCAACATAGTCTGGCCATTCCTTTCCCTTGCAGGCTTAGCATAGTTGATTTGTGTACTCAGCACTGAAATCTACACTTTTCCCAGGACCCACCAGGTCAGATTGCCCCATAACCTATCGCTGCTTTGATGCTCTCATCCTGCTTTCAAATGATGTTGCAGCACATGAATACATATGACCAAAAGCTTGATATAAAATTCATTTATCTAAACACTAGCTATTTATGTTTGATGGCCTGAACAACTATTAATCCTGATTGGAAATATAAGTCATTGTGTCTACAGTGTCCTGTCACAGCATCACTGTTAACTCCCCCGAGGCCAAATTATCTGACAATGCACACAGCGTCCGGTTCTTTCTGCACACAGTGCCATCCCCTAGCTGAAATCCCAGGCATGAAACTTCATTTTCTGTGTGCTCACCAGTGTGGATGATCCCCAGGAACTTTCCTGGTCTGCCAGTGTGTATCCCATAAGACAGGAGACCGACCCTGTGCCACTGTGTCCGATAATTTCCATGCTGTTTAAAGATGCTATGGCAGATGCATGCCTCATCCTCAGTGGGCACAACATGCATCCTTCCTGCCAAGACATGAGTTCCCACATCTGGGATGCATCTAGCCCTGCATCTGGGGAAAGCCCTGAAGGGACTGGAGCCTCTCTTAACCTACAAAGAGTAGAAATCTCCAGAGCAGCAGCAGGGCTGCTCTTTGTGTTTAAAACCCGATAAATCCCTCCACGCTTCCCCTTACTTGAAGACTCTGTTCACCACTGCCAACAAAATACCAAGTTCAAGGTTGTCAGAAGACATACATGTGCCTAGCAAACAGTCATATACAAACCCTATTACAACAGGCACTAATCAAGCTACGTGTTGCTGGCCTGTACTTCATACACACATTCACCTAATGCTCTTTTTTCAGGAGTTATCCTACACATGTGCCAGCCTCTGCACCGCCCAGTGAAGTACAGATGCTGGCCTGGACAATGGCACTGGTTACTGCAGTGGCAGGGCTAGTCCCTACTAGGTACAAAGGATTCCCAGTGCCACACCACTCCATGGGTCTCCTCTCTCCCTGCAGCACCAAGCTGCAATGCTGGGATGTGGCAGACGAGCCCCATGGGAAATAATCCCAGAGAAACCCACAGATTTGTCTCTCTTCCAGGCCAGGAAATGGCTAACAAAGCCAGGGGAAGGAGTTCAGACACACATAGCTGAGCTGTTGTAGAATAGCATGCTTTGGTTTCTGTCCCCAAATATCCCAGGGCTATTGAGCATTTCCTTGGTCTGATGTGATGAGAGGCTTGTAGGCAGCCATGGGACTGCAATTGTCAGTCTTCAGGGGCTGGCACTAAGTGTTTGGTCTCTGCACACAAATGGTGTGACTGAGGGAAGCAAAGGTATTTACTTCACCTCTGATGCCATTTTTTTTCCTGATTCTTACAGGAAATACGAGTCTGTTCTCGACTTGTGTCTTGACAGTGCCCTGGGGAGGATCTCAGCTCCTACATTCTCACACGTGCATTCATACTGCAGGGCTCTCTCCTCCCAGCAGGCTGGACCATACACCACACTGCTCATCTCCAGGATTTCTGGGCCAGAATCCTGGTTCCCTTCACGGAGAGAGCATGGTGAGTGGCAAGGCATTAACGATGCAGTCAAATCAGGTAGGGCTGCTACTAGAAATCTCTTGCTGGGAAGAACAGAAGAGAAATGTAGAGTAGGTACTGTCTGAAGGCATACCAGGCAGAATGTGGCACAGACACCCTTTGAAAACTGCAGAAATGATTTATAGATCTGCAAGGTAGATTGAAATAGGGTGTTCCATTCTCTATTGCCCTTATTGGGGATAATTATCAGGAACATTCTACCAGGGGATTGCAGTAATGAGTAACAGAAATATTGATTTTGAATGCTTAAGTGTTGTAGAAGAATCTTCAGCTTGAGTACATCATTGTAACTTCGTTTTGACTTCTGTGGTGTATTCCATTTTCCATCAGATGACAACATAGAAAAATATCAAGGCTGTGTTTTGGGTTTTCTTTATGCTGAATGAATTAGAAACCCACTGTAAGACTATAAATAATATTTTAGTGCTGGTAGCTAAATTCCTGGATCTTAATCCAAGAGGGACTATAATAACCACTTATTCAGACCTCCTGTCTGAAATTGGGCACACAGTGAAGGAAGGAACATTGTACCTCTAGGTATATATTTCTATATTTCCTATTTCAGTGACACAGAATTGAGAACATGGGTTAGTTGAACAGCAAAAGGCAAATATGCTGTCAGTTGATAAGCTTTCATTTCATATACGCTCTATCACAATGCCATATTTCCTTTGATACATACAATCTACTATAAAGAAAGAAGTTCTGGAGAATCCAGAAAGCATTTCAGTCAAAGAGTAAGTTTGGTTTCCTTAAATTCTGAATGAAAATGTATACAAACATTTTTGTTGGTTTTTTCCCCATGTGCATCATACACTAATTTACTAATTTTACTTAACTTTTCTCCAAACAAACAGAAAATCATTGAGTAAATTCCTAAAGGTAATAATTAATCAATCAGAAACACCACAAAGATTTTTGATACTTACAGCTATTTTTTTAGATCAGTGTGAAAAAAATGGTAAAATATTCTGTCCAGAAGCCTGCACCGTGTAAATGACTATAATTAGCTAAATGACCAATATTAGCTAAAACTGCATATTAAATTAAATCAGACAATTTTAATCTGAATTTACAGTGAGGTAGGAGGTTGGTTTGATTTGGGGAGTTTTGCGGTTTGTTTTTATGCTGTGTTTTTTGGGGCAGGTGTGTGGAATAATAGTTTTTTTTTTCTTTTCATTTATGAAATGGAATGTTCTGCTTGGTGAACTGACTGTTGCTCCTGAAAGTCATTTCTCAGTGAAAGGAGTAATGAGAAAATAATAGCTAATCCCTCAAAAGTTCAGCTGGATTAAAAGTAATTTGAATTCTTTTTTTGCAACCAAAAATAAAGCTATTTGCAGATGGTCTTCATTAGAAATACTGGTGGGAAGAATTATTTCACAGCTCTAGTAGTGTGTCTAGCCAACAACCCTTAGGCCTTAGTATTTTCAGTATCAGAGATGGACATTCTCTTTGTAGTCATCTGCTTGCATTAAAGAAATATACTTAACAGACAGACATATAAATACAATATACATATATATACACACATACACACACATCCTATTTCTTTAATGCAAACAGATTACTATATATTTTAAAATATTTTCATATATTTATATTACAGGAAAAAGAGTGAGTTACACTTGATGCTGAGAAACATACTGGTTCAGACTAGTTTTTCATTCTTTGAATTTGCAACTCATGAGGTTAACGACATATTTTATACTATACTGATAATGTAAATTATACATTACTAATGCAGAAATAATTTCCTACTATGGACAAAATGGATGTACTCTGGAGAATACAGCAGCCTTCAGGTCACCCCACTGCCTTCACTCAGCTAGAGTACCACACACAGGCAGGTAGGTAGATATATAGTTATCCACCCTGCATATATTATCTGATTGGCATGTTCACTTGCTCCTTGACTGCCATAAATGAGTGGCTGTGCAGGTGCCATTAGCACATGCGTCTTTTTCTGAATGCACCATTGTAGGAGTAGCTGAAAAGCTGTTTGTACTACACAGTCAGAAAGTTGGCAACAGTGCTGGGTGAAAAATGGCAAGTATGTTTCAAGAAAAATTCAAAAAACTTCATGTTTACTCTACATTTTTTAACATCTTAATGAGAAATTCAAAAAACCTGAAGCTATTGAAACCAAATACTTTTCAGGGTTTGATTTAACAATTAATGCATTTTATTCTTCTTGCCTTCTTCCTCCCATTTTCTTTCGCTATTTTCATTTCTTGCCCTTTGTTTTTAATGATCAAGTAGAACAGGATGAAGAGAAAGGAAAAGAAGGAATGAGAGGGAGGAGGAAACAATATTTTGGGGTATTTACAATTTATGACCTGAATCAGCAGATACATGTGTTTCATGCATAAGCATAACATTCTTGAAAAGTTGGCAAGATACATCTTTGAGTTAGCAAGGAAAAGAAATTAAAATTTAATGGTTACAAATTTGGGCTTAAGCTATTCCTCCATTTCAAGCTTCATTTGTTTGCTTTCCATTTCAGCAGCTGCTGGAAGCACTCTTCAATAGGAACCAAATAAATCCATACCACCTGTCCCACTCTGAATTGGAGACCGAATCTTTCTGTTAGCTATCTCAACATTTAAGAATTAAAAGAGCATCTCAACCTCAATTTCTATGCCATGAAACAGAATAAGAACAATAAGAGCTTTGTTAGGCAATTTGTGGGCATGGGACTTGCAATTACAGTAAAATCTTCATAATTCCCCACAAAAATAGTTTCCAATCTGAAGTGCAGTGTCTTCCTCTCCAAATTTGGTAAATGCCAGTATGTTTTGGCTGGAATTTAATGCTGCCACATATCTATTTTATTACAGGTTAAATTTTTAGGTCTTTTGATATTTAGCCTCTCCCTCTAATATGTATCGTTGCAGGGCAGCTGTGGAGAAAGTTATGGGTTTGTGGGTATAGAAACTGTTATCAGAGAAAAGTATCAGAATTCTCCCAGAACCACATGTCACATTTATCCCTATAGACTTGAAAGTTATTCTGCTTTAAACTCTGCAGGTCTCCCACACAATGTTCATAAACAAAAGCAGATTTTGAATCCCTGCCTTTAGTCCTAAATCCCAAGGTAAGGATTGACTGGAATATATTGGAACACATGTTTAAGTTTGGACTAAATGCTAGTCTTAGGTCATCGCCATGCCTTTCAAGCACTCAAAAAACCTACTGTAATATGTTATTTTGGTACTGGGCCATGCAAATCTTTCCCAAATTTTGAGTGCACAGGCTGCCAGCACAGAGCTGTATAGTTGTAAGCAGGAGGCGCTTCAACGCATTCAAATGAAACTTGTTACCCCATTTCACTTCAAATCAGCTGATTAGAAAAAAAATGGCTTATTGTGCCAAGATAAAAACAGATAAGCCAAACTACTCATTTGTTTTTCCAGGGAGAGCTTCATACAGTTTATTAAATAGAGAATCCAAAGCAGTAATCAACGCATTCAGTGGGATGTTAATGGAGATATAGTAAAGCAGTGTATGACAGCCAAGGGACAGAGTGCACATCTTACTCACTCTCTCCAGCCATGAAATCAGTAACTAGGGTCATTTGTCTAAGTCATCTAGTATTGCTTTGGAGTGAATCAGTGCATAGAGGTTTAAGGACATCCCAAGCAGATTTGTTCATTTAATAGGGAAAAAAACAAAACAAAAATAACAACTGTTTTATTTGAAAGCCAGGACCAAGGGAGATTTCATTTAGCTAAAGCAATATTTGACTCCAGTTCAAGTTGGGCAGGAGTTCAGCCAGAAGTTATCATATGATTGGGTTTTGGGGATTCTATTTTTTTGGAAGTCTCTGTGAAATGATCTAGTAGTGGTCTCAGTCCACATTCTGATATTTAAGTGCCTCTGTTCCTCACAAAACCCCGCAATCAGCACCATTGCTAAGAGTCTCAGAATAGAAAGCAAGAGCTAGAACCCATAGAGTGGTTGGGGTCTGCTCTGAACACCTGAAATAAGGAGATGACGGACATGAAAAGACACCACTACCTGTGCTCTCGACAGTCCTCTGAGATTAAAAATTCATTACTGAGAAAAAAAAAGAAGTACCAAGTACCCCAACTACTCTGTTCATATTTTTGTCCTTGTCCTGATATTTTCTTAATTTTAGCATAGGTTAAAGATGACAGTAGGATTTCAGCAAGCACTTCTTGGCATTGTCACGCTGTTATTGAGCCTGGCTAAGAGTCAGCAGGATCTACACAGTGAAGATGAAATAACTTTCTTTGTCTTATTTTTGAGCCACTTGCAGAGCATGTGCCCTGAAGTTTGTTCAAAGTTAACTTTTCAGTGATTTGCTTTCTAGGAGATGTAGAATAAAAATATCAACAAATACAGAAATTAAGTAAAAAATATAATGAAAAACACTGGCGTATTTCAAATAGATTTTAAGGAATGTTTTTTTATGTCATACACTCCGGACTTTGCTGCAACTGATAACTTATTTAGTCTGTATTTAAAGTAGATATTCCATGGAATAGCACATGTTCAAGTAGAAGAGGTTTCACTAATCTCTCACCCACAATGCAGCCTTGAACTACACCATTTGCCCAGTCCTCGTAGAGCTTTTTAGACAGTGATTCTGAGAGCACTGTGATGAAGGATGATATTTTCTCAATCCTATTGCTGCTGGTGCCCTCAAAAAATAAACGACATTCCTAAGGGTATATAAGGGCAACTGAGCTCTTAGGAACACTTGTAATCCAAGCTCCAGTAGGCTACAGAGTAATGCAAAATGCATGAAGTCATTGGATATTTTCTTTCACAACACCAGTTATAAAGTACTAATAATGATTATATACCATTTCCCCATCTGTTTATTGAATTGCTTTATCTCTCTTACTCCACCTCCTTCTATACCTCCCCTCCATCTTTCCAAATGAAATTATGCTCTTAAAAATGATGCTTGGCACTCAGGGTTTCAGCTGAAAATGAAATTTCAAATTGCAGAATACTCCCTCAACTTCAGATAAATTGATGAAGTACCATTAAAAGAAACGTTGGAATCAACAGTAACATTCTATATTTATATAGTTATATATGATCAAACTTTGGAATAGCTGAGAATTTTTTCTTTCCTGAATAAGCTTTACCAAATCACACACAGTTATTAAATTGAAAAAACAACTAAAGTTGTTTTTTCTCTGCAGTTTCATTTTACTCTCTCATCCTTGTAGGAAACTGAAGACAACAGATTGTACTGCAAAGATTTTCATCTTATTTTATGCCTGTTCTATTGAAGTAGTGTGCCCTGCTGACTACATGGCTACAGAGTATGATTCACATCACTTAAACAGTAGAATCAGGCCCACGTAATCGAGCAAGGATTGCAAAGATATATGGTCTCCTTGGCATTAGTCAGAACTGTTGGATAATGGCTCCCCTCAGAGGCAGTATAGGAAGCATGCACCAGCCCAGAATGTCTCACTACAAGATGTCAGGAGGAAATAGATTGTGCATTATGTGTGAGAGTTGAAAGTGCACCGCAAACTTCATCCTGCAAGGCATTAGAGATTGCCACTTTAGTTCTCTTTCTTTTTGAGAAATGGCTGTAGCCAATGAATGCAATCTGTTATAATTAATGACGGAAAAATATATAGGAATTTTGACATGAAAAATTGGTATCAAGGATTAAGCTTCATTTTACAAAATAAAACCAGTTTTGAGGTTGTAGTAGAAGCATGCAAAGTAGAAAATTACCTGACTATGTTCTAATACTTCAGCTTCACAAAACTAAAATGAAGGTAAAATAATGAATAAAAGATTTCTATTGATTTAAAAGTCAATTACTTGCAAGCTAGAAATTTTAACATTTGTCCAACCAGATGTTTCAAGTGGCTCTGTGCCAGGCTCAGCTATGTTTGGGAGGATTCTCTCTCTCAGTAGTGTCCCACTGAATCCTTTAAAGCTTAAAAGCAAATTCACTTGCCTTAAAGCTGTTAATTTAGGATAACACATCAGCATGTACTCTGTCCTATACCTCTTTCAAGGTTCTGTTAAGGAGCATAGAGATTATTTCTTCCAATACTATCTTCTGCCACTTTTTATGAGGTGCATAAAAATATTCTTGAACTGAATTTTAAAAAATATCCTAAAAGATTTATGAAAATTACTCACTGTTTGACCATCAGATCCTTGTGAAATGTATTAGTCTGATATTTTTCTTAAACAAGAGGATAGAGAAAATGGGTAATTTAATAAATGGAACATATTTTTGAGGTCTACTAATTCTTCAGATTTCTCCAACACAAGAAATAGACGATATCAGATGAAATTAGCATGTGGCAGATTCAAAACAGCCAAGAGTAAGTGGTTCTTCATAAATGAGGGGAAAATACCCAAGTATACAAAATGAGAGTTTATGAGGTGACCACCATCACCACAGGAAAAGTCTGGAAGTTGTAACAGGTATAAGAACTAGGAGAACATCAGCTCACTGCTCTGTAGCCGTTGAAGTAACAAAAAAAAAAATACAGAAATTATTAGGTAAGGAACAAAGAAAAGACACAGAGCTTTGCCACAGTGTAAACCCACGCTGCATCTTGAATCCTATGTGCAGGTGAGTTCCTAGTCTGAAGAAAGGTACAATGCAGCTGGGAGAGGTGTGGAGAGGAGCAGCAGTAACACTAGTGTGTGCACCAGCTGCCATACGTGGAGCAGATCAAGAGCTAAGGATCGCATGCCTGGCAAGAACTCAGCTGGGCAGAAGTATGACAAGGCTTTATAAAATCATGAGATGCAAATAAAGGTGTTTTGGGACTCATTGCTCATCACCTCTGCAAGTATAAGAAGTATAGACCATGAATGGAACCCAATGGGTGGCAGGTTGAAAGCACGTCTTCACTGAACACATCACTAAGGTATATAACGGGATGCATGTGTGAAGCTTAAGTGAGATAAACAGGAGACTGGAAAATATCATGGAATAAATGACTGTTAAGTGTATAGATTCCATGTCTAATTCAGGAAGTCTTCTAATGACAAATTGCTGAAATCAGAGAGTGAGTATTTCAGTTTAGAAGTTTATTATTCTGTAGATAAAGCAATGGTCCATGTACACCTTTGCTATCCAAAGGAATTTCAGACTTAAAGAAAATCCTTAATGGACAAAACCACACAAAGAGAAATTTTATATGTTCTTAGAGAATACAAAATGGCAAGCATCACCTGGAAAATAGCAAACCAAGATTAAAAATAACTTCCCTTCCATCAGCCTTTGCATTGGCAAGATTTTTTTTTGCTAAACCACTTTTGCTCACATATGCTATTTCTCACACTGTTATAAGGTGGGTCAGTAGCATTTTGCATTTGTTTTTAAAATGTCTAAATATGCCAAGAAATGACTGATACACCCTAGTTTTCAAATGTTTGGTCCATCACTATCTTTCACTGAAAATGAAACCTGTCACTCTAGTTGTTGGGTTGCAATGGATGGGAAGGAGAGACTCAGAGCTTTACTCAGTACATAAATCTGAACATAAGCAGTAAAATAGATGTGCACAGTCTCGGGGGGGGAGGGGGGTGGGAAAGAAAAAGTAGAAAGATTAAACAAGTCCAGAGGTTTTTCGCTTTAATAATATATATAATGCTAATTAAGAGTAAACATATGATCTGAGATACTAGAATTAGGATTCTTCAAGCACTTTCCATAAAGAAAACAAAACTGGTGTTTTTGTAACCCTGTGAATTTCTTTAATAAAAAAAAGCAACCCCCCAAATTTTAGTATAATCTTAGGACAGCCATTTAACTAAGAATACTACTGCTAGAATATACATATCAGAACTTCTAAATTGTTTGGATGGTCTAAATGTCAGGATATTGACAATAGGGTTATCTAAGTTAATCAAGATATTATTGTGCAGTCTGAGTTCAAGAAGGGCTTAGTAATTCCTGAAAATCAGGATGCTCTACTGTATTTCAAAGAATGCGCAATTAACCACAGCTCTGAAAATCACCCATCCTGTTCAAAAGCCTTAATCTATGTTTTGAGTAAGTTAAAAATTCACAAAAGTTGTCCATACAATCCAGACAATGCACCTCAATGACAGAGCAATAGATTCTCACTTGCCAGGAGCGAAAGAATTTTTTTTTTCCCAATATCACTCACATGAGTGAATGAATTAGCGGCACATGATTTTCTGGCATTTAGAGATTTATCCAGTATAAACAGAATTAAGACCATTACAAAGCAAGTATTCTTATAGCATCATCTGTTCACTTTGTCAGCTCCCAGTTCATACCAAGTTTAGCCTCTATTTTCGTATAATCCAGAACATAGGACCTGTAGTACAAGAAAAGTCTACCCAAGCAATTTCACTTTACAGTTTAGCTGTAAAAAAACATGCTTACATTTAATATTATGTTTCTATGTCCCACAGCTAAAAAAAGAGAATATACCAGAGACCAAAGGGAGAACCTGTAATGCAAGTAAAGGTTATGCTCTCTCAAAGGTATGACCATGGTGCTAATTGCTCCAAAGACTGGAGCTAAATTGCTCAGTGTGAACGTGGTGGTGCCAGGCAGTGCTTGGCTGTGCAATGTAGATGCCTTTGTTCAAGCAAAGGGTGCTGGAGCAAGCCTCAGAGATGTTGTGCCTCAGTGAGGATGACTGTCTCTTGCTGCTACCAGCTAACACTGTTATATCAAATGACAGATTGGAGAAGTACAGGGCTGTCTTTGGCCAGTTTTTTCCTGCCTGCTCTGGATATGCTGTGAGGTGCCCTCTCCTTCCAGAAGTATAGGGATGGAGCCATCCAGTAGTGCTTCATTTTGCCACTAAATGCTCTCACATGGCTGTTGCTGAATATGGCTGTTACTGGCTTCAGAAATAATGGCTTCGTGTACCACATTATAAAAATAGAAATTAGTCAGTTTTCCAATTCAGCTGGCAGATTTTGTTTTTAATATTTTTATTACTGCAGACATCATCGTCCAGCCATCTGCTAAAGATGAGACAGACAATAACTGAGCAGAACTGGAATGGATTTTGCTGCATCTGCAGCTGGGCATTTCATTACTGTACTCTGATGGGGAATTGAAGGGGGGAGGTATTTTGTCCTTTTTATAGAGACAACCAAAATGTGATGTGCAGCAAGACTTCACTGTGAAAAAGGTTGCTGTTGTTTACAGGAAGACCAAATGACCCATACTGACCTTTGCTCACCACTGTCCTATTGCTGTTATGAGGGGAGAAGCAGCAAGTCTGTCTCAGTTCCGCCTTCTATCATTCCTGAGGTTCTTCTCATCACTGTATGATCGAGATTTTGGCAACTTTGAGAGGGAAGGCAGGCTAACCCACTCTAGATGCCATAACTGTCCTGTATATTGCTCTAGCTCCCAATGCTTCTTCGTCTCCCTTTCAGTTCTACAAATGAGTTATCCTCCAGAGGAACAACCTGATCACCCTTCCCTCAGAAACTGGCAGTCCCCAGGCTCTTTGCTTGGACACAAAATTACTCCATGTAATTCATCCTAAATGATTAGGATGAATAGCTTTGGCCAGCTGTAGGCCATTTTGGTTTTAAAAAGGGCAGAACACACACTCTGTGATAAGCGTGCTTTTCTATGAAGTAAAAATCTCTAAGAAAAGCAAATATTTTTCCATTTTTTGGTTTTTTTTGACATTAAAAGAAATAAAACAGTGCCTACTGTGGTTAATTGTAAGTCTAAGGTCAGGGGTAGAGGGGGGTGTGTGTGCCCTGAAGATATGTAAGAAAACACAGCAGTCTTCTGCACACAAAGGTTGAACCTGAGACCTTGAAGTTCTTCAGGAGCTTTTACATTATAAGTTTCTGGGATTTGGTGGTCTTTAACTAGAACTGCTCCTACACAATTGTCCAATTCAGCACAAATTCAGTTTTTTCTACTGTTTCCTTCTATGGGATCTTTAAACAACTTTTAAAACTTGCTTGACTACAAGATGCTTACAAACACAAAATTTGCCACTTGTGTAGAATTACCAAAAAAAAAAAAAGAAGCAAGAATAGTCTCTATCAACTTCAACAAATCTCAGCATGAAAACACCGCAGAATTAAAGAATGGAGAAAACACAGCTAGAAGTAGCACATAAATGAGCCCTGATCCACTGCCCATTGATGTCAGTGGATAGACTTGCACTGACTTCACCAGATCAGGCCAGTTGTGAAGATCTGAAAAACTTTAACAGTATCTTTATGGAGGGTATTTTCAAAACCAAATAGGATGCATTTGTTTTTAAGCAAGTGCTTATATAGGACAGCATGGCTGCACAGGATGTCCCTGTCCATAAGAAACTGACGGAACAAGATGATAATATAAGAACTGCAGCAAGGAGGAGTGGAAGATGGAAAATTTCTTTAATTAGCCTTCAATTAGTAGGATACTTATCTATGCCAGGAAGAAATATAATTGAGGGCAACATTCAGTAACATATTACAGCTGTTCAGCTTAGAAGACACATATAAAATAATTTCATTGTTGCTTTTTTATATATTTGCTTCCTCTGCATCCAATACCACATTTCTTTTTAAGAAATCCTTCAGCACAGTTAAATTGGAAGGCTACACAGGAATTCTTATGCCTTTTTATTATTTCACCAGATGAGGGTTCAGGCATATTGTTAGGTCATTTGACCTCCTTAAATGCATTGGCAGAGCTCTGATACTCCTGGCCAAGAAATTGTCTTGCTTCCTTTTTTCAAAGTTGTTTAAGTAATAATTTGTATTAATTACAGAAAGTACATTCTTAATTAACTGAGGAAAGACTTATTTTTTTCCCGAGGCATCTCTCACATTTTAGCTGATGAATCCAATGATTAGAAACATGGAAGCTGTTCTGTGAGCCTGTTATTTTGACTCATTTAGATTTGGTAATAGGAATGGGAGTGAAGAAGGAAAAGGTGATCAATACAGACAACACAAAAATACCCGTGTTAGTAGAAGAAGCTGTAAGTGCAAGTTTCAGAAGAAAGTCCAGATTTTATGGTGCAAAGTGATATACTAAAGGATCTTGATTAAGTAGGATTCTGCACACTGCAGTGAGTAAAAAAACCCAAAATATTGATGGGATGACTGTTCCAACTGAAATGTGTGCAACCATACCTGAGAGTTCGCATTGCCTGTAATATCTATTCACACCAAAGGAAGGTTGTACCGAATTTGTGCATTTAAACTCAAACAGAGGTGCCCTTTGTTACAGAAGTATGCTTCTGGGAAGAACAGGATGTTATTAAATGTAAATGAGTTTCAATCAATTAACCAGATAATTATTCAAACATATATGCCTTTTACAAGAACATTTTTAAAAAAACTTTAGTGCAGGAAGTCAAGGACGAAAGCCAATATTGCAAATACAAAATAAAAGGGCCTGTTTTTACAAATGCTGTCAGGATCCAGCACGTATCTAAAGCCAGTGTTAAAGCATTTGCTACCACTAAAGCAGTCAAACATTTCTTCTGTCTGTCAGCTAAAGATTTCTGAGCTTAAGTTTTTGCTCATTGATACGATGCTTTTGTCCTTGGAACTTTGGGTACATTTTCGGACGTGCTTATGCTGCTGAAATGGTATTCAGCATCTAAACCTCTGAGTTAATGGGAGAAAACTTAGAGAACTGAAGTAGAGGGGTCATCAGTTTGCACATTCTCCTGCTCCACCAGAATAGCCCAACTCAACAAAGCACAGTCTGACAAAGCACTTCACTGTGCACTAGGTTTCTGCCTCATCTATGAGGACAGGAGTCATAAGAGTGGTACATGAGTGCATCTTGTACCTTCCCTAAAAAGTCGTTTCACACTTACAGATTTATCTACTAAATAAGTTTCATGTCCTCCAGAAATTACTTAATCATAGAATCATCTAGGTTGGAAGGGACCTTTACAATCATCTAGTCCAACCATCAACCTTACTCTGATAAAAAAAAACCTGATAAAACCCATGCAACCTCCCCATTACTAAACTATGTCTCTAAGCACTATGTTAACCTGTCTTTTGAAAACTTCCAGGGATGGTGCCTCAACCACTTCCCTGGGCAGCCCATTCCAGTGCTTAATAACCCTTTCAATTCCTATGCTAGAACATATCTAGGCTTTCTGTGAAATAGTTGGCCATTTTCTTTCTAGTTGTTTAAAGATGGTCTTGTCAAATGTCCTATCTGCCCAAGCGGAAATTACAGAGTGTCAATAGAAAATAAGATGAGAAATCAATCTTGTTTTCCAAAATAATATGCCAAAACTTTTGATGTACTTTTAGATTATATATAGCATCTGTCATGCTCTACCTGAGCATATACTATTCTTTTGGAGACTATTGTTATTTTATCCTGGAGCAGGAGTCTCAGATACTGAGTGGTAAGAGTATATAGTGACACTTTGCATAGCTAAAGCCATCAAGGTCTGCTGTGAGTCAGACGAACATGAATTCACAAAGAAGTTGCCCTTTGGAATCCATGAGAAAATAGAAAATCATTCTAAAAACTAAGCAAGAAACCACAAGTTAAGTAGGGAGATTAAATTAGACACAAGCTTGCAATATACATACTGTAAGGAATGGAAGAGGAACAAATGGCTTCATTATTAAATATATTGGCATAACAAAACATCAGCACAACAGGTGTTATTTTAATCCTTTTCTTTTAATGGAGAAACAACACCAGGACAAAAGGATTACATTAGAGGCACCCCCCTCTCTCATCTTGACCTTATTGTAGCCTGATACTAGTACTATTTGTAAGACTTATACCCATTAAAAAATATATTTGATTCCATATTGTGTAATAGCATTTATAACAGTAGGTGGTTGTTAAACTGACAAACAACCAGAAATAGAAAGGGTGTGCACAAACACTGCCAGGACAGGAAGGCTGCACAGCTAAAGAAACCTTGAGCATTACCTGCCAGAAGTGGTGAGTGGTATTCCACAAGGAGAAAATGGGCTGCAGGCTACTACTTGTGGCACCTGAACCACTTAATCTGTTTTATCACTGAGGTTAAGGATCACTCTGCTTCCCTGGAAAAAGATGAGGAACCACCCAGGAAATGAAAGATAAAGCCAGGAGGCTCACACAACTGCTCCCGTGAGAATATGATGGACATTAATCCAGAAGCTCTGTAGGCTGGAACCTTGTGCCTTGTGAAATGAAGATAATTACTGGGAAAAGGAAGCAGATTAAAAATAAAAGCATCCTGAGGAATTGCTCCTGTATTTCTTCTCTAGAGAGCTAACATTTCCAGATCAAACCACCCCTCCTCAGTTTAGAGAAGGCCAGGAGGGGACTGCATAAGTTAGTCACACTAGAAAGGCTGGACACAAAGAGAAAAATCATGAACAGTGACTGAGGAAGTCAGAGGGTGCTATGTCATGTAAGGGTCATAAACATTCACGTTGTCCATTTGCACTGGGAGTCTCCAGAAGACAAGCTGAAGAGAGGGTTCCCAGCACAGCTCAAGTATAGAGCATGTGCTCCCTCTGATATGACTTGAGGTGTACGAATATAATTTCTGGAAAACAGTCTCTCACTGAGCCCAAATCTTCAGTTACAAAAAATGTGGTCCTTACAGTTAAATCTTAAAAATGCCCACATATCAGCCAAAGTTATTAGATAACTGCTTAGGGAAATGCACATTTCAGATGGCTTATAGCAATCTGCACCTGATTTTGTAACCAAAAAAAAAAAAAAAAATTCTCAGAGAGATGCAGCAAGTAAATAGACTGCAGGCACAAAAACCCCAAATAAAAAAAAAAAGTATTGTTACCTCTTCTTAGCTCTTTAAAATGTATACCTTATGAAATAAAAAAAAATAACAATATTAATTGCCAAACCTTCCTTTGTTCTATATTTATATCAGATTTTTCCTCTTTGTGGCTGAAAGTTGAATATTGCAAGCAGCTTTATGTCTGAGTTTCAGAAGGAAGTTGAAATAATGGAAAATACCTAGAGGTAGAAAAGTACAATGTGTTTTCTAATGGTTACAGGAAAAAAAAAATCTGTGAACTAGGATTCTTGGGTTTGATTCCCAATTTTATCAGAAACTGGCTTAAGACACATCCCGCTTAGTTGTTTCAACAGCTAAAAGATGCTTGGGCACAGCTAGATGATTCAGAGTGGCAGTCAGGAACCTGTCTCTTTAGTCATTCAGCAAAGAGATTTTTTTGGGATTTGTGTATTGCCAGGCTCCTAAAATAGTCAATGGAGACTGATAGGCTGCTTTTAAGAATGAGTCAGAGCAAAAGCATCAGACAGCTATTCTTGTAATTGCACGCTCGAGGAACCCATCTCTCACTATCCATGAGAGAAAACGTGCATAAGAAGCCACAGAGTTACCTGCCCCAACTCAGTCCTAGGGGAACCCATTCCTCCACATCTCATGTGGAAGCTCAGCCAGCCAAGGACATTGTCCTGTCAGCCACGGGACTGCCCTGATCGCTCAAGTGGCCTCTCTGCTGGACAAAGCTGACGTAAGCATGGGAAAAGCCAGCTCTCTCTGCACACAGGGCCACTGAAGAAATAAAGGTGGTACCATTATGGATCTCAGCTGTATCTTCATGACTGATGGGAGTTGGCCTGACCCAGGCAGTCCCAGAACTGTGCAGACAGGAATCATGGGGACATAAAGAATAAGCCTGAGGAAACATTACTCTCTAGCTCTGTTAGTATGGCACTCACTGGTAATAGAGAACAACTGAGTTTCCACTGAAGCAAGTTTCTGACATGAATATGGTTTTAGAAAACAGATCCCAAGAACAGAAGAATGCATTTCAAGACCAGATCGTGACTTGTTATAACCAGACTGTCCTAGGAGTTACCTGGAGATGTATTGTACTCTTTTTTACTGAAATTCATATTTCCAGGTAGCCACAAGGTTTTGAAAAAAATAAATCACTGAATAGACAGTAGGACCTAATGCAAAAGAACACTTAAATATAAGAATTAATAGACATTATTATTTTTTTATATTGATATGAAGCTAACATTTCAGTAAATTCCCTGCTTTTAAGTTGTGGGCTTAGTCATCTCGATTCCTTCTGATTTAGAATCAGTTTTCTAGGGAATGATACCTCCTCATCTTATCTCAGGTTGTCTCCTGAGGTTATAAATATCCCAGATTAAGGATTTCAACCACCTATCTCCTGTCTAATCGGTGCACCTCAATTTCTCAACTACTCTAAGAGAGGGCTTCAAAAGCACGGTCACTACAGCTGCCTCCACAGAGCGTGCTCACTCACTGTCCCAAGCGCGGTGCCACCCGAGCAGTGTGGGCGCCAGTCTAAGGCATTCTCTTGCTTTCTATGCAAACGTTCTCTTTATTTGAATATAAAGAAGTACCTTTTGTGTTGCCACATTGTTCATTTTCAAAGGCTACACTGACTTGTATACAGCATATTTTCTGTGCTTTGAATGTATCAGAGAGGTTTAATTCACCTGGGTTTTTTTCCTTTTAGGAAATACACAATTGTTTCTTATTTTCAAATTTTCACTCGCTATAGCTGTACGAGTGATTTTTTTCAGTAATTGTCACTTTTTGTTCCTAAGATTTTAAGACTGAGTTACAAACCCCAAACCACTCTTTGAGTAGCGAGTCATTCCAGACTGTGAAAAACTGTTGACAGCAATAGAGCAGCACTGATGTTAATATGCATATACCATACCTTCTATGCAGTTAGACTACAGTCTGAAAAGCTCTCAATGTATCCTCTTCCAAAGACAGGTACAAAAAAAAAACCCAAACAACCAAACCCCCCTTTTTTATAATTAGGAAAAATAGCTAGAATCTATACACACTGAATGGCTGTTTTTCAATAAATTAGAAAAAGGGGGGAAGAAAAGAACCAGTTAAAAATAGAGAAATTTTGAACTGCCTGACCTCTTGAATCTACAAATGAATTACGGAAAATCTGACAGATAAACTTAAGTAAAATGATGTAATTTCATTTCTGCTTCTGGGGGAAGAAGAGGAAAGGGGGAAACTATTGTGGTTTTGAAATGGCAACAGAATGAACTCACTCTCATTCTCTGACCTATTCATTTCTCAATACTTATTTTTATAGTTCACATTACAAAGTTGTGTAATGATAATTTATAGGTCAGCTTGACGGAACCAGGCAGACAATACTTAACATGATCCTTACTGTTCCAGTCCACAAATCTAACAGCCTATATTGGCTCTCCTCTCCCCTAGACTGCTTGAACTTTTCTCACAGAGCTGTGTGATGAAAGGAAACATATGAACAAAAATATGCAACACAGAGGAGAAAGGGCAGACTTTTATATAATTCATTCACAAACATTTCTAAAAGTCCCAAGAGGTAGAAGTCAGCAAGGATGCTGCATTCCAAATGCAGTTTGGAGAACGCCTACAGAATTGGTGCCCATAACAGAGATAGATGTTTATTTTCTCTGAGTTTATGTCTAAAACTCTGGGTTCAGTATTTCAGCAGGTCATCGTTAAGCTTCCAAAGCAATGCAAGTGTGGCTTGCCATGAGTGCAGAACTGATAATTCATCCGTCACCAGTACTCACATCCAAGCCTGCCCAGACAGGAACACCCACACCAGAGGCGAAATGTGGTTCCTATGTATAGGAAATTCTATTTTCAGCTACTGATGTACCTAAAAATAAACTCCTATTCAAATGCAAGAGTTTCCTTCAGTCCATTTTATTAGCACTATTAAAATACAAAGTAAAATTTTGATTTGCAAAAACTATTCCTATTCTAGCAGTGTCAGGTGGCTGAGATCCAGTGTCCTGTGAATACACTTTACATTCTTCTTAAGAACTGGGCATTTTCTAAAGGACAGTACTTTATATTTTGAAAAATACCCCTTAGTAATTTTCTGCCAGCTGAAGCATACAAACTGTCTGCCCTTAAAAAAGATTCAGTGCTTTTGGCAGCATTTGCAAGCTAGTCTGTTTTTTCCAATCCAGAAACATTTTCTTCGCCAGGCAGTCATCTGAAATAATGTTCTTACACAGAAAATACATGTTCAGTATGTTTTGCATTTATATACTGTAAAGAGGCCAGTAAGAAAGAACTCCTGTGGTCCTAGAGGCTGGCACTGGATTACAAGGGCCATTACTTTCAGATTGAAAGTGAATTCACTGGAAGATGGCAAGGGTGATAACAAAGCACTGGGATTTCTAGGACCATGACTAGGACAAAATCACTCCCAAGATTGTAGGGTCACGGGATAGTGATGCTAAAGAGTGCTAAAACGTTACCCTGCAGGAAAGGCTGTGATAAAAAAAGACTCTCTGTGAGCAAGGGAAAAGGGCAGCAGCAAGCTCGTGATGTTCAGCCATGGGGCAGTGGTACCCTGGCTGTGCAGCTGCTATGCCCACCCAAGCTGTTTGCGCAGTGAAAATGCTGAAGGATTGTGAACAGGACAGCAATTCTGATGAGGTGATGAAAATCTCTGAATTCTAAATTAGAAATGTTTTCCTCCCCATTCTATAGGACTTTCCAGAGTGTTGTTTTATTTGAACAATGAGCTAGCCTTACAATTCAGAGTATAGATTACATTGTTCATTTTATGACCAGAAATTCCCAAACAAAATAGGATGTGGAAGCTACCATGATTTCAAATTTCGAGGCATCTGTGTGGACTGCTCACAAACCATAGTCTGCATTCCTTTATAAAAAGTAACAAATTCAAAGAATTTAAGTATGTGAAAAGATTTTCACGTGCTAAACCAGTGCACAGCACTCTAAAGGTGTAGTCAGACATAGCTGGATACCAGACTCTTTCTGACAAATCTCGCTGCTCCCCCGCTGACCTGTTCTGGTCTGTTGAAAGAGGTTATCACCCTCTCAGCAGAGCAGGACTGGTAAGCATTGCTTGTCTGCTTCTCTGGGAACTTAGATAGCTCTGCATAGGTTGCTCTTTGCAGGGTTAGCTCAAATTTTGCATTTTGCACTGAAGTGGTTAAAGAATGTGTATTCACTACACACTGCCAGATACCTCTTCTGCTGTCCATTCCAGAGGACATTCAAAAGAAGGGCCCAACAACTTGCAGACCAATCTGTCTATGGTCTATAACATCATCACATCCAAAATTAATAAGAATGTTGCAGCATTATGAGAGCTCTAATATTCTTAAGAACTAACATTTTTTCTGGGGCAGCCTTTCCTTTTAAGTTCCATGAAGGCCTTGGTTTTTCCCCCTCCATCTCTCTTAGTTAAAAGAAATACAGTTTTCTGGGAACATACAAACAAACACTACTGAAATAAAATACACATACTTCCCTGACAGCCTTCTTGAGGGTTTTTTTTAATTTGTTTTTGGTGCTAGGTTTTTTTGCATTAAAATATTATCTCAGAAATTAAAGAACTCATTAATCATGATCCAAATTTTCACAGGGAGCCTGGCTTTTTTTTTTTCTTAACAACCAGCCTATTTGTTCTTGAGATGTAGTATAAAACATGACATAAATTGTCAGTGTGTGTTCAGGAAAATCATCTACCCACAGTTATTATGAAAAGTATTTTTTAAAAAGCACTTTCTGTATATGTCTTTATGAAGAATGTTAACCTTTTGCTTCTCTTCTGTGCAAATATCTATGTAAAATGCCATGGCATGTATTATGTATAAGAGCAGCTTAGATATAGTCAAATGGTCACAACCAAACATACAGTAAATGGTTTCTCCAGAAGATGGTTCATAGAAAGGACTTATTTTTCAAATACATTCACAGAATACATTCAGCATCTTCGAAGCACAGTCAACCTGTGATTCCTACAGCCAAGGAGCAGCCAGTGCCTGTGTGCATACAATTCCAACACACACAATTGCAAAAAGCAGTCTTTGAAATGACAACAAAGCATCCACAAGCCATTCCTGGGCCATTCAAACACATTTTTAACATCACACACAAAAAAAGACCAGCCTGCACTCAGCTGCGCAGGCATCGTATGAAGGCCAAGGATTGCAATGGGGGCCACTGGGGCCTCCCTGATCCTTTAGAGATGTCTTCAGAGCATCTGCTGCAAAGACCTCATATGGTGGCCTGCTCAGAGATTAGGTCACACCATGGCTTGGGCCAGGGCCAGTATATGCAGGCAAGCTCTCTGGCTACAGAGCAGATACCACCTGAAAGGCAGCCACAAAAGGTAGTCTACAAACAGGACCTTTGTCCAGCTTATCTGCTACAAGTTGAGGGAGCCATCTGACAGGGGGCTTGGTACCAGACCTGTATGACTGTGACCCTTGTTGCCAGTGCACCAGTTGTAAGGGCACAAAGCCACACTGAAGACCTGTGGACCCGTTCCCAGGGAAGAGCTTGTTAGGCTTTTGTAGCCCAACATCCATTTGTGCCTTTATTCCAGTTTCCCATTTTACATGTCACCCATCAAAAAAATTGACTCTCCTCTTTTTGGTTCCTCAGATTTCACCTACTTATGACATTTTTAGCAAATTTTCTCCAATGCCTTCCTTTTGTAAAACATTTCTCCATCTCAGAGGTCATTTACACTGCTTTTTCCATCAGGATTTTTGCTCTTGCTCTCAGGTTGCCCTGACTAAAATAACTATTTTCAATTCTTTGTCTTCTACCGATCACTAGATCAGAAAGCGTATTTCTGGGAGCTCCAGATGTTTTCTATCATCTCCTTAGTCCTTCCCTTTCTGAGATCCTACCAAAGGCAGCAGAGTGGTCACTGGACTTAAAGGGTCAGTCATACCATATAAAGGTTTAGGTAAATACATTTTCCTTAAAAATAGCTTGCCTGTTTCTATTTGTGACAGTGGCCCAATATTTTTAGGCTCTTGAATTAATAATAAGAAAAACAAAGCCCAGCTAAATTCTCCATCTGATTGTTAAACCAGCAATCTAAAAGAGCATTTCCTGCTCTAGTGACAGCTGAATTGATCTCTGACTTTTGTTTAATTTCTCTTTTGGCTTCAATACTTGGATAAAGTTTTGTTTGTGTTTTAAAGCTTGCTTAGCAGGCAGTTTCTCCAACTCATCACTATATTCTTTCTTTCAGTGGTATGTACTTGCGATTTCAGATGTACTGACTTCTCAGAATACTTGACATCAGCAAAAAAAAATATCCAGTGGGTCTTTTTAACCAAAGAAAGAAACACAGGAAATAACCTAATGTGGTATTAGTTACCAAAGAAGTAATGGTAAAAAAAGGTTTAGCCACTGGGTTATCACATCTCTAGCCATACACTTCTGCCCGCTTCTGTCTTCCTTTTGGATTCCTTACAGTAAAATAATAATACTTCTTCAACATGTCACACAGTCCTCAAAAACCCCAATTTTATCATAGAACTAATTCTTAATGCGATGGACCCTGGTTACTTAGTTCTCTAATACGCTGTTGTATAGAAGCCCCTGCTGGTCAGGTTTAATTGCATTTCTGCTGTGACTAGCCCCTGGGAGGCCACAGCTAAGATTTTCTGCAGTCCATGTAACCAAGTTTTGTATGACTTTATTCATAAGTGTTGTTCAAAATTAGACAATCTGCCTTTCTTCACATGCTGGAACATTTTAGCAGTAATTCTATACTGCCTCAAATATATGTTGTAAAATGTTCTGCATCTGTGTGGTTTTTATATTCCAAATATATGCACGTTTCCATATTACAAATGTGCATGGCAGAATCTAATAAATCTAATGGTTACTGCAGTGTTGCACATTAATATTGTGAGTGTAATTCCAGGCAACAGGCAGTATTTTACTAATTTTGAGCACCACTTAATATGCAACCATCATGATTTCAGGAAGAAAAGTAGTGCAGCAGGCCAGTAAACTAACTCCCAGAGACTGATATCTAGGTGCAAGGCTAGGGACAGCCTAGACAGAGGGCTATGGGCTGGCAAAAAAGGAGTCACAAAATCAGGGGGAAGATTCTGTGCCATTTCGTTCATTAATAACCCCATGTTAATAGCCTGCAGGACTGAAACAAGCTGTTACTGCAGTGCACTGAAGTATGTTGTGGTACTCAGGGAACAGGGTATCTGGACAGGTCATGGCAGACAACGTCATGTTAGCAGTGAATGTTAAAACAATTTGACATGATGAATTATTATAGAACGCCAGACTCGGTGAGAGCTGTAGCAACTCAAACATTTGGCAACAAAGGCAGCCAGACAGGTATGTTCACCAGCAATACTTCAGCTATACAGAGTTAAGGAAGGACAGAAGAGAGAGGGAAGAAGGAAGGATGGAGCGAGTGAGCCCCTTTGGAAATAGTTCTGAATTTATAGAGAAGAAAACACTAAACGAACGAACAAAAAAGATCAAAAGAAAAAGAGAAGCTTAAAAATCCAAGGCCTAACTTCAGCATATTATGACACATTGTTTCCTGAGAGTTCAAGCTCAGATACTTCTCACACATGAAACATGCCTCTGACAAAGTCCTTACATGATACAGTGCAGTCATTCAACTGAATAGTTTAATGCTTCATAAGAAACTTCATCTAGGAAGAAAAACCACCTCAGAGGGTAGAACAGGAATGCTCCCATTCTCCAGAGGTAATTTAATGCTTGGAAGATAATTCACAACTCCAGAAAAGCACAGCTGGGAGTGAAAATGAAAAAAATAATTCTGGTCAGTTCAACAAACCAAATCAAAACATTTTAATTTTTCAGTATTGAACTATGTTATTTCAATTTAAAAACAAAAAACGTGACAAGAGGTGGTTATTTCCACCTACTCATTTTCGAATGTTTCATCACAAGCAGAAAGAAAAAATATATTTCAATTACTTGATCTGATAGGGTTTGAAATCAACCAATGAAATTCTTGCTGCGTGGACATCCCAATTTTTATTAAATCTAGAAAACAAGTGTTTCTTTTTAAAGGAAATATCTCATTTAAGTAAGCAAAGGTCATTGAGATTGTCATCTCTGACAGAGTTACTTAATAGCAACTTGGTTTGTGAAAGAAGGAAAAATTCTAATTCTGCTTATATAATTCAATAAAGTCCAAAAGCCAGAGACTTTGTTGTGCAATTATTCTTCTGAACTGTTCAAAAATAAAAGGTTATTGGCCAGAATTTTGGACGACTTGTTATCTCAGTGCTTTGAAACATAAATAAATTGCCCCAGAGCAGATAAAGCATTGTAACACTCTCCACACTTTTTTCCCATGAGACGCAGAAGCATAAACATGTGGTTACTTATTTATCTTCTACTAAAGAATAAAGTCTTTCAAATTTACTGTGGAATAAGACAAGCAGAACAGCTGACCCACAGAAATGTTTCCTAGCAATAAGTTTCTCATATGTCAAACTTTTCAATAAGCAATAATTACACAAATAACATAATTTGTTTTCAGGTGCCACTACCTCAAAGCTAACATGCTCTCAAAGACTGATGAACAATTCCAAGCAGAGACAGCCCTAATAAACACGAATATAATTTTGTTACAGTTTTGTATTGAGAAGAGTAACATGAGGGAAAATATTTGGAGACAAGTGAGATCAAGATACGAAAGAGCTTCTAGGAGGTTTTATTTAACTTGTTTATTAAGAGTGGAATTCAGCACAGCACAAAACTTTCTGTGACTTGCTGGAAAAAGTTTTCAGTCAAATGCAGAACAGCTGTGCTTTCCTGCAGTTGCACTAAACAACAATATCCGTCATAATGTTCTACCAAAAAGGGTTTATTCAGTTGAATTCAGTTTGGAGGATAGGAGAAACCTGCAGAATGTATCTTAAAATGATGCTATTTGGGGATATTGTCAGTGTGCCAAGAAGAAACTTGTGTCTCATTCCTGGGTTCAGAAGACTCTATTGCAGTCCAGGTGATGCTGCCCAGCTGTAGTAATTGAGAAATAGGCCAGGCTGAGTTTTCTTAAGACATGAAAAAGATCTCCTCATGCTTGTATGATGCAAAGCACTGAAGAATAGAGCAGGCATAGTCAAGAGAAACACAAGCAGAAGCCTTTGGCTGAGTCCCAGCTACATGTGAGATTAGGTTTAGTAAGCATGTCCCCGGATTGTCTGAATGATAAGAAATGGAGGTACCTAATGTGTTCTTTCCAGAAAACAGACATTCTGTATTTAATGGGTCCCAAAAAAGGACAGGAGAAATTCTGTCCTTATCAGAAAAGAAGGATTTTGAAAAGGCTCAAGGGGACTGGCATCACTTGACTTTAACAAATCAGCTCCCATTCTGTGAAGTGGTCAGACTAGCAAATGATGAACTTTCATTAGAGCATTTCTTGTGACGTTCAAAACTGCTTTGAATTATGTATTTTTCTTTTAACAATCTGTTGAAATAGGTGCCATGATCAGCACCATTGCTTCTGCTTTTCTGCATAGTCCTTTTAGCATCTAACCAAAATAAACAAGCAAGGAACATCATTCCTCATGATGTTCACCATTAGGTACCAAAGTGGGTTCTATAGACCAGACATAAGGTGGTTTGTTTTATTTTATGGTTTGCATACAAGAAATTAACAGATAGGTTAAAAAAAAATTCCCAGTATTAGAAACTGGAATTATCAATCTAACATCATCTGACATGTAATTAACAAATCAGAAATCATCTACCTCCCAAAAAGGCACAGATCTGATCCCACCCTGAGATATTAAAAACCTGCTCAGTTATTATTTTGTGTGGTGTTACCCTCACCTCTGTCATCCAGATAACTACCTCAGAGGTTAGCCTTTTGGTCTGGAATTTAGAAACTCACATTTGGTCCTCTGTTTGCATTAACTGAATCACCTCTTTGAGCATATTTCTCCTCCCTCCATGTGTATGGTTTAACCAGGATAAGCAGGTGAGTTGTCTCGTTATAGCCATTACGCCTTATTATGAAGCTCTCCAAATCAGAGAAAAAACTGAGAATGACTACATAGCACCCCCCTGCCTTGAAAGTCCTGGATTCTTTCCTCAGCCCTAATGGGAAAGGGAGGCTCTGACAACATGGTGTAATGATCACAAATGTCTTCTGTTGCGGGATTTAGTGCAGTTTGTTGTGCTGGCTGTTTGAGGGGAAGGTGCAGAGTGTTCAATTTTACATCTGTCTACTCAAAAATTTCAAATACCTAAAATAAGGCTGTATGGGTTGCTGAAGTACATATATCTGTATGAATATAGATAAATTACTAACCTCCAACTCAGACATGGCAAGGGCATTAATAACTCGTGCAGTAAATTCATAAAACAGTTGTTTCGGATATCACAGTCCTTAATCGTATCCTTGTTTATTTGATAGTATGACTACATTAAGCACTCAAAATGGTAGCTATTATTCAGAAAAAACCCAAGAAAAATATTTTTAACCCCAAAGATTGTTGTAGAAATGGCAGCTCTTAATATAGTGATGTTAGCAATTTGCACAGTACTAAGCTGGATGTTGTCATTCAGGAATAAGTCAACATGGGAGAGATGTGGAAACAGTTTCCTACCACACCTCTGGTGCCAGTGTGCACAAAGAAATGTCCACTTTGGGTGACAGGCTATGTTTGCCTATAAGATTTCTTTGGGGTTAGACAAATCCTTTGGTCACCAACCCAAAAGATGGAATCTATCCCAACTCCTCTTTTCAAGCTGCCCTCTAACCTAGCCAAAACCATCATGGAACTGGTCTGAAAATCAGAAACTACAATTTTAGTTAGTATTTTGAAAGAAACGGGTTAGGGATGGAAAATATACTTTTTTTTTTTCTTTCTAAATCCAGACGATGTTGTTTTAGGGATAGCTCTTTGATTTCTTCCAAGGTTAATCCTTCATTTTGATTTTTTTTTTTTTAATTCTCCTTCCCTCCTCCTGATTTTTTAATTAACAATATTCTTTTGTATATTCACTATGACCATAAGTGCATTATAACATGATCTCTCTAAAAGCCCATATAACTTTTCAGTAATAATACTGAAAGCATGAAAACAGGGGAAATAAGGACACAACATTAAAAGTAAGATTCCTATAAAGCTCTGTCTTTCCCAGCTTGGTGTGATATTGTTTACGAAGCAGCAGGAGGATACTCATTTTCTGGCTTCCAACACTCTGTCTGCCCTGGGAAATTTAATCTAACTAACAGTAGGCAAAAATATTATACTTTGACCAGGCTTCACATACCGTGAAGAGAGAAAGGGCTGGGACATACCTATTTTTAACCAAAAAGTTTCTAAAATTGAATCACTTTTTTATTTTCTTTACTGAGCAGGAACACAAAAGTATTACTTTTTGTGGTAAGCCACACAAATATAAAAATCTGTTGGACTTTGATTGGAAAGAAAAAAACAACACAGCAATAATACACCTAGTAGCAGATTCAAAACATAATAAATCTTTCTCTCTTATTTTTCCCTTTTATTTTTGAGTAGAAAGGAGCATCAAATTCTAACCTTTTGCCTGAAGAGGCTCAGAACGACTCATAGTTTTTCTCCCAAGTATGGACATGCAAAGACAAAGGCTCACAGAATGAGGTAGTTTGGCTTTACGCTGCTTTGCATCAGTTAAGAAACATGCTAAAGATGCCATTAGACCTGCAGATTCTCTCTCTGCTTCTTCAGCAATTTTATGTATGCAAAAAGACCCAGAATATAAGCTACAGCTCAGCTCATTTGATGCATGGCTGCACCACAGAATGAACTTCCACAATGATGCTGCTGACTTCAGATGAGATTTCGATGAGTGAATTTTGTTTATTTTATTAACGTGTCTTAATTAGATGGTACCTATCATGATATAATATCTATCATGACAGCATGATAGTGGGTGCCTGCATATTGCATTGTCCCTTGTTCCTTCTGAGAAACAGAACGCAAGTATCTTATTTCTATTCTTACTTGAAAGCCTTCACAATATTTTTCCTGGTATGATCAATCATTTAGAGGCAGAACACTCTAACAGACTTAACAAAGAACTGAAAAACAAGAACTAATTCTCAATTTATCACTAATTCAGCCCTTGACAACACTAATAGCTCTTTATGAACATTTTGCAGCTGTGTATTTTGCAGAGCTATATCCAAAGTATTAATATTAAAATTACTTAATAGGCTTCATTTTCTTTTTCCTCAGCTACATGGATTATTCAGATAAGACTATGGTGCAATCTATTAGCTCATATCATCGATATATGTTATAGGTTAAAGCTTAATAGGTTTGTGTGACACTGCTCAGATGTAAAGAGCTAGCTGACCTCTAAGTATTTCCACTGTCCTAGATGGGACTATCTTTGTCTGAAGCATATGCAGAATTATGCTTGAAGGTCAAAAACATGACAGATAATCTGGAATCTTTTTTCACAATGGAGCTTCTTTGGCAACATAGTCTATACTTGTCACATACCACAAAAAGATCATGCAGCTTCTGTGCTAGATCCTACATCAAGTTATTCTTACTGTCATCAAGAGATTTGTTTTCAAAACTAGGTGTTACACCATATTGTGGCATTCATGTCAGCAATGTGAAAGGCATAGCATTTGTTCTTCTGATGTGGTATGTTACCCTACTTGTTCTATATATATGTGTGTACAAAAACAAAGCCTTAACCATAACCTTTGAGACTGTATAACATTCAACTGTGGAAAAACAACAACAACAAAAAAAAGCAGTCTTCAGTGGGAAAGCTCTGTTCTTGTGACAGGCTACAGCCATGCTGCAGACAAAATGGCAAACTTTATGTCTAACATTCTGAAATTCTTACATTTACATGAACCACCGGTAGCAGATGACTTTTAAGAGCAGGATGTAGAATGAAGTGTGATCTATATTTTGCATCATCCAAAAAAATTTAAAAATCTGATTGCATAGATGTTAATTTTTCCTAAAAATGCTAAAATAAATAAATTAATTTTGGAATGTTACTTTTTCTAGGTGTTCTGCTCATTCTGACAACAAAAATATCCTGCAATATTTAGATTTCAATTATGTCTGAAACAGTGCTAATATGCCATAACTTTTCAAAATTATTTCAGAAAAAAAAAAATTCTGCTTAATGCTAACTAGCCTACAAATGCCTCTCTAAAGCAGAATGAACACTGCCGTATAATACATTTAGAAAAAAGATTAATCTTTACATTGTTATAGATCAGATTTAAAACACCAAACATTAATTTCCTGGCAATATTAACCATTTTTTGATCATTTCCAACCAAGTGTGAGGAGTGTCTGGGATTTCCCAGTCCACGCAAAATCAAGAAAATGTTTTGTTCAGCTGATCCTAAGATAAAGCAGGAATTCTATATCAAAAGAAGGGAAAGACCAGCTGGATGATAAAAATGTAGCGTAAAACCTGGATAAGAAAAGCAGATTTACTTGCTTAGGACAGGTTTTTAGCTGATTACAGGTAAAATACAGAATTTAGGAAAAACATCACTTCATCAGGAACACAGGGAAGCCTTCTGCTTTCCCAATCAATTGTACTGAAATACTACCCAAATACTATAACCAGTCTTATTGGTATGTCCTGGCTAATATATAGACAGTTATGGCCTCTGCTCAAAATCAGAGACTGCTCAAACTTCTACCCTATGCTTTGGATGTGACAGACATGATTAATAAAACCCTACAATGTTGCATGCTTTACCATTCATTATTGCTAAACCCAAATCAATCAAGCCACAGGGTTCCATTTTAAAAATTAGATTTATTATCTATAAACAGATGTCCTTGTTACAGAAAACCTCAGAGGTTCCAAAAAGTTGCAATTTAAAAAAAAAAAATTCAATTCCCTCTATTTTTTCCCCTTTCTTCTAGTCCAAACCAGACTTTCTCCATTCTTTAATTGCATTCCCAAGCAAGCCTCCTACTTTAGGAGACATAAGCCCTAAAATGTAGCTTTTGGTTATTTGCATGAGAGGGTTTCACATTCCTCTGCAGGGACAGACAAATAGTTACAGCCAGACCCAGCAATGAGTGGAACTGTTCCACACCATAGAAATCCAGAGTGAGTCCAACCAATGTGCCTTTTACATGGCACATGAGTCAATCTGCATCAGAATAGTTGGCAAAGTCTCAGTAATGATTGAAAAATACCGTTCACTGAAATGCTACTGGAGACTGAGCAAGATGAAGTTCAGTCTGGCTCAGCTCAGCAGATCAAGATGCATCGCATCTAGAGTCTATCTGCAACTCCTGCCAGATCATTCCCTGTACTATACAGAGCCCCCTGCACGTGTCACTGCACGGACAGTGGTAATCACAGCTGGTTTGCTGCCTCACTCTGTCTGAGGACCATTTTATATTCTAGTGTATTAAAAAGTGGATGCAGACTTACATATGTCAGATTTTCTTAGAGCTATAGAGGTCTAACATCGACCTTCTGTGTACTGTACCCTGCAGTGCCTGAATCCCAGCCACTACCCCAGAGATCTAAGCTGGGTCTAGAAAACCACAATTTTGAAAGGATGAACTGCTAGGTTTCTCTTGATTCATTCAAGGAGAAACGTATTTTTGGGTAAGGCTATTTCTCCTTTCTTTTCCATTTTGCTTCACTAGCTTATGCAATACTCTTATTGAACTGGAGCCAAATTTTCCCTTTGGTATATTTGTGCATACTTTATCAGCATGCAGCCTCAGGTTGCCTTGGTTCATTGTGACTCAGCAGTGAATTTGGCCAAGTTCTTTTAATTCATACATGCAATTGACAGGTTTTTTAATCTTGACTGATCTACTTTCTGAGTTTAGTTCAGGAATACCACAAAAGTATTACTTCTAGCTTGAAACAAATACAGCACAAGAAGTCTTGTAAATTATTTCAATAGGACACTCAAACCATTCTGGCCAAGGGGCAGAGCTGAACAAACTGTACAGTTCAGGAAAAAGTTGGTTTTACTGGCAGTTGGGCAAAAGAGACCGTATCAGCCTTATCTTCTGAACTTTGGAACTGTCTATATCATATCAATTCCTTTTACATTTCTGAACTGCAAATGGTAAAGACTTGCTCTTACTTTCCTTACTAAGGGGAAGTTTTACAACAACAGAGTGGGGAAAAAAAGAAAGTGATGTGATTCTGGGTCTGATTCTGATCTTAGTGCAAATCAGAAGCAATTCCACCAAATATAAACTGGCTTAGCACATAAGAGGAAGAGGATTTCAGAATCCATCTTAATAGGCTACTCATTAAAAATTATAATCATGATGAATAATTGGTAGTAAATTGGTATAAAAACTCCCCTATTCTTAATAACTTTCACAATATATCTGTAAGTTTTCATAATTATGTTCTGACTTTATTAGAAAGCTAACTAACAGGCAATCTAACAAGGGAATAATATCTACTGTATAGACTTCTACCTCAACAGCTTAATAGAAAAATACAACTCTAGGCCTAGATGACACATTTTGATGACACTCTGTCCATTCCCTGGCAAGGTCAACACAAATCAAACACATCTGAGATGTTAGCAATTGAATCCTGAAATAAAGCATATAAATAAATTTCGACTTGTTGAAAGAAATGTTATGGCTGATGTGGCACTGTACAAAGTCCCTGTTTCACAAAGCTCTTCTGTTAATCATCTTTCACTTCTATTGAATGGGGCTTTGACAACGTTTAATAGTGTGAAACGTGAAAGAAAGCCTAAAAAGGTTCCAATTAAAAATAAGATTGACCCATTCCAACACAAACAATCCTGCATTTCTCTAACAAGGCTGTTCCTAAGTAGTAACACTCTTCTCTTCAATGCACTTAGAAACAAATTTCCAACGATAATGGAAAGTAAGGTCAAGGTACATTCCCCTACTACATGAATAAAGCCTACCAAGCGTAACATGGTTAGGCATAACATCAGAAGATAAGTTGCCTCTACTAAAAAAAAAACAAAAACAAACAACATCAGGCAATATCAGTTAGAAACAGCAAGGGATGATTCTGTTCAAGTGCAAATATAAGTCACTATAACCAGGTAAGTATCCTCATTTCAGCTGTGCTAAGGGTAATTTTCTTTCTAGTGCCTGCTATATTTCAGATTTAGTATGAAAGGAGAGTCAACACTGCATATTGTTTTAGTCATTGCCAGGTGATATTTATATTAATCAAGGACTTTTTTCTAGTTCCCACAGAAGCTAAGAGGGAGCATAGACAGAACAGAGGAACGGCCAGTGCGATATTCCATACCATAGAAGTCATGCTCAGAGTATAAATGGGGGTTGGCCAGGGATCCACGATCACTGCTTGGGATGGGATGGGCAACCAATTATCAAGTGGTGAGAGCAACTTGTGTAGTATTAACTTTGTTTTGTATATTCTTTTACCATTATTATTATTGTTCCTGTTGTTATTTTCTTTTTCTGTTATTGTTCTATTAAATTGTCTTTATCTTGATCTGTAAGTTGTTTTGGTTTTTTTTGGTTTGGTTTTGTTTGTTTGTTTGTTTTGGTTTTATTTTACTTTTCTCTCATTTTCTCCCTACCCTTCCTGGGAGAAGGGTGAGAAGTGAGCAAATGGCTGCGTGATCCTAGTTGCCAGCTGGAGTTAAACCACAATAGTCAGTTACAGACCTTCACAGACACCCATGCTAGAAAGTTTGCAATAGAAAGAGACATTATTCAGTCTCCTGTGTTTGGAATCTACTTCACTGAGTCAGAGGATCATTAAAGCCTGCACAGTCTGAACAACATCCAGACACAGACTTTGGCAAGGACCTCTGAACATACATGTGGAGAGCAGTTCCAGTTTCCCTTCTGAGGAAGGTTTACCAGACACATGTAGTTTCCCAGAAGTATCCTTGGTTTTCAACGGGAAGCAGCATGCATGACTTCAGGGCGCCTCGCAGCTCTAAAAATTCTTTTATTACTCAGAAAGCCTCTAGTTGAATGAGAAATTTCAAACTGGAATGTGGAATCCTCATTTATGAGGGCCAAGGTCCCGTCCCACCCATGGATTTGTGCAACAAAGCTGAAATATGCTTTCTCTTAGAGTTCCAGATACACAATATTTCACCTTGAGATTTCAAGACATAGGATCATACAATCTTCTAGATTAGAAGGGACCTTTAAGATCACTGAGTCCAACCATTAACATAACACTGCCAAGTCTTCCACTAAACCATGTCCCTAAGAACCATGTCTACATGTTTTAAATACCTCAAGAGATGGTGATTCAACCACCTCCATGGGCAACCTGTTCCAACATTTGATAACCCTTTCAGCGAAGAAGATTTTCCTGATATACAATCCAAACTTCCCCTGGCACTTGAGGCCATTTCCTCTTGCCCTATCACTTGTTACTTGGGAAAAGAAACCAACACATGCAATTAGACAGACCTGACCAGAGAAAGACTCTTCACAGGAATCTGAAACAAGACAGAGAGAAAAGACTAAAGCCCTTTTCTCTGAATCAGTTTTCCACCATTCCTGAAACATATTTAGGCTCTAATCAGAGCTAAGATACCTAGGATTCCTCTTCTCCCTACCTGCGCTTTTAATTATGACTCTCTTATTCACAGTTTTACCTTCCTTGAATCTATAGCTAAACATTTTTCTTGCACCCATATATCCTCCCAGGGTTTGAAAGACAAGGAAAAACAGCTCTTGTGCTGTTTGAGATTTTGCACCTGCAGAGAAATCATGAGTCTGTTCCTCTCATCTTTAGGAATGAGTCTAATTAGTCCCAATGTACTTCTATCAAAGCAGTTGTCCATTAAGATTTTACCCATAACCTCCATCCAGCAGAGATGTGCAGCAGCCAGAGCTGTTAACTGACTGACTCCACTTTCACTGAAGTCACTAGCAGTATATCAATATGACAGTAAGACAACCATAACTTGAACTAAGATTCATAAATAGGAGTTCCCCAAAATCATCACACCCTCGAACTAGACAATTTCAAAATGGAATGATATGTGAAACACTGTTACAATCATACCAGCTATACTTATTTCTATTAGGCTTTCTATGGGACTAAGTGAGGAGATCATTAATAGGAATATTTACTTTCTTTTAGCGTGGGCTATTGTGGGAAGGAGAGATGTGTACATTTCACAGTTACATTATTTCCTTGGTTTTTTACTGAGATGAAGGGTACAGAAAACCTAACTTAAAACAGTCAAAGATGGATTTCAGAGGGAAAATGAACATAGTGTAGTTTCTGGTATTTCTAGAAAGCGCCTTTGATTTAAGAGCAAGAAAGATAAATTTAAAAAAAAAACAACCCCACAACATGTATCTTTAATTAGCAAGTTCTTGTCAAGAAATATCCTCAGTAGTCAGTTGGAGAAAATACATTAGGAATGATAATAGTAGGGCTCCCAAGAAAGGACAGTGAGAAGAAAGGGTAGGAATTTCCCACAAAGGGGCTGTAGTTGCTTCCCATGGGTTTGCCAACCAACACTTAGGAATCAAGGAAAATCACACCATCAAGCACCATCATTTATAGTTTTAAGGACAGGAGGTTGCACAGCTTTCACTGCTGCAGCATCATTCCTCTGAGTATGATTTATTTGAACAAACAGAATAAAAGGGTTTTCTGTGTTAGATACTGAAACTGAACAAATACAGAGTAGCTACAGTACTGCCAAGAAATTGTTTTCAGGTTAAGGCCTGCAAAAAATATGTACCAGACAGCGAATGCAGGCTTCTAGTTTTTCCTAATGTTCATAGACTTGCTCCCAATGAAGTGAGAGTGCTCACTCTGTTGTTCTGATGGGAGAATGGCACAACCTTTCAGGTGAGCTCTTCTGTAAGTGAGGGAGAGACATTTTTAAAAGAAAGGTTGGAATTCTTCATAGATGTGAATATCTGCATATTTCCTTGTTAATGAAACTAGAAAGCGATCTAACTTGCTGCTTTTCATTTTAACCTTACCAAATCTATAATGGCTAGAAATATTAGGGAATAAATACCTAAAAGGAAGGCATTTCCAGGCTAGGAGTAAATACTGATATCCACTGGAAAACTTTTTATTATTTTTTTTTTATTTCTATGAGAAAATCCTTCAAAAATTTTAGGCTAAAAATATAAATTGAAATTGGTAACGTAAAACTCATTAATAAAATGACGTTAGTAAATCAGTCTGCATGAGTAATACAACAGAACAAATACTTTGTCCTGAAGTCCTATTTCTGTTCAAAGCATCCAGGAAGATTTTATAAAGAGCCAGGTTAAAGAGACTGTACAAATTATTGGCATATTTTCTAAGCAGAATATGAACTGTCAAGGAATTGCTCATAATATTTCCAGTTATGCATTCCTAAGATACAAATAAAAATTCTTTTGCATATCACTCAATTCATTATGAAAGCAGAGTAAGTTTTGGCCTTTTATGGACAGTTAAATGCTGTACCTGCTTTACTGTGTTTTATGTAACAAAAGCACATTATCTTTCTTCTTCTGTAGTGTTTAACAGCCCATTTTTAAAGGCTCAGCTTGAATGACAACTAAAAAGCCAAGCCTGACTTCCATTTCTGGATATGTTTTTTTGGTATTTGTTTTGTGAAGTAACCTACTACTATAAAGATATGTTAGGAAGTTTATGTCTGTTAATAGAAAAAATGGATATAGTCTAAAGCAGTGATTCTCAACTAAATCCAAATCATATGAGAATGTGCTGCTATTTTAACCAGTCAACAGTCACAGTTCTTTGCTCATTTATGTCAGCCATGTCATTCAGGCAACTTTTCTGAAGATCTTGCTTGAAGATCCCTGGTACAGTATTATTAGGTGTAACATACACCTAAGCAAGGCTATCAAAAGCTAATTTGTCACATTCAACAATGGCAGAGAGAAGACTGAGACCACTGAAGTCAAGACTCTGGGGGATTTTGTCCCCAAATCACTGCACCAAAGCAGTATGCTTCTACCACAGTAATCAACAGCATTCCTTGTAAGAAAAAGAAGCACTACAATATTTCCTAGAGGAAGGATTATAATAATTGCAGCAATAATATACTTTGATTTGGAGTTATATACTGAGATTGACACTGAATTCATAAGTCATCAGGTTTATTCTTTAGTCCACAAAGTAGTGTGGGAGGCAGCAAAGTTTAAGGGCTACTCTCAATAACCCAGTGCATTCTGAATGTTGTCCTTTGTCCTCGGCTGCAGTTCAGACATCTGGCATACCTCAGGCAAAACTGTTCTGCTGCACAAACTAATCCCTTCCATTGCCTCTTCAGTTGCTCAGTGTTTGTGGAAGGCCATAACACCCTCTCACACTGCTTTCATTAGCCTTTAACTTCAGTAGTCTCTTGCCTTTCCTTTTCAGTGTTTACAGCTCTCAGTCATTTAGACGTAGTGTGCCAGATCCTGGACACCATTAACCAAGAGTGCTTTTGAAAACAGAGTGAAATCAGTCAACTGGGAAACTGCACAATTTGTGTGCATTGCTTTGCAAGCAGGATTTCCTAAAGAAGTAAGAGGCTTGAATCTATAAAAGTGCTGATCAATGCCTAGTAACACCAGTATGTGGACATTTTTCTGGTTAAATCAGTTCAACAGAATATCTTTTTGCATTTGTGGTCCTGGACCAGACTTCAACACACAACATACCTGATCCTATAGAAAAACAGCAGCTGGGCCTATATTCAGGTTTTGAAGGAGTTTGAGGCATATTGAGATAGAACGTGGTAAGTCTGTGTCAGTTTCAAATAGATATGTCCTTCTGCCTCTAGTCCTTCTGCCTAGAGAGTCATGCAACATAACTGTGACTGATCCATCCACCTGTAGTTCCCCTCTACAAGTGTGAGCAGAATTCATTAGACTAATCAGCCAGAGAGCAAGAATTTTCTCTCTTCTTCACAGACGATACGGATAATCAGTGTTCCAAAATTCAAGTTATCCTAATTCCCAGAAAAAGAAGCTGTACAAGAGTCATTTCAGGGCAGAAGGATCCATGAGTTAGAGAAGAAAGGGAAATATGGAGTTGTGCTACCCAAGGATGAGAGAGGAAAACGAGGGAGGCTGGAAGCATTAATTTCCATCCTGCTGGTTCTGTGACTGTAGTGAATCACTGGAGCATAAACAATTCTCAGAAAAATCTCAATTTCAGGCCTCACCCCCTTGGGTTTTTTCCTAACAGAGAAAAAAAAAAAAAACATCTAATTTTCCTTACTGCCAAACATCTTAAGTATGCTATAAGGTTATACTAGCAAACTAGTTGAGATACTTGCTATGAAAGGGAGTGAGGAGAGCCTGAGTATGCTCAGCCAATGTTTATGGGACTATATCATTTTAAACAATTTTTGGAAAATGTGTTATAGCCAACATTTCAAATACGTCTCATGCTCAGTGTAAAAGAGGCTTTCCTGTATTAATTCAAAGCACTCTGAAGCCCAGACACAACACAACACTCAGCAGCTCATAAATTTGTCAATGGATGAATTTAGCTTAAGAAAAATAAGCTGCATGAATTATAGGTGTGGCAGGGAGCACCACCTATATTCTTAAAGTTGCTTTGACCCTTTCCAGTTGGTTGTAACTTGTTATAACCTTGCCAAATTTTAACTTCCAGTTGAGAATTTTTTCTAATTTTAGCTAGAAACCTTCCATACAGATATCTGCTATTTGAGCTATTTGGGGAATTTTCAGTCAAAACAGCTCAGCAATTTCTGAGGGCAAATGAGGGGAAAAAAAAATAAAAGCCTTTTATGTCCAGTGTGATAAATGCCTTTGCTCTTTAAGATGATGCAGGGCTCCCATGCTTTGGTGCAGGATGTCTTATTCCTAACTCTGTGCAAACTCCACCATACCTTGTCCAAACAACAAATATTTCAGAAGGCACAATTTGTACATGAAACTGTAGCAGATACTTGCAGACTGGCAAATGCTTCCTAAAATCTCTGTCTGCACTGAACATGCAGTAGCCCTGAGCTGAGCCAGCCTTAACCTTGCCAATGGCTTTTCCAGCTCCTGTGGGTGTACCAGTGCTTCTGGGGCACAGTGGGGTCTGGCGGTTCCCTGGGGCTGGGAGCTGAGATTGTCCAAGATGAGAGGGGCTCCCCAGGGCAAGACCTGGCAGCCAGAGCCCATCCAATCCCCAGTCAGGAGCAGAGAAGCCATCGTGACCCCAGTCACAGGCCTCAGGCACCTCTCTAGGGATGGCCCATGGGCCAGTGGGTGGACCTGGCTCATGGCCAGGCAGGGCAGGGAGGAGCTGGAGAACAGCCCTGCTGTGGCATTGCTGAAGAAGGGGCTGATAGCCTGGGGAAGAGGGCCATTGTGGGGTCCTGGGCCATGGGCAGGGTCAGGGGAGCCCCAGGGGGCAGTCAGGGACAGAAAAACCTTTGGAACCTGACAAATAGAGCGAAAAGGGATGCAGCCTTTTCTGTACACCCAGGCAATGGGATTAGCATGAGCTGACAGGGGAGAGAAGAATTGAAATGAAAAAGATGTGTGGAAACTGTGAAGGATGAAGTTGGGAAGGATAAGCATGATGAAGAGAGTGGAGTCAGAGTGAGAAAAATAGGGGAATGGGACAGTAAACACGAGGCAGAGATGAGTCTGGGGCACAACCTTGTGTGGACAGGCTAGGACATATGAGGAAGAAGGATTTGGCCCAGCTAGTTCACATTACTTTGCAACACATGGAAGGGAGTCCGAAACTTCTGAACTTAAATTGAGACCTGTAAATTCACACCTGAAGTGCTAATGAACAAATACAATGACAGCCTATCACTTCAATCAGGTAACCCTCATTGAGTGGTGGAGGTCTATGTAGTCAATCAAAAATGTCTGCCCTGACAGTAATTGGTGGAGGTCTCAGCACGATAGCACATAAAGAAGTGCCTGGGTGTTTCAATGTCCAGTTTCAAAAGTTAACATGTAACAAAAACGAAACACAAAAAACCCAAACCCCAAATAATAAAATATCTTGTAAAATGGTTAATGCAAAATCAAGCAAACAAAAGTCAGGGGTAAGCAGGCACAATGGTATGAGGAGATCTTTGCGTTCTGATACCATTTGTGGGAAAATTCACTTGAAAATACCTGGTGTTTGTGTAGCAGGCTAGGAGACAATCAGTTTGGGTGGTCCTGGATTGCTTCCAAGACATCTGCTCATCCCTAGCAGAATAAACCCACCTTGGGATTCAAATAAGGCTTTTGTTTGTGCTACTAAAAGGCTTCATCAGTGCACACATTTTCCACATTACACACATCAACTTAAAAATGCCATTCTGTCAAAGTTGTACTGAGAAATTAAATATTAATACCTGAGGTGTGGCAACAGTGGAAATGTGACTGAAAATGAACGGCCAAACAAAGGAAGTAAAACCACAACAAAATCCTGAGGTATATGATCCAGAGCACTAACAGCAAGGAACTTAAAGAAAAAAATAACTGAATATTGGAATCAAATATGTAATACATTCCCCAGTCATTGCTAGATAATAAAAAGGCAGCCAAATCTGTGCCTGTTTTGAGCACTGAAAATTCAGACAGCATTAAAGTTTTAAACAGGTCTATTTTTCTATAATTACTATGTCTATGTGGAGCTATAATTCACAAAGACTCAAAAGTATTTTGAAATTAAACAATGCACTTTCATCTAGAATAATACCACTGGTGAAAAAAACCTCCCAAATAGGCTTTTTACAACAGAGAAATCCTTTCATTAAGAGAGGGAAGTGAAGAATTATTTTCTCCAATTTAAAACATTTAATTAATTTAGGTAGTACAAATGCAATGACTAGAACAGGAATTTATAAGGCAAACAATGATTAAACACTCTGCTGTTACCAAACATTCCTTAGATTCCTTAAAAGCCACAGGGGACAGATTGTCAGTTTTGTATCTCCTCTGTTTGACTGGGCCATGTCTACAAGGGCAATTGTTCCTTCCATGGCAGACTAGGAGGACCCAAAAACCTATCCACTTTTTTCATCTGTAAAGTGAGAACCAAACTACAGTCTTTTATTTGAGAGCGTTTCTTCCTTTGGCACCCATGATTTTATGGAGGCTTCCTCTCTATCGTTGTCAATGACCCACTCTGGTAGTGAGCCTCACACTTTCAGACTTATCAGCTTCCTGCTATTTATTTGAAATACAAGCATTCCTCATCTTGAGTCACCCCTTCAGTTCTCATGGTTAAATTAATTTACCATCACAGAAAAATTACTTTTGACTTCGCTTACACCAACAAAAATAGAAAAATGTTTCCTGATTGTGGTTAATGCATCTAGACCAAAATTCTTGTCTGATATTTCACTTGGTGTTAAGTTTATGAAAATTCAAACATTCTTAGGCCAGAATATTACAGTTTCTAAGAAAACTATTATAAGAACATAATAGTAGAGGGAACTCCATATTTCATAACTGAAAATTATGAACACGCTAAAATCATCATAAGACAATAGACCAGTTATATGGATTGTGTAGCAATGGAAAATTGGTAAGCAGGAGGAGTTGACCATCAACTGGTATGGTCAGATGTGCTCTTCCATTAAGCTATATTGCAAATTGTAATACTGTCATCTTTGTTGTGTTGCCTGATTACTAAATGATGATTTTATTAGGGCTCTCACTCCCTTGCCTTAGGATTTTTCATCTGCACCGTTCAAAGTAGCTCATCAGTTGCAGTGGGTCATATGGAAACATCTCTTTCCTGTGTAGCTTGGTTATACCCAAACTGCCCATGCAGTTCCCAATTATATTCTGTTGCCAACTCAAGGTTTTACTCCTCATTATAAAATTAATGAGTAAAACAAGTTGCAAGGACAAATGTGGGAATTCAGGTATAATTAGCAGAAACAATGCCACAACGTCAGTATTCCTCCTGGCATTTTCTGTATCTTAATCTCCAGCAGAGGTTCCTATTGTCTCTACTGGTACTTGCTCTTGATTGTTCCTCATACCATTCCTCTGAATCATGGAGAAAATTATTCAGAAACTCTTGATCACAGTGCTTCCATTTCTCCTTCTGCTTACAAAACTGAACTAATAAAATTCTTGGTTTGTGAAAATGAGGGGAACAAAGAAGGTTTTTCATGGATGTTAGAAGAAAAATATCCTAAATATCAGAGGTCCTTGTAATTTTCACACAATTTTGTCACACTAAACAGAACAAAATAAGTAGGCAAAATTAAATTTTCAAATAAGGAATATTGTCCTTGAAAGCTCAACACACCAACATGTGAAGAGCTATGTCAGATTCCTATATTCTGAATGTCTCATTGAGCACAAAATGAAATGAAACACTTGTACAAAGCATCTGAGAGGTCCATATTTTAGTATCTGTTAATAAAATTCTCCCACAGTGCCTTTTTCATAAAAAGAAAATCAAAACTGCACATATGCATGCACACATGTATGCATTCATGCCTGTGAATTGGTCACAAAAATAGGATATATGCTTTTATATATACAAATGTGTGAATTATGTATAAATTGCAGGCATTCATTATATTTTTGGTTGGATGCTTTTATGCATGTGATAGCAAAAACATTCCTTAAGGCTGTACTACTATGCTAGTAGGCACTGTGTCAAGACCAAACAAAGAGCCAGTTTAGTCACAGTGCTCTGTATGCTGGAGCGTACAGAAGCTTCTCCATTTTCCTCCACAGGTGAATTTTGTGGATCTACCCCCACCCTCTGCATTCTGTGGCTCCTTATTAGTTACAATATTGAGGACTCAAACTCTTAAATGATTGCCATTTTACCCTAGGAGATCATGGAAACCTGGCAGCGAGATGCTTGGCTAGCTGCACCTCAGAAAAAAATACTGCTGTGTTTTAGAAGCTCAATGTTATAATGCAGCAACTATATCATAGTGCTTTTTTCACATCTTTTCAAATCCTACACTGTTTATAACGTTGGCATGATAAATATGTCTGAAAACTTAAGGTTTAAAAAACGCTTCCCTAGTGCCAGTTAACTCTTAGAAGGATGCATGGAATACTGTGGGAAGGGATGTAAATACTTGGTGTCCTCTCAGTCCACTTTCATTCAGCAAATGGATGTCCCTTTAATTAGTTATAGTTCAGTATTTTAGCTACATTCAGCCAACAGCACATTCAAGAATGTCTGTGACTAGGATTTGTTCAGATTGCTATCTGTGTCATGTCTTCAGACATGTGTTCCTCTAGAGAGACTGCCCTTGGAACAACAACATGTTCCCCATTCTGTGTCTCACAGACTAATTATAATGACTTTTTATATCATAAAGTAGATTTCAGAGATGGTTCTATAATGCTGACTACCACACAACTACTTATTTTTCTGCCTATCTGTAGGCACTTGTCATCTCTAACCTTCCACCCTGAGTTTAAAATCTTTTTATTTGTAGTAATGCAAAGCAGGAACTGGATCTGTCTGGTGGAGCATCTGGATGATGTATAAATAATTCATTCTCCATATATTGCCCACTCAGTGGTCAAATCTTTAGTATGCTGCCCATTTTCATCCAACATTTAACTGACTAAAGTTCAAGTAAGATACTTAAAATTGCAAAGCAATCACTTCATCTTTCAGTATAGCTGATCATCAAGAAATAACATGTTAGAAATTCTTTTGTCTGTCTTTTTGTTCCAGGTTTGGATTAGCATTTGTTACTTTTCTCCGAAGCCTCTCTGTTGTACGTGTTGTTGGGTATTTTCCTGGTTTAGGCAAAAGCATACAGAGAAGAGGTTGTTCAGTGGTTGCTGGGTTGTTTTTTTTTTTTTTAAATACAGCCACTTCCTTTTCCACAGACACAAAGTAGCCCTGTTTGCAGTAGAGCATTTGGTGGACCAAATGATTGCTCTAACAGACTTAGCTTTTTGGCAGTAAGTGTGTACTATTCCTAATTCCTGCTCTCCTTTCAAATACAAGTCATAATATAAATATGTAATTTTAAATATAATTTCTATATGCAGACTAAGCTCTTGGGAAATTTATTTTAAATACCTAAATAAAACATTTTTAAATGTAAATAGATTGCTTTAAAATCTAAATTCCAGAAAGCTTCACAAAGCTGTCAAAGTACTTTAATTTCTATTTAAAAATCCAGTCCCTATGCCATCATATTCTCCAAATTCAGATTCTTCCTTTAATCTATTTTGCAAGGACCACGAGGAATCAGCTCAAATAATGGTTGGATCTGAAGACCTACTTCAGTAAAGTATTTAAGTGCCAGTATTCAGCAGAATATTTAAAGATATTACTCACTTTAAGTGAAGTTTAGAGTGAGCCAGGTGCTTACAGCCTGTGATTAAAGGGAAATGCTTTGCTCTCTAAATAACATCTCAGAATGGTCGATCCAGCTGGTATAAAATAAATTTATTGACATCAATTGCTTTTGGAATTGTAAATTGTTTGTGACAGAGAATATTTTTCCTAGATATATCTATGAAGTACTGAAAACACCGTTAGTGCTCTAGAAATTGAGATTATCAACATTGTGAACAACCATAATACCAAATTTCATAAATGCTATGAATCAGAATATGTTCAGTATCAGAACATGTTCCACAGAAACTCTCAGAATATGTTCATTAGAAACCACAACTGAGTATGTACGGGTTTTAAATTTTCATAAATTGATTCTGAAAATCTCCCCAACAGAACTGAGCTTCATATATTCTAAATGCAGATTTTTTTTTCTCTGTAGGGTTCAGAAATTTTAGGTAATCTTTTATCTTTCCTGTACTTAGTTTCCCTTTAGATCTGATACTGATTGAAATTGAAAGAATACAAGTAACTTCAACAAGGCTTTTCTTGAAATATTCCCGCTGAGATATGAAAAGGAGATGACAAACCACATGCAACAGAAATTATTCTCATGCTATGCAAAGCCCAGTTTTACTGCCTGGTGAACTTCCATGCTGTTTAAACCCAGTCTTTGATTATAGCTTTCCATATGAGGAGTGATGATTTCGGGGTTTTGGTTTTTTTTTTGTTTTTTTTTTTTTTTTTTTTTTAAATCTAGCATCACAGATTGAAAGTCAAGTTAATTTCTAGCTTAGTAACTGCTAATGCAAGACTAACTGGAGTCTAGTCTGCATGCAGTAAAAGAGGCAGAGCTAATAACCACAATTTCCTAGATTAACTGATCACAGGAAGTCAATGCATGAGAAAGTCCGAGTTTGGTTAGTGAATTCATATACAGCCATGTGGAAGCATGTGGTCATATTTTTTAAGGGCTGGTATTTGTTTTCTCATTATTAGGTATGTTGTTGGACAGTAAAAAGAAGCCCAATAGCAAAGGGGAAATTAAAGAAATCTGTGGAGAAAAGACAGCCCTGCCCAGGAAAAGTTGCTGAAAGCATTTGTTTTCAATCTCATTCCAACAATGTTCTGCTTAGCTTCTCAAATGTGTTTTCCACCGTGTGTATGTTCTTGCCTCCTGCTCAAAGATAAAGTTACTTTTTGCATTTTGTTTTCACTCATCTTTATTTTTAATAAATGAATTATCAGAAATAGAAGGGATCAGAAAGGAAGCAGGCTCTCAACTTGAAATTTCCTGAAATTTTAGTCAATCAGGAATTGTCAACAACATCAAATTCATGTTCACACTTCCATTTTGACATGGTGCTCATTATATCCAAGTGTAAATTAAAAATAAGTACCATAATAGAATACTTACTACAAAGTTTTTCTTGTTTTCCCTAGGCGTTATCTACTCCTTTCATATGTTGACTTAATTATATTAAAAAGGTTTTCTTGTTCATAGCAAAATGTTCCATCTTTACAGCAAAGTGTAGTCATCAAATTAGCTTAATTTTATATAGCTTGACAAAAAGGAAGAAGAGATGGAAAACCAAAAATTTTTTGTGATTTTAAATGCACCTATCCTTTATTGCAGATATTATCACCAATACTTAATGATAGACAATTCAGAGCTCCAGCATTGAAACAGAAAAGTTCAAAGGAATTAGGGAAAAGAGTTGATAGCTCTCAAAATATTTTGTTTCTAAAACACCCAAACTTTCAGAAAAATCTGAAAAAAACCTGAACTTAAACTACAATAAAAGGTTTGTTTGCAAGTTTAGGACAAAATATCTTCTGCATTTTAAAAAGTAAAACAAAGCATCTCCACAGATTTTATCTGGCTTTTCAGGTTTAGCTACGCAATAATGAAATAAACTCTCTGTGATTATGGCTATGTAATGCCTGTACAGTTAAAAGGAAAGCATGTTATGTACCAAATATATCACAAGAAACAAGACAAACATGTCATGAATTTCTTCTGTCCCATTGCTATCATTATTTTTCTGTTGCCTTTCCTTCAATTAATAGCTTAAATTAGACTGTAACTCTTTGGAGAAAATGTTTTTAGTTCACTACTGAAGTTTCCAGAATTATTTTTAATCCTGCAATAACAACAAAGCATTGGATAATTTTGGTTTTATAAAATCTTGACTGGAAATTTTGAATGGAAATAATCTTTTCTGATATTTCTGAAATTTTCAGTTTTAACCAGGGACAGTTATTTTGTTCACATTTAGTTCTTTTTACCACTGATATAACCTGAAAAAAAAGCAAAAGTAACCAAACAGCCCGGGCTTTTCATGAACTCTGCATGAGTTTTGCGCTACATTTCAGTTCACTGAATATTTTCTTACCACTGTACCTGTAGTTACTGGTAAGAAGGAACCATAGTACTGTTTATATAGAAATATTGGGTGCATATGAACAAACACAATGTTTTATTTTCAAGACCTTTTCTGTATCTTCTAGTTTTGGACCATCCCCTTGGCTTTCAGCAAAATCAAAGGGTAAAAGTGGAATTCAGCCAGTGTTGTCAAATCAGGTTTTATGTATTGCAAATTTTCACCTAAATTCACAAAACTCCAACCCAACTTCACGCCTAACCCACTTTTGACTCAATTCAGGGTCTTAAAAGTTCTCAAGATGTACCTCCATTAGAGAAAATATGATTCATTTTTTCAAATTAAAACATACACAGGAAAGCCAAAGCCAAGGTTAAGATGCCCCTTGTTCTACTGCTGAGCTTCATTATTTCAGAGTCCAGTTCTAAACTGGAATCAGACTGAGACCAAATTAGCATGTCTTTGTGGCTGAAGATATTAACCTCCATTTTTAGAATGTGGCTCGATACTATAAAAGCACAGATATTCCAGAAGAGACACATTAAGCAATATAATCTATCTTCTGCCAAAATGTTATTGTTTCTACACTGTATTTTCCAGAGCATTATGGAAGCTCTTTCTGAATGACTCAGACAATAAGCTTCCTGTTTTCCCCCTGGGAAGCTATTCCATAGTATAATAGATTGCTGCATTTAAGCAAAGTTCTCTTTATAAGCAGTTCAAATTTTTTTTGCTTTACTTGATGAAGTAGCACTGGTTACTCTCCCTGTGACAACAGAAATACAGGCTGGGCAGAGAATGGACCGAGCCTGGACTTGAGAGTGTTGGTGGATGAGAAGCTCAACATGAGCCAGCAACATGTGCTTGCAGCCCAGAAAGCCAACCATATCCTGGGCTGCTGGCCAGAATTGTGGCCAGCAGGTCAAGGGAGGTTATTCTGACCCTCTACTCGTCTTTGGTAAGGCTCCACCTCGAGTACTGAGTCCAGCTCTGGAGCCCCCAACAAAAGAAGGACATGGACCGGTTGGATCACATGCAGAGGAGGGCCATGAAGATGATCAGAGGGGTGGAACACCTCTCCTGTAAGTTAGGACTGTTCACCCAGGAGAAGAGAAGGCTCCAAGGAGACCCTACAGCAGCCCTCCAGTACTTAAAGGGGACCTACAGGAAAGATGTGGAGGGACTTGGTGTCAGGGTGATAAATTGTGATAGGATATGAGGTAATGCTTTTAAACTAAAAAAAAAAAAGGTAAATTTAGATTAGATATTAGGAAGAAATTCTTTACTGTGAGGGTGGTGATGCACTGGAACAGGTTGCTCATAGAAGTTGCAGATGACCCATCTCTGGAAGTGTTCAAGTCCAGGTTGCATTGAGGCTTTGAGTAACCTGGTCCAGTGAAAGGTGTTTCTGCCCAAAGGGTTTGGAACTAGTTGATCTTCAAGGTCCCTTCCAACACAAAGACGATCTTTAAGATCCCTTCCAACCCAAACCATTCCGTGACTCTACAAACATACATGTCACATACAAGGGTCATTAAATGTTACCATTCCTCCTGCCTGTTTACCAAGTTGTGTGGTCCGTGTTCCAAGATTAGCACATACTAAAAACAACAAACAGAGCAATAGCTGATATCTGCTACATGTAAGGCTATGCCTTATGTTCCCACATTATTCTCATACAAAGATACAAGGTTTTTGTTCTGCACCTCACTAATTTTGAAAACAAAATGAAACCTGATAGGAGGCAATCTATTATGGGCTGGAGTGAGGAATTAGATCTACCGACTCCTTTTACAGCTTCCCATGGTACTGTGTAGAGTGCAACTGCTTATCACACTTAATTCTCTATGGCCTTTACTAGCTCTTGAATTAAGGATACAGGCTATTCCTGGAACAGGGCTTTTCATCTGACCGTTTATATGGACCGAATCCAGATGTGCTCCAGAAGATGACATTCAAGCAGTTTAAGAAGTTATGTCCTCAATTCTTCAGTGCTACTCCCTTGTGTAACTTGTTGCTCTTTCAGTAACTTTCTTTTTAATCAATGTCAGTACATCCTTATTTAAAGCACTGCTATCTGACAAGACAGCTGGCTACATTCAAGCCAACAAGATGGTTTTACAAATAAAGAAGGCTTCAGCTGCAGGAAGTTTTTATGCACACAGAGTGGACTCCAAACTCTCTTTCAACACTTGGAAGTAACATGTTTTATCAGAGATGCATCCTAGGTCACTAGGGTTAGTGTTCTTGACTGTTCAGGTTTGTTAACTATATTAGTACGTACAGTTCCCCCTCAAATTAACACAGAGTATTTTTCTGAGTAATTATGCAGCATATCCATTGGCTTTGTCGAAACCTGTTCTGTGTTATTTCTGTGGCAGACATTTTTGTTATTCCACAGTGCAAAGACACAGTTGTGAATTCATGTAAAGCCTAGGAAGTATAGTGAAGCCTAATCTAGTGAAATTTAGTCTTCACTGAGAGCTAGTCTGACCTCAAGTCAATAAGCACCTTATTAGTCCAGTGGGACAATAAATACAAATCTATTACAAACCAGGTGTTGTTCTCCCATACTGCAATCTGTTTTGCCTAGCATACTTGCAAATAAAAAACATTGGGTGAGGGTTTATGGTCAAACGCAGAGTAAAAAAGTGATTCTCCCTTCATGTCTTCAGAAGACTCCAAAAGAGATTATTTTGCACTGGCCATACTCAGCTCTTACTTATGAATGTTTTTTTGTGTCAGACCCAGGCAACAAACATATCAATAAAAAACAGAGACAAGGAAGGAGTGAAAGGTGAAAGTTCACCTAAGACAGATCTAAGCACAGAGGGTTTACTTTTTGTTTACTTTTTCAGAAAGAACACGCTAGAAGCCACACACTTGGCTTTGCTGACTGCATCCAGAAGTTTAACTGCTCCTATAGCCAGCAACAGCACACAGGGAATAGTGATGCTACTTCCTGCGCTATGGTACAGTCATGCAAGGCACAAACAGACCTGTCATCTTGTAGCTGTTGGTCAACAGAAGACATAAAAATTTCTTTTACTGACAATTTCAGCTTAAGTCAGCAACTTTAAGGTTTTTGAGAAGCCTGTGTTCAAAGCTTTCTTTTAGCCCTGACATCAAAGACAGCATTTGCTCACACAAAGGAAGGCAACTACAAGCATGTGCCTACCATCCATGGGAAATCCATGAAGCTATCCTGACTGCATGTATATTTATAAAGACAGAAATGAGCTCATTAAAATACTGTGCCAGAATTGTTCATACATATAGCTGCAAAGATTGGCAAGGATTGTCTCACATGGAAATCCTCAGTAGGAGAGTAAATGACTGAAGGAAGGAGAAAAAAAAACAGAGAAGGGTAAATATTTCTCATGGTATAACAACAAAATATCCTGTTGCAGGCCTGAGCCATCAATTGGCCTGAATTTTAAATAAACTTTGCTGCCAGCTGAATACTGTCCAAGTGGCAAGTGGCAACCTCTCAGCCTGATACATACCCAAATGAAAAGGTTTTGAGTGCCAGATACCAGGAAGCCAGTGCTTTTAACACCACCACCCCATAAATTATAGCATCTTGGTTTGTGCTGCTGCAGTTAAGGGTCTGTTAATGTTTGTCTTCCGAATTCTAATTCTCAAATGTTTATAATTTGGCCATTAACATGCTCTCAGTATCAAAACCTCGGTACACACAATGGATAGCCAAGAACTGTTCTTAGGTAATTTTTTTTTTAGGAAGAATGCGAGCTGGTTTCCAAAATATGAGAAAGGAAGGAAAGAAGGCAGGAAGGAATGACTTAGTTAAAATAGCTAAAGATTATAATTTTCTTGTGTGTTTGACGACTAGAAATGGCTCATATTTAAAACATGAATTATTGCTATGAGATATTTTTCTTGTTTTAAAACTGTTTTTAAGATGAAGCGTTTTGCAAGAACCTAATCTTTCAAGTGATTTTTGAATGGCAATTGTTTAAAAAAAATCTCAGCCTCTCAAAACACCCAGAGATGCACATGGATGCAGAAGGTACATTAGTGAAACCCACCATCATAATTTAAAAAATGCAATTATTAAGAAAAAGAAAGGAAAACACATACTTAGGAAGGTTTTCTATTCATTTACAGCCCACAGTGTTAAAGCACTTTTTGCTCTGAAGTACACAATTCCTCTGAGTGCTTTTGTGGTTGGATTAAACAAAGGAGTTTTAGCATAGACAGTACCTGTTCAGCTACACTGAGATCACATTTCTCTTTTTATTCAAGCTGCAGAACAAAGAACAGTATCTATGGACACCCAGAAGTACCAGTGTCCTCTACAACCCACTTCATACCTTACTGTATTCCTGGGGAGGCCGATGGGAAGTGAGAAATGGAAATCCTAAGCTACAATCAATCAAAAAAAAAATCCTTTACGCTACAGTGACTCTTGAATTTTCACTTCAGCAAAAACTTCAGGAATAACTTCAGCTTCTTGCAATTGGCTTCTAGCTATTACATGTTGATTAGCCATGTATTTTAGTGAGACTAAATCATCTGGTTAGGATGATTCTCAGTGTTTCTCAGAATGAAGTCCATACTCCTGAAATCTGAAGCTGTTATTGTCATTTGAAACAAGGACACTGTTCCTTTTTACTTCCACCATATTAAGCTACAATAGTGCCTGCCATAAGGTGCATAGAGCTCCTAATAAAACTCTATGTACATAAATATATACAAGAACTGTGTTGTAAACACCAAGTATTTAAAGACACCCTATATAAGGTAACAGTTTATTAGCCTCTAATTGAAGGTTTACACCACTGAACACAGAACAAATGAACACTGTCGTTTGCATTTTCTAACATTGCCTGTTAAACACCTCTTAAAGTATGTGTCTGGTTTTGTGAAAAAATATGTTTAAAATACAGGTATACGAGAACAAAATTACAGATAAGCATGACCAAAAAATAAAGTTTGACACCTACAAGTTTTTGGGAATTCCAAACCAAGAACTGTGTTTGGCTTTGCATTCAGAATTATTAGATAGACCAGGGAAGCTGAGCAATGATTAGGAAACTAGAAGCAACTAACTCTTTACCTTCTACTGAAGTGTGCTCTCTAGGGCTTGGTAAAGGGAAGAGATATTTACAGCTTCAATACACTGAAAATATTCCCATTTCATATACACTGTATATAAACATTGTTTATATAAACATTGTTATTAATCTAATAAGTTGAATGATTTAAATCTCCTTTTGTCACTACACAATGAATTTCCACAGTGGTGGAATCCTTGAAAATTACACACTGGTCCTTTACTGCACACTTCCCTGCTAATCTCTGAGCTGCGAGACTGGTATATGTGAGATCAAGAAGAGTGCAAGTCATGGTAGGAGAGATCACACATTACTGTAAAATAACATGTTTTCTTTAACATTTACAAATAGCTTGAGCTGAGGCACATGATATAAGATGATGAGCATTTCCTTTTTCTAGCAGGCTTGTACATTCTGCTTTTATTCTTGTTTGTTGGGGTTTTGTTTTTTCTTCCTTGACCACATTATGAAAGTCCCTTTTTGTTGGCTGCCACATATGGGTCACAATCTGGACCGAAGTGATTAATCAGTCATGATGTTATAGAAAATGCATTGACCCAAAGAGTATGACTTGGCAACATAGGCAAACTTACTGCATTCCCTGAAACATTTACTGTATCGTTCTGGTGATATATTGATCAAGATTCGATCACCAATAATTTATGACCACTCTGACCTGTATCATTTCTAGAAACTGTCTAATTTCTTCTTCCCAAATCTTTTTTGGATTAAGAAACCAGGTTTAGTTTGACATCTATTTTGTGTTGTATTGTGTTATTTTAGCTATAGAAATGTAATCATTTCCTTCAAGTAAGAGAATTCTAGAGGCAGAATTCTAGAGGCAGAATTCTAGAGGCAGAATTCTAGAGGCAGAATTCTAGAGGCAGAATTCTAGAGGCAGAATTCTAGAGGCAGAATTCTAGAGGCGCTTTTGCAGGAAAGTATCAAGAAAAACACATCTGACTAGATCCTTACCAGGATTTTAAAATCAATACTTGTAACATGTTCTACTTAAAGAGGGTCTCTGTCAAGATTACCACTTGAAGTATAAAGCATGCCAAGTGTTGGCAACTCCAATGCCTTACAACAGACAGTGAAGGAGAGACATCTTCAAATTTTAACTTCACGGAAGGTGGTTAAATATAGCTTTCCTTCTGTTGCTTCTCCCTCTTTATGAAAATCTACAACTATATTTTGTATTTTGGATAGTCTAAATTAGTTATTTTAATTGACTTGAGTTCACTGTGATTTAAGGTTGAAATGTCCTTTTTTATTATTTTTTTTTTAATCATAGTGAGCCTGAAACCTTTCCAAGTGCCCCGCATCAAGATCACACAACCTTTGGAGTTAGAAGTAATAGCTTTTGACAGCTAGCTAAAAAAGACGGTCAAAAAGATTCTGTAGCCTGAAGACTGTAGCCACTTGGAAGCCTGTTTGGGTTATCCAGCTGACAGTTGGTCTATCCGCAAACCTGGCTGGACTGGCATTTTTTGACCAATAGAGCAAACAACTGGTAGTAACATAACTGCTGGCTCCCCAGGAGGGCCCAGAGGACCTAAAGGAAAGCACTGTATGCCCCACAGAACCTGTATCAACCAGATTCAGCACTTAGGGGTCAGAAGTCATCTGTTCCAGTGGCTGATGATAACATGCAGGAGGGTAAAGAAAGTATGAATTAATCCAGAAATTTTCCTGGGACAGCAAAAGGCAGGACATAACTCCAGCTACATTTGTCAGGTTATACCCAGTAGTGTTGCAGAGTCCACAGGCAGCAGACTGTAGTTTTAACTTCACACCAACCAACCATGTGATTTAAGATATGTAAAGAAATATTCTGAATGTTGGGAAGAACATGTGAATAGAAAAAGGCTCAAAATATGTTTTTTTTATATAAACAAGAAGATAATGTACTCTTCATGAGACAAACCACAGGTTTTGACACAATGTCTTTCTCAGATTGTCTTTCAAGGCAGCAGTCATTCTGGTTACATTAAATTACCCATAAGTGAAGGCCCAGATGTATGTTTATCATCTTCATATAAAACCAGACTTCCTTGAATATGAAAAGATAGCTTTGCAGTTAGCTATTTCTTCTGACCAAACACTGGTAGTAATGTTTTAAATAAGTTTTAACAGAAAAACACATAATGAAAAAAATTCTCAAAGTTTTGATTCTGGCACTTTTACTTCTGGAAGGTACATTTGCATTCTATTCCAACTATGATTTTATAAAAGCTTTGTAAAACAATTGAAATTTTCTTTACAGAAGATTATTAAATCTTGTGTCAGACTCCCACAAAATGCAAAGAACACAACCTATCAGATGATTTCCATGCTTCAGTGCAATTCCAGTGGGGACGCTGCTGGAAAGCAGAGATCTGAAATGTCTAGCCAAAGAGGATGCACTTTATTCTGCTTTAGAGGGATTGCAATGGAAAACTTAGAATCTTCTTTTCTGTTTACACCACAACCCATACAGAAACTCTTGGCAAACACGTGAGTTTCTTTTCATAATATGGATGTCTCTCTGATGCACTGGGCTGCTCAGAGAGAGGGATCTCATCCTATTGCAGACAACCCTGAAGTATTTTGAGTTCCACAGCCCACTTTTTTGGGCTAAGTACTGAGGTTCACCCTTTCGCATTCAAACTTGATTTGCACTTAACTAGTCTGTCCAAATTATTTTTTTGTTATTCAATATTCTACTCATATGTCCAAACTGCTTTACTAGGAAGCATGTATTTTACAGTCATATTGCTTAAAAGAAATTATCTGTCTACCAGAAATGAAACAATGGATCAATTCAGGTCAATTGTTGGAAGTTTTTTTGTTAAATGCCATGCCCACAGAAGTGAGTAAATCATATACTAATTGGGATGAGAAATAAGTGGAGTTTTATTCTTTTGTATTGTTGTGTTGACTCGCTTCTTGACAGGGCTCACAACTGCTACACTAGAAGAGTAAATCATCTATGTTCCACAGGTTATTCAGAGAGCAAATTCATTTTTTATTTTTATTACTTTGAGGAAGAGGCTTTTTATTGTTTTCTTGTAGTTTCTTTGAAATTGGCATAACCAAACGCTGGAAAGACATGTCAAATGGCATAGAGGTGTTCTGCAGTGGATTTTAAAGACAGATTTTTACAAAAAGTCTATTATATGTTTTCATACATCACATTACTATGATGCCTTTCAACAATACCACCAAAGAGGTTAATTTCATGCTCTTTCCAATGTATCCAAAGGCTCACTTCAATGTTTGGTCTGATGGAAGTGTAATGTGTACAAGGAATCTGATCTGGAATATGGCCTGCTAACAATCACTAAAGGAAAGTTTAGCCATATCTAGCTTTCCCTCAGGAATGATGACTCATATATATACTAAGAAAACATTTTATGCAAACTATTGAAACATGGATTCAGATCACACAATGTTGCTTTTACACAGATGATTTTTAAGGTGAAAACAAGTCTTTAAAACCAACTATTTCCCCTTTGTGTTGAATTTCCTGAAAGGAGTACAAATCCTGAACAGCCATATGCACAGGTGGGACACCTTTGCTTACAGTTATGTGAAATTAATGACACCCATGTTGCTAATCTTCAGTAAAAGGAATGTACACTGTAAAGTAATCCAGCAGACCTGTAGAGAGGCACAGTACCACTTTGACATATACTTTATATTCCTTGGCACTAGAGTTAAGGGAGTGGTTATTTCATTCCTATGTATTTTGTACTGATGGGAGATAAACAGCAAACTTCAGCATGCAAGAATAATAAATCTACTGCAGAAAATAAATCTGATATTTTACAGCAGTTATAATTCTGTTATTGGTTTAAACAAAAGCTGTCTGGAGGTCTTACATTCAGTGGAGGTCTGCCAGATAATATGAATCAAAAAACAACCCATATGGTTTCCAGGCTGTTTTCAGTTGTTTATATAATATTCTGCAACCATATAGAGTAAGAGACTCTGGTGCACATCTCCAGGATGTAAGGAAAAAAAAATCACTAGTCAATAATAATAGTTGAGTATTAGTACTTCCACTATACAGTTTGTTCATGTGTTCTCATATGCTTACTAAAAGTGACTGAACTTTAGAAAGAGACAACGTTTTTGAATATAAGCTAGCAAAATTGTCAGACTTCTTCCAAAGTTATTCCAGCCATAAAGCTTTCGTTTAATGAGTTCTTAAAGATGTCTGATGGAACAATTCAGTACAAGACAGCATTCCTAACCAAAGCACAGTGCTAGAAGTGTGTACATATTTGGTACAGCTTCAGCTGCCCACCTTGTTATGCCTCCTGATAACAGGAGCATCTAGTGCAAATAGCATCACTTTATATATTTGTGCCACTGCCTCAACAGAAGCAAGGTCAGCACCCTATCCAACCGAGTACATAGGATCTGTGTAGTCATTTACCCAAACAGCTGGGTTTTGTGTAATGGAAGTTTCTATAGGGGGAAAAAAAAAAAGAAAAGATTCAGAACTATAATACTGAATTTGGTGGTGATCAAGTCCTTTAGACCTGGAGTAAAATTTGGTAGCTATTCATGTTATTTTTCATTCTGTGAAAGTTCAATACATTAATCCCAAATATTTCTTCTGCATCATTTATATATGATGTGGTAATTGCTTGTCATGCAATTATATGGCTTAGCTCTTTACTTCTTTATATATTTGGGTTCAAGTCAGAGCAAAATTGTAAATTAATTTTGAGTAATTGGTATGACTTGGGTTTAGAATTTGATGCAGCACAGATGTTAAGCTTGTACTGATGGGAAATAATCTTAAAATCATCTGAAATCAGTGTAGAATCATGGGAGATAAGAAGAAAGACTGAGAAACGGTTGAATTGGTTGAGATGAATGAAGCTTTACTCACCCCTTGGACTAAACATTTTACCCTGTTTTTTCATCTGTACCTACTTCTGAAGTGGCTGATTTCCTGGTATTTCTGGGACATCAGAAAATGAAAACATCAAAAACCTGTTCTTATTACAGCATGAGCTGTTTTTCATTTCCTTATGAGATTGTAACCTGGAAAGAGCAGCTCATTGCCTAGAGCAATATTTTGAATCAAAGAAAATGCAGAGAGAAGAGCTGTTTCTCATGATAAATGCAGCCACTAAGCATCTTTGCTGACAGCATATGAAAATCACAGCTAAATGTGACAGAACAGAGTCACTTCCCTGATGGTGAAGTAGGGTGGACGCACTCTGCAGATACCGAGTACTTCTTTGCTGTACCTACTTGACACACTTTTACTGGTGGAGGACCTAATATCCCAGTGCAGATATCTCCTGCAGTATCTCTTCTCCACTAGTGTTTTCCTTAACATTTCTTCTAAAATTTATCTTCTCATTTTGTAGTGCTTGGTATATCCATTCCTAATTATGTGAAGTAGAAGTTCAGTTGAATAGCTAAAGGTAAAAAGTTTCTTCATCTCTGTATTTTTGTGAGTGATATGCTAAATGTACAGATTAGATTTTTGGGATGTTGGCTTTTATTCCAATCAAATCTTAAGTATGCTTCCTTTTTTTTTTTTCCTTCTAATCTCTGTGTCCAAGTACAGTGGAAGTGACACAAAGATCTTTCTCATTGGTGACCACAAAATTACCACAAGCATATATCCTGTTCAAATTGCAGGGGAAACAGTTGTGATCTCAGATGTTTCATGTGGTAACTCTCGGCAAATGGGAACATTTAATGGTAACCATAGTATATTTATTTCAAGTCACTTCCCTAAAAGTATAATGTGCTCTGTACAGATAAGTTTTGAAGTGAAATCCCAGCTACAAGCTCTTTTAGTATATAATTTAAATGTATTTTCAGTAAAGACTATATTTGCCTTGTAGAACAGAGAAAGTGCCAGTCTTCCCATGTCACAATCTTACTTTTTACTTTTGTTATATAAATTATTAGGGAGGTTTTGGCTAATGTTGCAAAATCTAATAGGCAAGCACAATATTTTTTTCATGTTTAAACAGTGTATAGGAGTCAAATTCCTTAGAGAAATCCAGATTCTTCCTGAATTAATGCTTAGGGTTTTTAAAATATCTGGTATAAAATTTAACTCAATTGTTTGGGGGTTTTGGGCTTGTGAGATAGAAAATTATTTTGAATATGCCCAGTTACTAACTTGTAAAATTAAAAGTTATTCTTATCCTAATGAGTTCAATTGGCCTGTCCTGATCTTTGAAAAGTTTGGGCAATTACTTTCCATTTTTGCCTTCCTTGAAGGACAGTAGTAATACAAAGTTTATGGATTAAAGTCTACTACCAAATATTTTGATGTTTTCCCTTACTAAATACTGAATGGATCCTGAAAAGCAAGCAATGGACTATAGCCCCTAATACAGAAAAACAGAAGTATGATTACCTCTGCTCCTTACATGTCATATCACCTCCCTAAACTTTGTTTATCTTAACCCAGAGTGATGGCATCTTCTTTGTGCTCCCATCCTGACGTCTAAAACTACCACATTGGTTAGAAATAGCAGAGAACCTATCTGAGTCTTCCATCAGAGAGGACATCCACCTGCACTGTTAATTTGGTATTCTGAACGAAGACAGGAACCCTTTAATTCTTCAACATGATGAAAATCATCGTGTTGTCAGTGTTTCCAGTGTTGAAATACTTGTTCAACACTTCCAGTGTTGAAATACTCCAAAATTTAAATGAACTGCAGGGATAGCATTAGCAGGAATGTCAGCAAGACCAATAGGATCTTGGCAGTAGACAGAAGCATTCAAATTCATCACATGTACACAACTCTATAATCTGCATATTTCATCATAAGAGAAAACTGCTTGTAATTCCTCTCATGTATAACTATTTAACTATTTTACTAAAAAGCATAATGCTAAAAACTACCAAAAAATTGTTATAGATACACATCTGACAGGTGGAACAGATAGTGCCAATTATCTGAATGCAACGTACCTATAAAATACATTTTGTTGATATTCATCCAAGTCATTTTATGGCAGCACTGGAAATAGACCTGATGGTTTTCATTACTCTGATAAAAAGAAGCTGATCCAATGTCAAGATGTTCAGAACACAAAATCTGGACCAACTACATTTTTATTTCAGAATTTCCCCTGACTTCATTGAGATTAAAATCTCCCCCAACATCGAAATATGATCTACATATGACAGCCTGACACCTGCTCCAAAATAAAAGTAACAAGCTAACAACTGCAGCTCCAACCATGGGCAGAATGAGGCACAAAGAATATTGTGTCTATTCCAAATAAACCTGGAGGGGCAATTTGTAAACACAATTACACATACTTCCTAGATGAACTTTCAGGCAATGTATTGGGGTTAAGACTAATTTTCAAAAACTACCAGATCTTTATTTTTTCCCACTGATATCTCTATCTAAAATGTAGTCCTGCTTGTAGATTCTTGTCCCAATACATTCTATTGGGTTATTATATTTATTTTGAGGAATGAGTCTTGGTACTGGATCACCCAAACCATTTCCCTTAGCACCAAGGTGTTCAATGGAGGTCTTTCATTCATTTCTTAGTCTATCCCCTATTATTATTATTAGAATGTGTCTCAAATCGCTTTCACCATTTCATGAATACCACAAGGAGTGGAGTGAAACGCTGGTGCAAACACTGATGATCTTCAGAGGTGCAAAGCACCTGCTGTGAAAAGCTGAACTTTACTTTCCATTGACTCCTCTGGAGGAAGGGGGGATACATACATCCTGGGACGGAGACCTAACTTCTCTTTAACCTTTCACTTTTCTCATAACAGCCTTTCAGGAGACGATGAAAACAAGCTGAGAGAGTCTCTAATAATCACATAAAATTATATGGAATTTCCTCTTGGACAACCACAAGGTTATACTATCCAGTGACCTAGGTGTATTTATGGAATACAGGAAACCTTTACCACCTTTCCTTTAGGCTTTGAAAATAAACAGTCTTACATTAAAATACACAAGTGCCACACTGTGTCTCCACACCATTTTAAGGCATCTTACCTAGGAGTCTCAGCAGCCAAACATCTTAGAGATGAGGAAGGGAGCCTTCAGTTTCCCTTACTGTACCTCCTCAGGCACTGTCACCTACAGAGCACAGAAGTGCTGGATGAATAAAGTGTTGTTTGGGTGCTGAATTGTGAGACTTTTGGCAGTACGCAGTAGTTGATTGATCATCTCACAGATTTGTTTGGAAAAAGATTTATAAGCCACCCACACCTTTTCAGTAACAAGCTCGTGCCTTTCTTGAAACAGAAATGAAAGGTATCTGAGCTAATTCTGATACAGGTCAGAAATTGCCAGGCAAGACACTTGAAATATCCAATTTCTGTGACAAACAGGATTCTATAAATCTTACTTTTCTGTGGGTGAAATCTTCCAAAGTAGCCATTTACTCCCATTAAATCCTATTCAGATTATCCAGGAGACAGGAGGCTAAGAGAGCATATCAAGACTATTTTGCTAACGCCTACAGGTGGGAACTAAAATATACTTAGCTTCAGGTGTATGCAATCAAAACAGTCTGAATTTTAAATATTAAATACAATTAGTGGATTGCTAGAAAGTAAAGTATTATTCCAAAATCATGTTTGATTACTTTATACATGAAAATTGCAAACCGATCACACACAATATAAAAATGGCAAATATTAAAGCACATCTACAAGTTATTTAAATCATGAAAGGAAACAATTTGAAAAAATCCGCTATTCAAATAAGTATCATCCAAGGATGGAACTACAGTTACATTTCTACCATCATTTCTTCCTTGGCATCTTCTGAGATTGCCAGTTACCATTAAATTTAACAGATGCTTCCAAAAATAATACTACTAATAAGGATGTCTGGGTCAATTACCCTGCAGCTTAATAGGCTGCTAAACAACTAAAATGACAATAATGCTAAATATTTTGTCCCCAAGTGGACTTTTGCCTACATTGTTCAGGAAGCAGTGCATTTACAGACTCTGCAAAGTTTCCAACCTCTGCTGTCATGCAGGTCCTCACAATGCCCAGGATGCAACATCTCCTCAAGCTAACAGTAAAACTGCAGCAATGAACTTTTTTGTCTTAATGTTTAAATAACACAATGTCCTCATGGCTCAAGGACAGAAATGAAAACCACAGCCTAAATTCAGGCTGTGCTTTTAGCACCACCCTGACCAGTAAGTGGTTCTTTCAGAACCCTTAACTCACAGAAGGCCACATAATCCTGAGTAGGATTTAGCTTCCAAGAGGCAGCAGTTGGTTTTAATACTGAGAGTGATTTTAGAAAACAAGAATTTCTGACATTCATTGAAAACTATGCTGACTTTTCCAAAAACAAACACCATTACTTGGTATTCCTAAGCCAAAACAGTAAACCTGAAACATCATGACAGACCTGAGGATGATGGATAGCGTGCCTTCAACCACCATGGCAATGGGAAAGCCACATCTACATTACCCACTCCTTCCCATAACAAGGCAGGAGCAGGATTGTTTTAGTGATTTTCCTAGGAGGATTCTTTTTACCATTACACTGTCTTTTAGACTGTTGGCTGCCACCAGCTGACCCACAGAATCATGGAGTTCAGATGCAGATCCGAAAGAGAACCTGCCCAGAGTTTGAATAGGGATAGCTTCACTGTTTCACTCTGGCCCTTCCTATACAGCTACATGCTTTTCTCTGTAGGTTTAACTTGCTTGTTTTTACTAAGCATTTTAACTGAGGAAGTACACAGGAAGACACATTCCATATCCCAAACAGTTTACAGCAAACTTCTACACAAGATGCAACAAGCCCACGTAAGAATCATAAAAGAAAGGAGCAAGATGGAGTGTAGGAATGTACTCGGACATAAAACATCTCTTCACTGCTCAGAATGGTCCTTGGCTTCACATTCCTAGGTAGCCACAGTTCAGTAGCATTTTACTCAGTAACACTGCTGTTTCCCATGCCCTTTCCCTATGATTTTGTGCAAAACCAAGTTCATAATATTATTCATACTTTGGCCATAGATTAACCAAAGATTATCAGTTGACAAAAATCACTAAAAAAAAATTGAATTATCATTTTATGCTTCAGCACTTTAAAGACATTCCAAAGTACTGTTTATGGTCAGTATGTTAAAGACAGTAACGTTATGTTAAAAGAGCCACAGTCTCACTATAGCATTGGTATATGCATGTACACAGTGTAAAATATAACAGGGACACAGCCTGATATCTTGGAAAGCAGCTATGATAAGGAAGCCTAGAGAAGGGAAAAGAATAATGAATCTAAATGCCAGGTGTGCTACGGTGAAGCATGTTCTGACTATTCTACCCAGTTCACATACTCTGTATTTTGTCATGTCTTGATATTTCTGCACTCGCAGTCTCTAAATCCTGGAGCTGAATGTTGGCCCGTAAAAGAAGTTTTTTGTTTTCTGTCTGTAAAAATGAATGAAATACACTGAAACCATATGGCTAATCTATTCAGTATGTTTTTCAAATGTGTTCTAGTTTTTCTTCCCTCAGTCATGGTTAGAGAGGTGTCCTTTCAGCCTAATCTCTCTCCTCCAACCAGATGTACAAACATGCCTCTTAGAAAGTAAAAACCACTGGAATGAAATAAGGTTAAAAACACACACCAGTTTTCAGTATCTCATCATTTTCCCTTCAGTGACATACATTTGTGGATGTATTAGTGTATACAGTCCGTGCATTTATTGGACTCCAATCTTCACTGAAATCCCCTGTTAACCAAAGTTGCCAGAATAAATTGCTTCCTCAGTTGTTTATAATTTGTTGAAGCTTCTTTGCAGTTTCTGCAATATTTTAAGAACTTGTGATCATTCTTGAGCACGTGCACAATACATTCATAGTAATATTTGGGTAGTCAGACCTGTTTCTTCCCCTAATTTTTTCAAGTGAAGAGACAACAACACCTTACTTTTGAGTTGCACAATGTTCAGTAACACTTTTTTTCTACTACTGTTTTTATTTTCTTCATTTATTTTCTTCAGCAAAATCAAAGTGAAATGGAGACTAAAATTGTCACTACTCACAGTTAATATTTAAAATGTTAGTCCAGTAAACCTAGCATGCAGGAAGCCATGCTTACAGCCAATATGATATCTGCATTAAAGTCTGAAGAGTTATGCCCATTGATGCTTTACACTCTGTAGCATTTACAGTGCTTTCATCCGTCATAATTATTTGTACCAGTGGAAGCTATTGAGAATTTAAGACTTTCTGCAGTATTAGAAGTGACTTACTGGTCATCCATTTTAAATTGAATGTAGATATCTCACTCTCCAGTAGGTCAAAAATTTTTCCTCCTTTTCATCTGTGTAACCCCAGCAGAGTCATTTCTGCTGGATAAAATAGGTTGCAAGAATGTAATGGACATAGAAAGAAGTCCCAGGTTCACAGTACACCAACATAAACTTGCTAAGGATTTAAAATGGAGAACAAAGCCTGGCCCAACAAAGGACTAGCTATGTGAAGTCAATTTAGTCATCTACTAGACTTACACTTTCAAAATGCCTCCTTAGGCAGAGTTTCCAATTGCTTCCTCACAAGTACTTAAGATACTGGGTTAGGTTCAGCCTCAGAAAAATGCAAGCAATATGTAATAAGGTTAACATATCTCTTGCTATTTTACATCCATGCAAAATGTTTAGTATTTCAATACTGTGCTAACTTTGGACTGCTATGTAGAAAGTAGAGGCTCCACATTCCCCCAATAAACAACCATTGACCCTTTGCAATCTAAAAGTCTCTGAACTCACAGTACTACCGTCACTCAAGGAAAAATTCAAGTGAAAATTCAAGTCCTTCTGAGACTTAAGCAAGCATCCCCACTCAAGGGGAAATCCTGGTATGCAGCCCACTGCCACATAGGAGAGCTCAAAGGACATTTGGGCTGTCCACTGTTTATAGAGTAAGATAACTGACCTACAGCCATATTCTCATAGGAACGAAATACCTAGGTCCCCCAGGCTGCCTTACCAGCCATCCCCCAAAGTCCAGGTGCAACTCATAAGTGCCACTAATTGTTATGGCTTGAGAAGGAGCCAGGGGGGAAGGGAAAGGGGGAAAAGGGGGAAGAGCGCACAGCCACAGCTTAGGAAAAACTAAACTACTTTAATGAAATATAATAATAAAATTTAAAAAAAAAATAAAAAAGATACAATATATATGAATATAAACAAAACTGTATCAAGTTCCCAGGAGGATGTCACTAACCAGCCCTGCAAAGCTTCAGACTGGACTCAGTGAGGAATGGGAACTGGATTCCAGAACTCACCAATGGAGATCAAAGGTAGATAAACTGACAAGGTCCTCCTCAGACATCCATCATTGACAAAAGAGAGCCATCAAAGACAAGTCCTTGAAAAAGAGCCAACCTGACCCCTTTGGCCCCCCAGCTCTTATACTGGTCATGGCAAATGGGCTGGGACACCCTATTGGTCAGTTTGGGTCACCTGACCCCTCTCCATGGGGTAAACAAGCCTCAGCTGGCCCCGGTTGATGTGGCAACAAGGAAGCACAAAGGCCTCCTTCATTGAAGAGAGGGGTGTCTTTGTTCCACCCCACACCAGGGCCATACTGGCACGCTCGGTTTTCTGGATAACCCAAAGTTTGATGGCAGCAAAATCTACTTGCACGCTTTTCCGAAATAAACAGAACACACAAGGTGCCTTCCTTTGTCAGCTCTAGCAATCTTCACTTTAAAAACAATTCCTGCAGATCACAGAACGTGAGGAAAAAATCTTGGAATTTAGATCTGGATTTGATTTTCTGTCAACCAGAAGGACCAGAAAGTCATCATTCTAGTAATAAGGAGGATGTGACCTAAAAATAGCTTTTCAAGTCAAACTTTTTACTGTGTAACACCTTTCATTCATTGCAGAGTGAAGATAGAAAATTTGGCTCAAAGTAACTGGACATAATCATCTTCCTTTTTAAAAGATAAAATCTCTCCCTGTGTTGCATGAGCTGTGCTGCAAAATCTGGCAATCTGCTTTTAGTTACTGTTTTTTTATGTGATGCAGAGTGCCATATTTTAATATATTGTCCAAGCCATATGATTTGAAATAAATGGCAATGAATGATATTGTTTTCTGGGTTCTTTTATTTGCATGAATGCTTGAAGTTGCCTGTATATCCATAGCCAGTATATACAGTCTTAAATAGTGCTCAGAATAAAAGTATAGATAGTATAAACAACCATTCTGGATCCTCTTCACAGAATGCAAACAGGAGGCCTCTGTCCTAGCCTGAATTAGAGTAATTTTAATAATGAGAAATAAATTCAATCTCTAGAACTCATCACAATAAGCCACCCAAAAAAATGTAAAAGTTTTCAATCTGGTTTATGAAATGAAAAATTCCTTTCAATTGTAAAAGGAACAAGTGAAAAATTAAATGGAATATATTTAAATTCCCACTCAGGAATAGCTTGTATATCTGGTAGAGTGTCATTACAATGGAGATTTTACGTATGCAAAGGAGGTCAAAACCAAGGACCTCAGTTTGCAGGCTTTTTCTTTGAATCAGCAGTTTGTGGGAACTGGCCAGGCACCATGAACTCATGCCTTGAAAAACTAAGAAATCTCCCTACAGAACATACAACCCCAGAACCTGTAGATCCTGTGAAAAATGGGTTAAAGTTTATTGTAATGCTCATAAAGGACTGTTCACAGGAGATATCATCTCTGTCCTGTGCACTTCCCCTGATTTCAGTGAGATTATCTCCTGAGAGAAAACAGATGCTGCAGGATTCTCTTCTTAGTGACTTATGCAATTCATATAATTTATAACTTTTATATAGTTTCTATAATTTCTAACACTTTAAATATCATAAATGAATTCTTTTCATTAGCTGAATTGGGAATTTCATAGCAGTACAGACATACATTGATTAAATTTTATAAAACAAAATTTATATAAAAGAAAGAAGCAGTTACCTCAGCAGATCAAAACAAGTCTATGCAGTCCTGAAACCTCACTTGTCTGATGTGAAAGTACAAACTATAAATGAGAAGACACAAAATGTGTTATTACTAACCTGATATATGAAAAAATTTATAGTTAGTGGACATGTACCAATGGTGCAACTGATGCGACCACTTATTGCCTGGAACAGGTAAATCTTTTCAGCAAGACTGCATTTCCAAGCATGTAAATTGGACTCCATCTTTAGCTGCTATTTCAAAGTATCTGGAAGCACTGCACATTTATTCTCTCTTACAGAGAAAAAAGAGAGAGATCATCCTCTTTGATTCATTCTTTATAGTCTAGCAGGATACTGTACAGGTAAAATCCCTCATTATTTGAAAAAAAAAAATTTAATAGAATCCATTTTTTCATGTATATTTTAAATTGTTTTGTGTCTTTTTTTTCTGTGGCTTTGATACTTTCTGTACTTACCTTACTAGGATTTGTAAGATAAGATGATGCAATTTTTTTTGAGGGAAACTGGCGTGGCTGGAAAAGCATACAAAGTAAACCTTTTTGCTATGTTAGCTGGTCTAACAAAAGCTATGACTTTTCCCTACAGATCTGGATTAATTTGTATCAACAAACCCTCATGGTTACAGCAACAGTTTGATTACTAGATTTAAAACACAGGCACAGGATTTATTTAAAGAAATTAACATCTAATTAAACAAATGAATGTATTTCCCTAATTCATCATGGAACATACATTATAGTGATAGTGGTGATTAAGTGATCCTTTTTGAAAATTATCAACATTTTTTAAACACAGAAGAAATTTTCTGGGAAGAAATTAGTATAAATGGCTAGGAGAACTCTACAATAAAAGCATAGTGCACATTCTGCTGATCTAAACATTATGACTGATGCAAATCAGCTGTACGTGAATAAGCAGACCAGAAAAACACTGACAAATTCAAGGGAAACTTCCTTGTCTCACACTGATGTTCGTAAAGATGTGAAGCCAACCCTACTCTCAGGCAGTTAGCTTTTCCAAAATGTGACCATAAAATGGCATAAGAAAAACACTAATATTTCCTCTTGGGTACGAGTGCATTTCCAGACTTTACATGTTATACAGACCGCTCAAAATACTCAGCAGATCAGGCATGAACAGCATTGACACGTTCAAAGTGACATGATTTGTCTGTGACTGTACCATCACTGATGCTCATCTCATAGCCTCAGGAAAAGGCAGAAGGCAATCCACCTGTTCCTAGTCCTCTACCTATTGAATATGAGGAATCCCAGCTCAGGAATTAATGAAACCAAGTAAAATATTTGTACAAAATGTTCTTACACATAAAATGGGTAGATCCGGGTCACTGTTGAAATCAGTGACTCATCTGGATTTCTAATTTGCTATGAAATATTCTTGGATAATATTGCACACTCAGAAAAGAGATGATAGATGGGAGCATGTGTACTTTTCTGTAAATATGAATCAGGAAACCAGGACATAGTTGAGGAATTTGTTGGCTAGAAACTCCAAATTGAAAGAGAAGGAAAGACAGAGGTCATGCTTTTATCCTTACTAAAAAAAATAATAATAAAATTAATCCAGAATTTGGAAAAGCAATTCTGTGATTATTGTCATACAGCAGTTGCATAATCCTCATGCATTCCCAAGAATATCAGACTTCATTTGTGTTCGACATCTTTCACAGAAGGACAGAGGACTTTGTGAAGTCCCATCCTTCTTTCTTCGGTTCAGTTTTCATTGTGTGGGTTCATGCTGGCTGAGAGAGAGAGTCTGAACAATTTAGCACTGCAGAAGGTTTCCACTCTTTCTTTGGTAGTGTCACTACATATGAAATAAAGGACTCAGTTCATACAGCGCTGTTTGTCTTACTACTTGGCAGAATCCATATGCCCAAGCTGCAGGTCAGCAAGGAGCTGTGGGAGAAACAGGTGCCTGCAGATGACAGGTGGGCAGACAAAGCACTAGGAAGGGCTCACTGTGAGACAAGCTCACTTTGAGGACAGGCTGAAAGAGTTGGGGTTGTTCAGCTTGGAGAAGAGAAGGCTCCAGGAAGACCTTATGGCAGCCTTCCAGTAACTGAAAGGGGCCTACAGGAGAGATGGGGAGGGAATCTTTATCAGGGAGTGTAGTGATAGGACGAGGGGTACCAGTTGTAAACTGAAAGAGGGGACATTTAGGTCATACATTAGGAAGAAATTCTGTACTTTGAGGATGGTGAGACACTGGCCCAGGTTGCCCAGAGAAGCTGTGGGTGCCCCATCCCTGGAAGTGTTCAAGGCCAGTCTAGATGGAGCTTTGAGCAACCTAGTCTAATGGGAGGTGTCCCTCCCCCTGGCAGGGGGGTTGGAACTCAATGATCTTTAAGATCCCTTCTAACTTAAACCATTCTATAACTAGTCACATTCTGCAAAGGAGTTGAAGTCCCTGACCCATGTATCTAGTGTGTATGCCAGCGGGCCAGGACTTACGGAGTTCTGCAGCAGATGTAGCCACTGAAAAAGCTTTACTGGTAGAAATAAAAGTATTGGGGGAATACATGGTCCAATACAGTTTTAAGCAGCAGCTGCATGTAGTTTTGTGATTAAAAGAGGTATCTATCTACTCAGTTACAGTCATACATACCCTTGTGAGTCCAGTTCCTGATGATTAAATTTTAGGCCTTTTGGCCTTGGAATAATTTATTATAATCTCTCTGGAACTGCTGTATTATAGATTTTAAGTAAATTCAATTAAACCAAAGCCCCTTTATTCCTCACAAGAAATAACTAAGTCTTTGAATAACTAACTGAAGCAGACACTGAAAATAATAATTCTCCCAGTCAGTGGGATCATGTGTATGTTCTGTTTCACACAATCTACTTTGGGTTCCAAGTAAAGACAAACTTTACACAGTAAGAAATCCCTTAATTAGGTTAGTGATAGAGAAAGCAACCCCAGTGCATTGCTGTAAGCAGCAATGTGTGAATTTTCTATTCAACACCACAACAGTGGTCTATTTATTTGGCTTATGTGCATAATTAGTAGTAAAATTACAGGTTTTTTTTCTTTAACATACAGTAGTTATTCTTTATGGGTCTGGATTCTGAACAAAAATATTTCCTTTAGATTTTATTAGAGTAATGCTTTCTTCAGGTGAGCTCTAGCAAATGCCATAAAAAGTTATAAATCTGGAAACCTAGGAAGTATAGAAAGGGGAAGGAAATTACCTCAGTTTGGCATAAGGTACAATGTTACTTTCTTTAAATAAAATGTATCCTCTGTCCTTAGGAACCCCTTACAGGCTAATTTAGTATTTCATTGTACTCTGTCACTTACCCTTGGCTCGTCAGGCACACACAAGGCAGCTGATGTTACAGTACCTGGTGTTACAAAGAGCTTGTGTTTACATACACTATTTTTCTCTTCTCTCCTAACACATGGCTGACTGGCACCTTTCTGATTTATTCATAAATGCTCTTTTAGTAACTAAAGCAAAATAGCATATAATGGCATATGCATCAGTAACAAGACTGTTGGTAAATATAGAGCACATCATACACTTGTAACAAAAACTGCAGTTTAACTGGATGTATTATCATTTTAGCTACATTTTTTTCCCCTCAATTAATCTCATCTAAGCGAGTAGAAAATCCAGATCTAGAAAAAAACTGCTTGTGAACTGACACCTGGTAGGAAAAGTATGTTTGATGCAGGTGATATCCTTAAAATTGCATTTTAGTATGTGGTAGGAGCCATATAGGTAAAAACTGTAAAAGATAATGGCACCGTTAATGCCAGTTACTATGACTCTACATAAGACAGAACCTGCCACTACAGAGTTTGGAGACCCCCTAGTTTGATATAATATTTAGTTCTTCTAAGAGGAATTCAGAATCAACAAAGCACATGTAAAATCAGCTAAAAACTATCAGTTAACTAATCTCATATTGTATTTATCCTCCAGTGCAGGTACTTCTAAGAAGGTTTTGAATGGTGATAGATTGTTGTCAAATACTGTTGAGTATCTTTCATAAATTATCTGAACAAAAGAAAAATGATATACAGTGAAGTTCAAGAAAGTTACAAAGACCAAAGAATTTGTATGTGCAGAAGGCAACAGGCTGCTCACACAGTGTAATCCGCATGGTGTTCTCAACCTACTTTGTGGGAACCACATGTTTGAAAACACAGCCAAATGGAACATGCGGTAAAAGTAAAGAAGGAATGTAGTCTCACAGGACAGGAACTGTGACCTGGGACGTAATACTGAAATGGTCATGATAGATAGTTAAATGACCATGGACCTCCACTTGTTTTTTTCACATTTTAGAATTTATGGTGGAAGAAGAAAGGCACTTTCAAAAGACTAAGTATGATGTAAGACCTCAATATTGTATCATTTAGTAAAAGACTTAAGAAGTTACATCCTTAAATTATGCAAGGGAAGGTTAAAGCCAATTCTGGCGTTTATATGCCAACAGGAAGAAGAGAATTAAAGCACATTTTAAGTAAACACAGAGGCAGAAACTATCCAAAACGAAAAAGATTAAAAATACATTCAAATGAGCAACAAAGCAACAATTTCAATTTCTGTGTGCTTAGTTTTGATAGACTCTTATATTTGTATCCTCTCAGGAGGCCAATAACCACCATTTGTTATTTAGAGTAAAGACACGGTGATGTTGTCCCACATAATCTCAGACAAAACTAGAGGGAATCTATCCATTTTTCATTAAACCATCACAGTCTACAACATACAGACAGCACTGGGAGCAGAGTCCAGTACTTAGCTATGTGTTCTCAGAAGTTTGAGATGAGGTCCTTCTCTAGCCATGCAGAGTTTGAATTCATTTCTGTGACCTGCTTTTATGTAAAGACAGTAGCTTCACCAACTTTAGGGACTAGAGAGGGTTTCAAATGCTGAATGTAATCCCTTTATTTACCATGCTTTTATTAAAAAGTCTCTTTCTTAAATCCCTGGCTTATTTCCTGTGAAATATCAAATAGAGTCCATCATGCATTTCCATGAGACCACTTTTAATGCCATTCCTCTGCCTAGATTGAAAAAGGGCATGAATTTAGCATATTTAGACATTCAGAGAGGGCCCTCACCTACAGAATATTCTAAGGATACAGATGTCAGCAGCTCCCAATTCACAGCTGTCATGTTTTTGCATAAATAATGAAATATTTAGTGATAGAAGAATGAGTCTAAAGGTTGTTAACTAGGACTCTCCCCCTAGCTTTTTGAAGGAGATAATTGGGCTGGTGCCCCACGCTTAGGCACCTCAGAGCTCACGCACCATGAAAGGCCCTGAAGAACTAACCTGAGACTAAGTAATTTTAAAAGCATCCTTTTTATGGACCTCTCCTTTACTGGCAATACATCAATTTGATATTAAATAGATTGGATCTATTACTCTATAAGAAGATCCACAAGTTACCTTTAAATTAGGAATGAAACAAATTAGCAATTCCCATTCTTTTAATTATGGTTGCACTATCCAGTAATACTTCTCAGGCTTTACTTCCCTAAGAAGAAAAAGTCACCTTTCTCTGAACTCCTCACTTGTCTATGCGGGCAATTAATCAGTCAAAAACACTCAAGTATAAAGCTGATCTGACAAACTCCGTTGACAACATGTGTGCTGTAATTTCACCAAGTCCCTAGTGCAGGACAGAGTGCTGGCTAAGCCCAAAGGTTTATCAAAACACAGTGATAAATCCCAGATGTGATCTCAGCTTTTTATGCTTTCTATTTCATTAATGTCTTCAAAACTGCTTGTGGGATTTTTGTTGGGTGTTTTCTTTCTTCCCCCCCTTTCCACAAATCCAAAGTAAATTGGTCTGGTTTCTGGTACCTGGCACAGTGGCACTCTTCCTCTCAACAACTGTAAGCCTGTCTGAAAAACAGAGCAACATCTTTGAGATGGGGTGTTTATATGGGCAACATTCAGCCACTGCAGTGAATGTGGTCCCAGCTTCAAAGAGACTCCAGAGCACTGTTCACCTGATGAAAGCATTAACTGTTTTTGGTTGACTTGATTTACATGGAAGCAGCCAGCTCATTAGCTGAGCTGAACCCAAAGAAGTAAATGTAATGCACATGCAGATGTTTTCCGAGCTACTTGATGTCAATGTTGCTGCAACTTTCCTCAGAGTAAGAGTACAAAGGCAGCAGTGATAAGGCTTTGCAGAGTCCCCAGCAGTTAAAGGAGAGCAAGCTGTTGAAATGATTTACATCACAGCTACTTAGGTCAAAGAAATTAAATTAATGTAACCAAATCTTAGTGGCTAATATATAGGATTGCAGTATGCACTGCATACAGGACTGCACTATACCCTGATTTGATTTGGTTGAGATGGAGTTAATTTTCCCCACAGCAGCCCTCAAAGTGCTGTGCTTTCTATTGGTAGATAGAAAGGTGCTGATAACACACCAAGGTCTTGGCTACTGCTGAGCAGTGCTCACACAGCATCAAGGCTGTCCCTCCAACATTACCCCCTCACCAGTAGGCTGGGGGTTGGTCAAGATCTTGGGAAGGGACATAGCTAGACCAGCTGACCCCTACTGACCAAAGCGATATTCCATACCATATGAAGTCTGCTCAGCAATAAAAACTAAGAAAGGAGAAGGAGGGACCAGAAGTGCATTTGTTATTAGAACATTTGTCTTCTGGAGCAACTGCTATGTGTATTGAAGCCCTGCTTCCCAGTCTGTTGATGGGAAGTAGAGAGTAAATCTTTTGCTTTCCTTTGCTTCTGCAAGTGGCCTTTGCTTTTGTTTTGTTAAATTGTCTTTATCTTGACCCATGAGATTTTTTCCATCTTATTTACTCCCCACCCCATCCTGCTGAGGAGGGGAGTGATAGAGCAGCTTGGTGGGCACCTGGCATTCAGTCAAGGTCAACCCACAACACCATATTTCACAGAAGTAATAATAACAGGCACAAGTTGGAACACAGGAGGTTCCACTAAAATATGAGGAAAAACTTCTTCACAGGGAGGGTGACAGAGCCCTGGAACAGGCTGCCCAGGGAGGTCGTGGAGTCCCCTTCTCTGGACATTTTCAAGACCCGCCTGGATGCAGTCTTGAGGAACATGCTCTAGCTCTGGGCAATCCTGCTTCAGCAGGGGAGTTGGACTAGATGATCTCTATGGTCTCTTCCAACTCTAAAGAAAATAATTGAAATTCAGTGAAAATATGACCAAGGGGTAAATAAAGGGCTTGGCATTCACATACTGCTCCCTAAGAAATACACATTTTTTAAAAAGTCCTTTAGATTTCTAAGCTACAGGTAAAGTTATACCTAATTATTTTTTATATAATTATTATTATAATATAAAGGCATCTTCTCTAAGAGCAGTCTTTCAAACATTCAACTCAGTTAAGCTAGATTTCTCTGGTCACTAGAAAAATGTTATTCCTGCTCAGATGCCTTTCAGGCACCCTTCTTTCCTTGAGTAAGGAGGTTTAATATAATAGTCTAATGAATACTCAAAAAGATGTTCACAGTACGCAAAAAAAAACTCAGCAACAAAATGAAAATAGCTAAACTTTAATTAATGCAATACTAGACTCCATTCCTAATAATATGGAAAACGTTTCATACTCATCTCTTCCTAAAAGTGAAAGGTACTTTCTGCTGTCCGTCACTCACAATCCTAATTAAAACTGCACCTCAACATCCTTTCTCAGCTAGAAATATTAATAGAAGCTCCATATGATGGTTGCTTTTCTTGGCTTGCTATCAAATCCTCACCACAGTCATAACAGCTAAAGATTAAACAACCTGCTTTTCCTTGGTTCATAATTTAGCTACTTTGCTTATATAATCTATCTATATGGAATCTAAAGGTCTTTTATTCCTGTTGCAAAATATCATATAATTTGATCTTTAGTTAAGCATACATTAAGAGTATGACATCTTCACTCATCTATAACAGAACGTCTCAATCATCACTTTACCTTTGCTTCTTATATTCTTATATCTTTTTTGAGATTTTTCTGCTTTTCTAATACTTGTCTCATACATTTGGACACTAGAAATACCTACCTTCTTTGCTCTCCTTTTTGTCATCATTTTATAAACCTTTGTATCTTCCTGGATTATTATGTTTATCTTAAATTCGTAAACCAATTTTTCCCACCATTGTCCTTTTATTGATGTAGAAGACAATACAGTGAACAAGAAACAAAGTGAAAAATGTAGTGTGAATGGTGTTTGTAGATACACACATTTAAGTATAAAAATATTTATTTATAACCATGCACTAAATTCAATGGCTTTTGCTTCTTTCTGGAGATCCTTACAGTCTTTTTTTCTTATGATGTTGGGCAGGGAATAAGAATTTCACTTGCAAAATTAATCACTTGTAGAATAATTTGTATCTATGGATATTCAGCATTAATAAAAAAAAAAATCAGCATGGTTAAAGAAGGAGATGGCAAGCTTGAGAAAACAAAGAACAGAGTATGCCTAAGATTTGTGGTAAGCACTGTATACCCAAAGGCGTTGTTTTCCCCCTTTAGAGACAAGCAATTTTTAAAAAGTCAATGTCAGTTATTCATTTCAAGTGGCAGGAGAATATGGTATCCAGGTAAAAAACACTTTTGACACTAAATTTCAGTTCCCAAATTGGCTATTCAACTGTAGCCTTATAACTACTTTTCAGATTTTACATTCTCTGCATTTAGTCAGCAGTCTGATGGTCATAATAGGCTACTGTGCAGTCCTGGGTGAGAAACCATATGCTTTTCCCTGACAAAGGCTCTTCCAATTCTGGATGCTCAACATAAGAATTTAATATTCTCAAGAAGAAAGAAAATGTCATTTTCCAGTGTTCATACATAGTACCTGTGCTATGTCTCTTAGCACAGTGAAGACTCTTTCATTTCTGGAAGACATTTTATTCAGTGTCTAACCTATGTAGATATGTTCCTTGATTTGAAAAGAAAAATAATGTAATATATATTAAGGTGGTTAATCTTGACACTAGTTACTTATGTCAGGCAGTAGTAACAAATACCCAAGTCTTTACGTTCACATTCTAGCTTGAATTTGTACATGATTTGCTGACCTGTTTCAGTGTCTCATAGAATCTTCACATGTCATTTTTGTACTTGAGATCCTTAAGGTAAAGCCAAAAATAACTTCTTTATCCAGGTTATAGTGATTATTACGCCAGTAGTAACTGCAATAGCAGATAGCCCCAAGCACACTTCATAGCATCTAAGCTGATCAAAGAGCAAGGAGGGAAATACAGAAGCAGTATTAGCTCTGTCACAGTGCAGATTCCTCTGAAAATTTGAAGATCCTTTTCCTACTTTTTACAGCTTTATTGGTAAAGTTCTTTTTACTAGCGACTAAAAAAAGGCTCTATCTGACAAGAAAACATGGACTGAACTTTCTGTTTCTATAATTTTGGAGAGGACCCCTTGACAGTGCTACAGGTCTACTATCAGACGGATCAGAACCCTATGTGCATGGCAGACATCCTTTGTGCACAGGATCCCACTATTGCATGTACCTTTGTTGCAGTCTCTCTGAACCATCTCCTGTGACACTACAGAAGCCATCAGTTAGTGTTGTACATTCTTTGGCAAGGACAATATTGGTCTTTGTGGATGGGCACTGTGCAAACCAGCCTTCTTTTTCTCAGCATCTGACATAAGAGATCTACAAACAGGGAATCTGGCATTTCTCTAGCAGAGAGGAGATTGGGCATTTCTTCAAGAGGAGATAAAAATACTTTCTCTGATGTAAAGAGAGTCTGGGGTAAAACCAGAGAACAATTGGTAAAAATCTGTCTAAATGTGAAGAATATTGTTTATTGTTCTAAACTTTAATCTATTTGCAAAGTTACTTCAGCCTCGTCCATGTTGCTCCCTCATATGTTATCTGATGTCTATTTAAATATTAGTGCAAGCTGAACAAAAATCCAGATCTCATTCTTTTTTGTTGTTGTTTTCCTGTAGTGAATATCATTATTTAACTTATTTTTTAACTTTTGTCCACAATTCATGACAGACTTGCACAACAGCATTCCAAATTAAGAACTTTGAATGAAGTCAGTTTTTACAGATGTTATTTTGTTGGCTAATCCAACAGCTGGCAGTGAGGTATTTTGTTAAAGACTTTCTAAATACATACTGCTTTGTTCATTTCTTTTTAAAAGTTAAGGAAAAGAGACAGTTGAAAATATTTTGTTGCCAGAAATAAAGGAATAATTTAAGACTCCAGTATCAATTAAAAATAATGCTTTTTTCCTTCTCAAAGAGTGTGTCCCCTTGAAGGAGGCATGTTGAAGAAGCTGTGTATTAATTAGGCTGATCCTGAAAATCCTGATTCTCCTTTCCTTCTTGCCCACTTTACTGTGAGGTAACAGTACCTCTGGCCTCTTCTGACTTCCACTGCTCTGCCTTGGAAGAATACTCGGGCTGAGAAAATGGGGCACTCAAGGAAAGGTGAGGTGGCTTTTAAAGTTAAAAAGAAGAAGAAAAGGAAAATCTGAGCATCTAACGTAAGGGAAAAGCACATTTGAACACGATCAGCAAGGAAGAAACGGGAGGAGTGCCAGACTATCCTTCTGCCCACCCCTTAGCCAACTACCTAGAGTTCTTCAGCTCTCACCCTTGCTGCTTGACTGTCCAATTGCCTTTTGAATACGCGACAGTTCTGGTTGTCTTGCTCTTGGATAACTTTCAGCCACAGAAGAGCTCAAGCATGTGTGGGAATTCTGTGGTTACAGTTTGTCAGAGAACCTACCTGCCACAAAGTCCAGCTCCAAAAAGTAAGTTCTTCTCTGACTAATCCCTCTTTCCCATATAGTTGTGGAGAAAAAATATGAAAAAATTGAACCAAATTTATACTATATGATCAAATATTTAAAATGCTGTCTGCAAAATTTATTTTCCGGAAAATCAAGACTTAAAAATATTTTTTATGGGAAAAAAAATCCATATTTCATCCAGAATATCACTGGCAACTGGAAATAAACTTCAAAAGAACAACTGGGCTAAAATTGAAAACCCAGACCTCTGTTGTAATTTTGCTTCCCTGTATAGTCCCATTTATATTAGCTGTTTACAGGACTAGAGCTAGCAATCATTCATTGGCTTCAAAACAAGAAAAATCTTTGCACTAGTTAGAAACCTCCATACCTATCGTACTGATGGATGTATTTCTCATCTCTCTCTAGCAGCTCTCAGGTTGGCTGCTGGTGACATTATAAATTTTCATATTTAACTGGACAAAGGATTCTTTTCTTATTTGAATGATGCCAGAAATTTCCTGTCTGTTAAATGCAACAGAAAATGAATATACAACTCAGAGTATGTAGTCACTCTTACCCTTGCCTTTTACTTCATTTTCTCCTTCCACCCTCACCCTTCTTATGATGTTTCTCATTCAATTCTTATCACATTACTCTACTCTAAAGCTTTTCATGTCTTTAAGCTTTCACCTTTACCTTTTATTCCTCCTTGAATTTGTACTGGGACCTCGGTTAAAACATATAAGTAGATTATAAACGCCTCTTCCTTTTCTTTTTGCTTTTTTTTGGTTTAAATTGTCAACATTGTGTTGCACCTTTAGAAGCACTGCTCTCAATGAAGTTATTCATAAAGCATTCTATGTTTAGATTTGCAGTCATAGTGCTGGCTGCCTTTCTGTCTCAAAAATGGTGTGAAGAAGTGGGTATTAATAAAACTCCTGATGGAAGATTGTAAAGTCTTTGATGGAAGGGCTGTCTCTTACCATGTGTTTGTATGACTCCGAATGGAATCAGTTTTAAAATCAGGTTAGAACCTTTTTGCTGTTTACATAGTTCTTAATAATAGCATAAAACACATAATAATTATTCCATGGGGCATCCTTTTCTTTTGCTTAGCGTATGAAATGTGTATCAAGATTATTTGTGTATTTCATTTACCTGGTATTTCATTTACCTGCATAGAAGTTCAGCTTCATGTCCTAGACCATCCAACAGCAAATCCAAAACACTGAATTTATGGTCTCTGATATCACCATTTTCAAAAATTATTTTATTTATTTGCATACTTAATGTAAACATAAGATGCTATAGAAATAATGTAAAGAACAGATACTATTTCTAGCTGCAAAATTTAGAACCAGATTCCTAGCCATATTTAATTCTGTAAAGGTCGGTCAGACTTGGGATTTAATTTAACCATTATATATGCACTACATATTTTGTCAATGCACCTATCAATATTTAAATCCACAGGTTTCAAAAAGTGATGTCAGTATGAAGGTATGAAGGTCATTTTACACCATGGGTTGTGAGCAGACCAGAGTTCATTCAGCCTGCACTGAGCCCAGGACCAGAGGCAACGTATCACAGTGACAAGACACCTGCTCCTGGAGGAAAAGAGCCACCAACAGCCAGGCCTTTAAGCCAAGCTGGCCCCGAACTGCATCCTTTTTAATAGCCCTGCCTGAGAGCTTGGGCACATTAGCCTGGGCCCAACACCAGACTAACTCAGGCAATCGGTGTCTGGACTACTGCAATGGTGTGGTTTTAGCATCCTGGATTTCTGGTAGCTTGAGCCCATTGAAGCAGTGTCTGTCCCAAGGTAGCCCTGCTGTGCCTGTGACTTAGTAGCAGAATTGGGATTACAGTCTAACAGTTCTGGCTCAGTCATGTCCATCGGTTATTTCGAAAAATTTCCCTCAAAAAACAGGTTCCCATAGTCAACAAAACAAACTGTGCTCCCTATCTTCTTAATTCTCAGTGATGTGTGCCAATATATCACTGCAACATGAAAGATATTCTTAAGCAAACAAAATTACTTAAACTCTGTAAACTGAATGTAACTGAAAACTATGCTTACAGTTAGTAGGAGCTCCTGTTGTAACCCATGGGCTGGGCATTTAGTTTTCACAGCTTGCAGCAGACACTTAATCAAATTCATCGTCTCTTACTCCCAGAGCATAACAGCAGGCCTAGGGCAAAAATAAGGCACTGATCAGAATTTCAGAAATAAAATCCAAATTTACGTGCATAGGAAAACACAATTTTGAATGTTATGCTGCATTTCCTGATACCACATTCTCGTCCTAGAGATAGTCTCTGAACTAATGGCAGCTGTAATACATATCATCCATAGCAAGCCACCTTCTGCAGCTCTCCATCACCATTTCACTACACTGGTAAAACAATACAAAGCAATCAAACATTTTTCAAATCTGTTTCATGTCTTTTCCTATAATTTTCTCAAATTTCCTGATTTACCACTGTCATCTGTCTTAAATCATCAGTTCTTTCATGGCTGTATAATCAGAATTGTGATTTTACCTTTAAAAGCATTACTCTTTGATAACTGTTTTTTAGGTAAAAAAAAAAAAAAAGAAAAAAAAAGAAAAGTTGCTCTAATTTGTGCACCAAATGGAACTCTGATGCATTAACTGAGCTGCAATTGCATTTTCCTTCCTCCATCTGTTAGCATCCTGTCGCACTTCCATTCCAATTATCTGTAGCAGTCTTTCAGAAAAAATCTTCCAGAGACCCTCAGACACAGAAGAATTTGCTAGGTAATGTGATTACAGGCTTGTCTCCATGAACACAAAGGAGCAGAGACACACAATGGTAGATGAGGGAACTCAAATAACCTACTTGAAGAAAGAAGGTATTGCTGGGGAGACTCAGTTAGTCTATGGGAGAGGCTCTCTGAGAAATCTTTCAGACTGAGAAGTTTAGCCCAAGGGTAAGCGAGTAATTCTGTAATGCAGGGAATTAATGTTGTGGGATTGTGCAAGACTTGTGAGAAGTTTAGGGTAAGTACCAAAGATAGGAAAAGGGAGAGTTCAAGGACGAACAAGTGTGGGAAACGAGGAAAATGGGGATAAAAGCCATTTATAACCTGGCATTTGGCCAATATGCTTGTCTAGCCATGCACAGTCTACCCCATCTTCTGATTTAACTCCATTTCCAACTCTTCTCATGGGTAAGATGCTCTCCACTCCATAGGTCTTTGTATATACAGATGTCTAAATACAATAACTGGAACAACACCATGGGGCATCAGGGCCCATGCATGAGAGTTGGCAACACCTGGAGAGAATGGAGAGTGTGCATTTCTGTAACTGTTTGTGTTGGGGTGTAGTCACTACTGAGCATCAAGCCAGACTAGCCAGAAAATAGGATAAGATGCTTAGGATAAGTACTGATGTGGTTGTTAAATCTGGGACAGATATCAAAGGAGTAAGAGAGGTCTGAAAGTTGGCTATTGGAGGATCAGGAGGTCCAAGCCATCTACTGGAGAGACCTTGGGATTTGGAGGGTAGCTACTGATAAGGTTTTGGGCCAGCCATTGGAGAGACCTGTCTGCATGTGTGTGTCTGTGTGTGAGGCATGTGGGAAACCAAGGGATCTTGGGCTGGCTCGGTAGACTGGCTGTCTAACACTAGCTAGTACAGAGCTATGTTTGCTTATATATGTATATACTTATATATTTTGTACTAATAGGTTTTCATCCTGAGCTGCCAGAGAAAGAGGAGGAGTCATTGGTTCTCTCTGTGCTTGTGTGAATGCTGTATTTTCTGTCTCTGTTGATCTCTGTGACCAGCCATGCATATTTGTAAATTTGTACATATTTTTGTTTCTATATATACACGTTCAGACTCACTACTGGTTAGACCTGTGAACACAGAGCTGTGGCAGCCTTACCTCTATTGGGCTACCAGATTTGGGAGCTCCTAAAAGTATTAACATGGACATGGTACCTCTAAGAATCCTCAGAAGTTGCAGACAAATTCTAACACAATAACACTCAACATTGGCAGCTTCTTCCAAAATGTATAGGAGGCTGTGCAAACGTAGGTGAGGCTACCAAAAATGTATGTACTTTTGTAATTCTTACAATCTTCAGTTGTCAGCTGAAGACTGGGGGCTAAAATAAAAATTGCCTTATAGCAAAGCAAATATGGAATTACTAGTCTATCCATATGTTTGGAATAGATGCTGAAACACTCAGACAAACAAAAACTGAAATGCTTCTGTCCATGTCCAGAAGCAAAATTTTTGTTACCCAGGGATTTTGGAAATTACATGGATAGCTGAAGAACTATATAAGCAGTAACTAAGTAAAGACTTGGAAACCACTGTTTTAAATTTGATTCTTAAATTCTTCTTAAATACCAATTCCAGTCCCTGAGCTTTAGTATTTACTAAAAAGTACTGTTATTAAATTAAACATTAAGAATGTCAGATTAAATGTAATAAAGTATTGTGAGGGAAGAAAGACTTAACCATTCTTAAAGCAGAAGTTGGTCAAAAGAAATTGTCAATCAGCTTCAGAACTAGGTCACTGGAATCTAAGCCCTTTTTTGAAACTGGGGGTCTTATTCCTAATACTATCTTTTGTGTTTTGATCTGGCATTTCAATGATTTTTTCTGTGATATTCAATATACTGCAATTTGCAATATATTGTAAGTTAGCAGATGGAGAAACACATCCCATTTCCTTCTTTTCTTAGCCTATAGTTTCCTACAGTGTCACTTGTTTTTGCTCAGAAGAAACCAAAATATGCCTGGAATTGTAATTTGGAAAAATTTTGTAGTCTTGTGGTAGTAGTGGCATTGACTACATGCCATAAAGCTATTTAATGAGCTTCACCATCTCTATATCAAGTTCTGCAATGAATGCAATTTGATCCCAAAAGAGCCCTTTTCAGAAACCATGTAGCCTTTAAAGGGCCACATATAATATATTAACTCTATTTTGTTGAAAAACAAATCTGCTAGATACTTAACAGGCTTCATCCTGAAGTAAAAGCTGGTATATGGTGTTGTTCTTGGCAAAATAGCCCTAGCCTCCTTAGAAGATGTGATTTTGGATTACCAACTCTTTTCAGTAAAAATTAATATAGGGTAATCAAAAATGTTATATGCAGGAAAATATAGTATATGCAGGAGATATGTTATTCTTCTCGTGCAAAGCAATGAGGACCAGGTCCCTGTTGCTATAAATCAAAGCAGCACCACTTAAATTTGTGGAACTGTCCCAAGTTATGGCAATTCAGGTCTTGCAACTGCAATCTGCTTATTAGAGATAGAGGTGATAGTAACTGGTAACCACACGTGCTGCACCTGCTATATGAACTTGGTTTTGAACAAGACTTTTGCTCAGTTTTGCTTCCATGCTAACTTATGCTTTTAGGATGAGCAGTCATTAACAATGCTGGAACTAATTAACATAAATTGAAGGCTCTTTTATATTTCAAAGATGGTGTGAGAGAGTCAGGACTCAAGAATAAAAGGAAAAAAACCCAGCCACAAAGGCAGAAGGCAGATCTAGATTTTTAGCACCAACATTTCAAAGTTTAGAGGCATTCAAGTCTTTTTTCATTTCCAAAATGTGGCCATGGATCTAATTTTAGATCATGATCTCCATCCACTTTCTTTACCCATAGAGCTGGAATAGTGAGGTCCAGGATCAGGGCCATCTTTAGTGGAAAGCATTATCTTGAAAAGCTGTATTCTTAGAGAAAATATTGTACATACTGCATTAAGAAATATTCTGATATACAATAGTAATTCAGTAAAAATCCTATTTTTCAGTTTCCTTGTTTGGGGCACAGGAGAGTGTGCTGTAAGTTTCACTGACCCTTTGTACAACCCATTTGATTGTTTCTGGGATGTTTTTTAATCCAAGACCAGATTGTTGTTGCATGGAATAAGCAGTTGAAAAATTGTCATTTTCCACCCCCATTTTTCAGTTAGGTGTATTGTCTGTACTTATAACCACGTGCCATTAAGGCACTGTAATTATTTCATGGTCTGTTGTGTGTGGGAAGAGGCTTGGTCAGTGTCACCATGAAAATCATTCAGCGAAGAATTTTTATGCCCTGATACTGCTCTGGTGGCAGAAGACACAGTAGCATGTGTCACTCCAAAGACAAGGTGATGATCCAGGATCCTCTTTCTGTACAGGTGGAAGTGTGCTCCTGCAGAAAAATGCTTGAAGCTGACTGATTCTGGGTCCTGCCTCCATAGCATTCCAGGAGGTGCCATGACACATTGTCAGGGACCTTGTGTTCCTTCTCACAAGTCTAGTCCTCTTACAACCTCTTACAATGACAGAAACTTTTCTAGCCTCAAGTCAGTCAACAGAGTTGACTTAGAGAAAAAGTAGGGTCTAATCCTGGGACCTTTAGCACATGTCCTCACAGCAGCTGAGGCAGCAGGAATTCCCATCAGATGAAGGGAAGTAATTGATGAAATCACTATATCTCTTGAAGACAGCCAGAAAAGATCTGACTGCTCCATTAAAATATTTATAGAGACCTGCTTGGAGAAATGAAAAATGGCCCCTCCTGAAGTGAAGAATTGGAAAAAAAAAGAGCAGAAAAAGGGTTACAGAAGAGACTCCATGTTCAGATAAATTTGTCGATATAAGAGAGTCTGGTGTCCAGACAAGTAAACGTGTGCTGCTTGGTCTGTCAGAAATCAGGGTCAGTCATAAATCAGACATCACAGCACAACTCACCCTCAGTATAAATCTAAAGGCATGACTGTCACTATGCTTCAAAAACATGTTTTTGGTGCTTTCAGGGAAAGGAAAAAAAATTGGCTCATAACTGGACTCTGAGGGAACTAAATGAAATGCCCACATTCTAATGAAATATATTTGAAGCCTATTATATTTGGAAACTGATATTAATTTCCTACATCCCTTTCTAAGAAGAGAGAAACAATTATAACCATTCTCTAAAACTTTTCATACATCAAAACCCCTGAAGAATAGGCTCTACAAATATAGTATTTTGCAAATTTTGCACATCCATCAGCGTAGTTGTACTCGGGATGTGCCTACATAAATATATAATTTCAATGGTGTCCAGTGAACTCATGAAGAAATTGTGTGCAATGTATCTGATCTGAGAGACAAGAGAAAAGACAAAATCAAACATGAAATGTGTGTGTTTCCGATGGGAACTTGTGCATTTGTACAACAATGTTCTACCCCACTCTACTCCACTAAAGTTGCTTCTGCTCTGTTGAAGGGTGAATTTCATAAGTCTATGCAGTTTTTCTGTCCATCAGACTGTTTGGTACTGTTTGGAATATAATTTCCTATAAACAAATTTGCTGTTACCATTCCATATATCAAAGTCAGCATTCACATGTAACCTTTCAAAATATTGTGTGGCTGAGAAACTGGTAACATTCTTCTGAAAGTAAAAAACATCTGGTCTGAATAGCTACAGCATTTTTACATTTACAATGTAAAAATTACAAATTTACAAATTACAATTTACAGCAGCTGCAGTAAAATAAATCTATTTTTTCCCCATTAACAAAGGAAGCAAGATCTCCGTAGGGTACATCCATTTTTTCTTGTCCTGAGCTCCAGGTTTAACTCTTCTTAATATAGAAAAGCTTTCTTGGCAGCACTGCTGTCATGGAAAAGAAAAAACATTATTTTCTTTTGTCAACTACATGGACTGAACAGGATCCTAAAGGGCTGGATTGTTAAATCCGTAGTGATATAAGCTAAACTTTTTGTTGTTGTAACTCATGAGAGGCATCTTCATATCATCAGATATGGTTCAGTTGTCTGGAAGTTCTTTCTCTGCTGTCAGTTCCCCCCCGCTCAGTCCAGTCTTAAGTATGATGGATATCTGTTCCAGCTGCATTACAAAAGGAAGATCTCACACAGTTAAGTTGTCTTTCTTCTGATCTAAGTTCTTTGAAGGTTTTTTTTAACCCTAGAGAAGGACAATTATGGTCCAGGACTCTAACAGTTTGAAGTTTAGTTACAATTTCAGACCAGCGATGCACTATAGGCACAGCCTAAGCCAGAATGTTGGTTGGGACTCTGGGATTTGGTAAATCCTCTTTTCATTTACAGCTGAATATCTAACTGTAAGCCTAGATAGCTGTATTTTCTGTTCCTGTTGGTGTAACTAGGTCTTGTCCTTCTGCAAACCATATATATGGTTTATATGGTTATATAGACCATTATATATGGTCTATATAATGTCTGCTAGCTTCTCTACCCTCAGATACAGGTGAGTACAAACAAAGCAAGTTTGAATGGACAGTGACCGTTGCTCTCTTGAAATTAATCTTCTTTCTTTCAAGTCAATCAAATCTCATCCTAAGGGAGTCAAATCAAAGCAGAGAATTGTTCACTCCAAATACTGTTTACTCAAACTTTAAATACTGATCCATAAGATAAACAAGAACAGAATTTGCCTTTTAAAGACACATTTTAAAATACTGCAGGTAGTTTTTCTCATGTCAGAAATCCTTTCACAAAAAACAGACTTAATTTTTCTCAAAGACCAAAAAAGGTGTAGCATCTGAATCAGGAAATTAACTGAATGAAATGAAATATGGAAATAATGGGATTGCAGTCGGGCTATCACAACCTGACATAGCAATGATGAACATGAATTCCAAAAAGTATCAAGTGTTAAACCAAAAGGCTGAAAGAAGGAGGCATTTTAGCTCTGAAAGACAAAATCTGGTACTAATCATAAAACTATTACTAATTCTCATGAAAAGTGATGGGCAAGCAGACTGTCTCTGAAGACAAGCACTTTCTGAAACTTCCTCAAGAAAGATGCAAGCGAAATAACAGTTCAGAGATTGTTTGAAATGGCTGCTGATTCCTACCCTGCTATTCAAACTCTACCATTTACATGGAATCATGGAATTATCAGAGTTGGAAGGGACCTCCAGAGATCATCTAGTCCAACTCCCCTGCTAAAGCAGGATTACCTAGAACACTCAGGACTGCATCCAAGGCAGGTCTTGAAGATCTCCAGAGAAGGGGACTCCATGACCTCCCTGTGCAGCCTGTTCCAGTGCTCCATCACCCCACCATAAAGAAGTTTTTCCTCATATTTGAATGGAACTTCCTGTGTTCCAGCTTAAACCTGTTGCCCCTCGTCCTATTGCTGGAAACCACTGAAAAGAGTCCAGCTCCAACGCCCTTTAGATACTAATAAACATAAATAAGGTCTCCCCTCAGCCTTCACTTGTCCAGTCTAAATAGTCCCAGCTCCTTGAGCCTTTCCTTGTAAGGGAGGTGCCCCGATCCCTTAATCATCTTCGTTGCCCTACGCTGGACTGTCTCTAGTAGTTCCCTGTCCCTCCTGAATGGGGGAGCCCAGAACTGGATGCAGTATTCTATTTACATAGAATATTTATTCTATTTACTTTCATTGCCAAAGTTTAGGTAGGAGCTGTACAGCCACAGCAGGAACAGCACAAACAGAAAGAGGTTTCTGAGCTGATCCTGCTGCCTGAGCCGATCCTGCTGCCGCTCAGAGAGATGGGCTGGGGCAAAGGGTGGGGACATAAACAGGAGACAATGACAGTTATAAAGAGCCCCAGGAGAGGGTGTCTGTAATCGGGGGACCTGCAAGAATTGAACATGAAACTAATTACACTGGTAACTAATTACACTGTGACAGATAAATCCCATTCTCTGGCCTCACACCAGAAACACTGCCCTGGATAATTCCCTCTCTTTTAGATCAGTAACAGTTCCCATATCCCTCAGCTTTGTGGCAATTTTTGATCTGTCTTGTTAATTTTGTCCCACAAGCTTCTAGGGATTTTGTCTTCTTCTCTGGAAGACATGATTACTCTTGCCTCCAGAATCTCATCACTTTTCTTGCAGCAAATGGAGGTCTGACTAGGGACTCTTGAAGATTTTTGGTAGGTTTTTTTTTATACTGCTTCTTCTACCCTTACCCCTGTCAAGTAGTTTTCTGCCATGCCTTCCCTAAATAGAAATCCTAATGGAGATTCTGCCATGAATTTTACACACATGCCCTTTTCTTCTTTCCTGGGCATCTCTCATTTTTGGAGCCCGTTGCACCTAGCTCCCATTTTGGGCTTTTCCTCTCCCACTCTGCTCACACTCCCTGCTGTTTTCCATCTGATATATTCCTTTTCCCCTTACTTTTCTAGATGACTCAAGCTCTCTCTCTGCTCATGCAACCAAAATGTTTTGCACATTTTTGTTGATTTACAGGGGCCACCTCAGGTCACTATCTCTTATGCGCATAAAAACAGGTCTCTTTCTTGCACCCTTCTTTTGAGTGCAGGTCTCCACACATCTCCTGAGGGCCACCTGAGTGTGTGGAGATGTCCAAACTGCTAGAAGAGATCCCAGAAAAACTCTCTCTCCTGGGCTGAAGCCTCTGGCAAATACCTCACTGTATTTCTGAAGTTCAGTTTTTACATGGAATTTATAATAACAGGAAAGAGAAATATACAGTCTTTCAGTACTTGGAATGGCAATATGTCATGTGGCTAGGAAAGGTATGTCTGGGAGTATCGTATAGCTGTTACTCAACCTAGAGACAGAGGAGCTTTGTGTAGTGTGCTGAGGCTTCTTGAGCAAATCACACCAAAATACAGACACATGGCTGAGGCTGTTCTGGCTTAGAATGACACAGACAAGTTTCACACCCAAGAATAAGTAACTATATTTTCTCATGACAACAAAATTTTGTGAAGGTAAAAAATTAAGTCCCAATATTAGACTCATCTGTCTCCATGTTCAGTGCAGGACAAGCTCTTACTCCCTGCAATCCTCAGTCAGGCAAGGACAAGGATAGTTTTGTATCAAAGCAAATTAAAGAGGAGATTTATGAATCATGCTCAGGCAAGCAGAGATAAGTTACACTCTCTCTGGAGACCTCACAAGGGAGAAGCTTGCTTCTTTATTCTGCAAATCTGCCATTCTGAATTACTCAAGATAATTCCAAATTTTATTAGCTTTCTAGTCATGAATAATTAAATAAAAATTATATAACCCTTTGTATTCCTAGCAGTAACACAGGAATAAAAATAACAAACAAAAATGTTTGTTTCCCGAAACTTTCTAATACTTCATCTTTCAATGTTCTTAAAGATAAAACAAAGTGGAGTTTTGTCTTCAAGTCTTAGAATACCAGTAGCAATGGGATATTATAAGATACAGAGGTCCATTTGGAGTAGGATACTCTAAGGCTGTCCATGCATAAAAAAACCAAAGAGAATCAAGAGGGTCGAGGAGGAAGGCATGTTTCTGAATAACCACACATTTAATAAAATGTCATTGAAAGGAAACAGATGGAAAGATCTCAATTATAAAGATTAACATAAGACTTCCTATAAGTCGCCTTGGTAGAAGTTAGGCATTTTCAAAGCCAACTTGGCAATAGTGTGCTTATTTGGTGAAATTTATGGTCAGAAAACAGCACTCTAAAGGAAGGAAATTTGCCAGTTTCTTCTTTCCATGCAGTAAAAAAAGTCCCACAAGTCATCAGTGGCATAAGCCCCTTTGATGTATATTTAGGCAAAACTACATTTACAATCGAATATATAAGCAGCATATAAAACATATTTTTGGCAACTGAGACGATAGTGTCTTACAGAAATTTCATGTAAGTTAAAGAGTTTGAGAAAGAGATCTTCAGGATGATGAGAATGAGTCCTATACAATAACCAGTAACAATCATTTCATGTTGCACATGGTGAAGCTAAAGCGAAAAAATGTGCCACTCGCATTGAAATAGCATATTAGACAATAAGCCACCCCAAATTCAAGCCAAATTATAATAGAAACTTCATTTTGTCATTGGTAACGCTACTGACAATATAGCAATTTCTGCACTACATGCTAACATAGAATAACTGATTACAAATGGCAAAGCAACTGCAGATAACGCAGTTCAGCGAGTTCAAAAACTGGTTTTCAGAGACAGCATTCAGGAATTCTCTGAATTCAAGCTCTACCCAAGCCCAGAGAAACATTTACCAATCTATCTGTTAACTAATTGGGATAGTATACACGGTAACATTTACTGAGCGAATGAGCTATGTAACACCTTACTCCTCCTCCCTTAAGAAAGTAATGTTTTCTATATATTGCCAATGTCTACGTAGCTCTCTCTCAGTTCATAAAAGATTTTTTTTCTTTTATTCTTCTTCAGTGGACTGAGTTACCTTGCATCTCACTCTACCCTTTCAGAGATATCTGTCCAAATCCAGAATGTATGACGATTTCTGTTATCATATACAATTATTCCTCCCTTCACCAAGAGGAAATTAACACCTCAATTAATTTCTGAGGTTTCTGAGATAATCTATATGTCACTGGAGGATTTGCAAATGTGATCTTTGCTGCATACAACTGCAGGAAAGAGTAAAGAATAAACAAAGATATGTAAATAAAAGAAAAATCTACTAAGAACTGGTTGATTTGAAATATTATCAGGAACAGATTTTCTATTTCTTGTCCAGAAATTGTCTATTTTACCTAAATCTTGCACTATCTACATTGTTTCAAAATTTGTCCTCTGCTGTCATTGCAGAACCACTGAATTGTTCAAATATAATACTGACCATGTGAAATTGGACTGCAATTATCCTCTAATTTGATACTGGCCAACCAGCAATATGACATATAACTATTTTTTAAAATAAGAAAGGTACTTCACTTTTCCAAGTCCAGCACTAAACTATATCCCTAAGAACTATGTTTTTTAAATACCTCCAGGGATAGTGACTCAACCACTTCCCTGCTTGACGTGAAGGAAGGGAAGGAATTTATCTTAATATCCAATCTAAAACTTCCCTGGCACAACTTGAGGCTATTTCCTCTTGTCCTATCACCTGTCACTTGGGAAAAGAGGCCAACTCTCACATTGCTACAACCTCCTTATCACCTTGAGTGATAAGGTCTCAGCCTCCTGAGACCCTCATACTGTTCCTCATAAGACTTGTTCTCCAGAACCCTGACCAGCTTTATTGCCATTCTTTGGACATGATCCAGCACCACAATGTCTTGTAGTGGGGTGGCTAAAACTGGACACAGTACTCAAGGTGGGGCCTCACCAGTGCCCAGTACAAGGGGCACTTCCCTAGCTCAGTTTGCCACACTATTCCCATTACAGGCCAGGATGCCGCTGGCCTTCTGGGCCACCAGGGCACAGTGCTGGCTCATATTCAGCCAGCTGTTGACCAACACCCCCAGGTCCTTTTTCACCAGGTGGCTCTCCAGCCACTCTTACCCAAGCCTGTAGCACTGCATGGGGTTGTTGTTACCCAAGTGCAGGACCTGGCACTTGGCCTTGTTGAGCCTCATATCATTGGCCTGGGTCCATTGATCCAGCCTGTCCAGATCCCTCTGCAGATCCTTCCTATCCTCAAGCATATCAACACTCCCTCCCAATTTGCTGTCATCTGCAGACTTAATGAGGGTGCACAGAATCCCCTCATCCAGATCATTGATAAAGATATTAAACAGAGCTGGCCCCAATACTGAGTCCTGGAGACCGCTTGTGACTGGCCACCAACTAGATTTAACTCCATTCACCACAACTCTTCGGGCCGAGGCATCCAGCCAGCTTTTTACCCAGTGAAGCATACGGACATCCAAGCCATGAGCAGCCAGTTTCTCCAGGAGAACACTGTGAGAAATGGTGTCAAAGGCTTTACAAAAGTCAAGGTGGACAATATCCACAGTCTTTCCTCATCCAAGAAGCAGGTGACCTTGTCATAGAAGGAGATCAGGTCAGTCAAACATGACATTGTTTGACAAATTGTTTTGTCTAAGGTATCCTCCGCTTTTGTTATTACTGTATCTGTATTTCCCTCTATTAGTGTGTTGCTAATAAATTATTCTCTGCACTCTATTTTTTTCTGGAATAAGCTCAATATAATACTTAAATCACACAAACATACATTCAAAGAGGAATGTAATCCATTACTTATCTGTAATGTGTCTAAATGTTTTCAGCAAAACCAGCTTTGTTATGAGCAAAAATGTCATAACACATGAAAAAGCCTATAAACATCTTTAACCTAATTCCTGTGAGAACATTGTTCTCATAACCATTGCAGTTTCCTGCAGACTCAAAGTTCTGTCTAGAGAGTCTTCTGTTTATGTAAAATCATAACTCTCTTGGTACTCACTTCCTCTTAGCTCCCACAATAGCTCTAATTCAGACTATAGTGATGTAACATTTTTTAAAAGGCTGAAGTAGGTACACAGAATGTTTCCAAATCCCAGTGTCACTGACTATTCTGGTGTCCCATGTTTAGAACAGCAGTCTCCAATTAAAATTTTTTAGAAAAACTTAAAAATTCCCACTGGAAGATAAAATTTAATTCTTTTGAGCCAAAGACATATATCTGCTGGCTTTGTAACACATGAAACTTTACTTGTTTTTTACCACTTCCTTTAAATTTTGTGTACATATGCACCCGCAAACACAGTTTAAAACAAAGCAATACTTCTTACTTTCTAGGTACCCCTGATATAAATAAATATATAAACACATGGACTACAAAAACTTTTTTTATCTACTACTCTGACACAGCTTAAATACTGTGCAAGCTTTTAGAAATAGTTATTTAGTGAACCTGAAGCACAGATTGCAGAGCTGTCTACAGAGCATATTTGGTTTTTTTAATAGCAAATTTCAAGCTTTCGACATTGTTATTTTTTGTTGGAAATATTGCCAGAAAGGAATTGGGTGTCAAAAGCCAAACTTTCCCATTCAAAAGGCATTCTGGTGGTTGATTGGGTGTTGAAACTATGGACCTAGGAGTCAGAATAGAGTTTGTCATCACAAAGCATTCTGAAACAGGTGGAAGACAACCTGAATAGGATCTACCATCTTTCCAGTCCAATTCACTAACTACCACTCCACTGAAAGCAAGATATCATATGTAACGGAAAACTTTTCCCAAAGAAATGCTCATTTACACTAAACGATTTTTAGCCAAAAGTATCCCAAACAATGACAAAAGGAAACACTTAGGAAGATAAGAGCATTAACTAGCCATTTTGTGTAAGATCAAAAGTCTGTCTAGTCCTGTCTCTTCCAAATGTCTTTAGCAGAAACTAAAAGAATTGAAGAAGAAAAACAAAGAATGTATAAAATCATATACCTACTCCTTTATATATCTCTCACTTTTTAATTAAAAAATAATAATAAAAAAACCTCAAACACTTTTTCAGTTCTTTTTGCAGAAAGGTGTCCTGATAAATCTTTGGTCTACTGCAGACTTGTGCAGTTCAAGTTTATTTCTGCTTCTGGGAAAAATACCAGCAAGTTTGAAAGAAAGGGACAACAGCAATAAGCAGTGTCTTAACACTCCTAATTGGTATCCAAGCATGAGTTCTTTTCAGCAGACATAGTACAGATTTTCCAAGGTCTGGAAATTCCTACCTGCAAATATCAAATTCTTGAGTCTACTTTTTTGTCACAATTAACATCAGTGCAACTCTGCTGTAACTACAGTGAGAGCACAGGAAGATGTTATCATTACTACTTATCCCTGGCTAGTCTCATTTATGCAGAAGAGTGACTATAGCTGATTTTTAAATCTTGTCACCCTCAGTTTTGCTGTGAACTGCTCAGCTACTGCCAGTATCTGGCTTCATTAGTACTTCATTTCCTGGCTCCTGCTCCCCACAGCTCCAGCTCATAATTCCAACATGAAGTTTTCCCAGCTCACTCAGCCTTAATTCTTTGGTCAAGACTCTAGCTAGACTTTTACAGCTTTATGAAAATGACAGGGGAAAAAAGCTCTTCCACATTATTATGTTTTTCTTTTTGCAAGACTAACATAATACAATTTTAATTGACTGTGCTGTCTTACTTATTCCTGCAGTTAAATTTGGCCCATGACCTGAAAAGACGACAAGAAGAATTAACCGCCAAGGCTGCTGTTTTTCATCAGTTCCTTTTTCTTGACTAGCTAAACCTTCAGAGGATCTGAGTTATAACCCCATTTTTCAAAGACAGTTCCCTGCTACTGTCATTCCAAGGTTCATTGTGTAGGTGTCAATGTCCTCCAACCGAAGCATTCCTCATTTCAATTTCAGCTGTGATAATAATGCAGCAACTGGAGGAAACTCCACTGATTTCTTGGAGCATGTTAAATATCTGGAAGTTAGCCACTAACTAAAAAAATTAGAAACTAACTTCAAAGAAGCAAAAGAATTCTTACCAGATTTCTCTGGACAAGCACAAAAGTGATGTATGATTCTTACAGAGAGTTGATCCTAAGTATACCTTCAATCAGTAGAGTGAATTCCATTGGCTGTAGACCAGCCATCTACAGTGCAGCCAAAATGACTGAAATTGTGTACCAAAACCAATCTCCTTCACATGTAAGATAGGTTATTTGATAATCAGGAGAAATATAATGGCATCTGTTATGCAGGAGGCCTTAAATATTAGCTTGTCTCATTACAAATATGTTTATTTGTAAATGCATTTAACTCTGAGAAATGAATATGCATATGAAGTATATAAAGCCTGCAATTAACATTTGTATTTATGAGATTTATTGCTTTGTGACATTGATACCTTCATTCATTTAGTTTAATTGCTTGCTGGCACAGATTTTAGGGGATTATTTTTGTAGGCTCCAGGGAATATATTTGCCCTCAAGTCCATTAACATCCAGCTGGAGATTTTACAGAAACAATCCACTAGACCAGCAGGCTCTAGCTACTTATGAAGGAGTCTATCAAAGTCAAAACAATAAGATTTTTGTCATATTTTTTTTCATGATCTCAAAAGACTGAAGAATCTCTGGCTTGGGTTTCCATCGGATTCTATCAGATGGATGATAAACCCAATAAAATTAAAATCTAAATGTCTCCATGGCTTTTGTAGTGTCTTCTCAGAACCCCATCACATTCATTATATCCTTATCAGTTTAAGAATGAAACAAGGTCTGAGAGACTCCTCCATGATGGTTCTGCAAAATCTCAGTAGCTTTATGTGTTTCCATTCACTAGGGAACAATAATTGCCAACACCCCACCCCCTCCCCAGCCCAACAAAAGCTTCATGATTTGACTTACTGTTCTGTTTTCTGTTCTAGTGAACAAAAACCTGTCATTTTTTGTCTGATTTTCCCCACCAATTTCAGTTTGGACATTTTAAAAGAAAACAAGTCAATGTAATTTATTGGTCAAAAGCCAATAAATCCTAGTAAAAAAATTTTCCCAGTTTTCATTAATATATTCGGAGACAATGAGCAATAAACAGAGTGGTACACATAGCTGAGGCAATGAGTGGTCTGCCTGAAGATACTTTCCCTTGCAGCAAAGAAAAATGGTTATGAGTGATGAGAAATGTTACTGGAGATAATTATGTATACAGTTTTTATCAGTTATTCTATAAGAGAAATAACTTTTTAATATTTTTCATTCCTTATTTTACTCTTCACTTATCCTAATGTCTCCGAGTACCCTTTAAATAAAATTGCTTGCAAAGGCAGCCAAAAAAGTGGCACTTGGCTCCAAAGAATTCTGAAGAATTTATAAGCTGTTTTTCCTCCTATCCTTAGAGCTACTGCCAGTAGAAGCCAAATCCAGACGTTTGCAACTCAACACCAGGCATGACAAGCTAATCTCATCAGTGTTGTCAAGGTCTAAGCCAGTGACCTCAGGCATAGGATATCTGACAGATGGTGAGCCACAATAGCTAATTCATTTTATATGAAAACCTTTTTAGATAATTATTTGCTTATGTATTGCTGCACCAAGACACAGTTTGAAAAGACACAGTGAATATTTTCAGACCAGACTAAAATTCCAGTCCCTACAAAGCCTCTGGCAAGCATCATAATTCAGATAAAAGGGTGGTAGACAACTCTTCAGAGATGCAGAGATTTGCATCAGATAATCAGTATCCAAAAGTTGAGATGCTGATGTAATCTGCAAATGCACTCTCTAAATCTCTCAGTTCCATTACAAAATATCATACCTTTTTGGAAATTTGTTCTACTGAGGCTAAGAACTACATAGGAGACAGGTTTCATGTGAAGCCTCTGCTTCTGGTCAGAAACAGGAAATAGCACAGCAAAATGAAATACGAAACTCAAAGAACAAACTTCCAAATACTTGCAAAGTTCAAGTCACTTCAGTCCAGTTGCCCAATCTTGATTAAAAGAGTTCATATATTTCTGCCTAAAACACAGAAGGCAAATAGGTTCTCAGTAGCACTACAAAGATAAATGTTTGATCTCTGGCGCATGTGCTTTCAGACATACGCTTCCTAGATCATGTAAAATAGAAGGAAAAGTCCTGATCAATCACTCTGGAAGCAAAACAATCCTTCCTTCTCACCATGGTGCTGTCTGGAAGAGATTTATGCTATAAAATGAGTTTCAGATTTATGAGCTGAAATCCTGGACATTCTCAAATTAAAGGCATAACTCCTTCTGACTTGAATATTCAAGACAACATTTTATCTACTGAGAGCTTAGCAAGAGCTGGAGGACCTGATAGGAGGAACTGGCCAGGCTCTCAGCCTACCTAGCAGTGTCTATCTCATGTTCTAAATATGTCTGTGGATTCTTGATGCTTATTGAAAAAAAAGGTAGCAGTTGCCTTACCTCTAAAGGAAGTTAATTTGTAGTTTATATGGAAAATGGCATGTATATTAAGAATCACAATCTAGATTTAAAAAAACACGACTTGCCTGATTATATAGCAGAGGAAAATTCTTCTGTAGTGGCTGCAATACACAAAAGAGAAAATGCAATTTCTTGGTAATCATGTCTAGTTGGCAGCATGTCAAGAATGGTTAGAACCCAAGACTACAGACTCATTTGACACTACAGAATATCTTTTGGAACAGCCCCAACCAAGAACAAACAAAAGCACACACCAGAGACTATTATATCTTGAAAATGACACACCATTCTTGCTCAAGTGTTGTTCAGGCATTAAAGGCAACAAAAAGGATGGGAGAAGATGCAATGATGTACATATATGTAAAACATCATGCACATAATGAGTGGCACCTTCCACTCATTTTTTTTTTAATTTTTTTTTTAAATCAAAGTGAAAGTCATCCACTACTGTCTTTCCAGCATGAAATATCAAAAAGCCTCACAAGAAACAATACCAGTATAAGGCAAGGATGCATGCCATTGAGATCAAGCGTGGTCCTAGGGAGCTGAAATTCCGTCTGTAATTAAAGATTGATTTTAAAGCAACTTCCAGATGCTGAAATTATTGCCTATTCATAGGTTGTATTTTGTATAAGGACCTGCCTAGTAAATTCTCTCACACTAGTCTGGCAATAACTGCAGTGACTTTCACCAAAGGCACTATTCCTCGTAATACAAATACAATAACAAAATTCAGGGATAGGCTTGCAAGTAAGCCCCAGAAACAACTTTAAGACACTGTGAAAAATGAATTTGGTAGCAATTCCCTGCACCAGAGATTAGTACAAATCCATTATTGGCTGCAGAATTGCTAATGCAGATTAATGTACTGAGCATTATGTAGGTTTACAGCACGTAGAATTGAGATATATTTTTTCCATGTGTATTACAAAAGCTGTTGTGTTTATTTCAAAAATAAATAAAGTGATTAATAACAACTCAACATGTAGCTCAGTGAAACAGGTTTCTAGGATAACAATTGCATTGCATATAACCCCAAAAGCATCCTTGTGGCACTAATCTTGCTGGAGTAACACTAGGCAGTAAAAGTGAGGAACTATAGGAAAAAATCAACCTCTTAACAAACTTTCCCAAATCACAATTGGGTTGATTCAAAAAGAATAGATATACACATCCACTATTTGGATACTAGTAAAATATGGTTTCAAATATACTTAAATGCAATTGATCACAGTCGCTTTAAAGAAGTCACACAGTGCTTTAAAGTAAAATAAATACTCAAACTCATTTAATGTTGAAAACTCAGCCAAGCCATGTAACTGAATGCAAATATGCAGGATGGAGGAAAAAAAAAAAATGATTCAGCCCTCTCAAACAGGTGTTGTTTACACAATACCCTCACAGTAGGTATCAAATGAAAAACTGAACCCAAATCCTTTCCTGAAGAAAGATTCAAAACAAAGGGATTGAAAAGCTGCTGGTTGACCAAACCATAAGCAATGTATTTCATATTCCCATAATTAGAGAATTTTATCAAATATCATTTCGTCAGAATACTTTACAAGCACTTAAAGTGTTTTATATGTGCATATGAAATAAACAAAAATTTATAATAATTTATTATAATTATTCTTTTATATTTAGCTGAGATTTGCTAAATTTCAGCACTGTATTCATAAAATTTTTAAAAGGTATAAGTAACTTAGATGCATTACACATGACATCTAATAGCTAGAGCAACAGACTTACAAATGTATCTGTTGATCCTATTGCAGTGTCATTGACTGGACTATAAAGTTTTGAAGTATCTTGAAATTGCCTGGAGTTCTCAATTCATTGACCTTAACATGGGAGTTTGCCTAGAGAGCATCTGCATATCCAGCACAGAAATCACTGAGGATAGAAGATTATTTCTGCCCACCAGAGAATGACAGTGTCTGTGCTACCTTCAAAGAGAAGGAATTTACTCTGGGGTTTCCAGAAGCACCAAGAAATTGTCATCTAAATAATTGCTACCTCTCATCTCAGTTCCTTGTTCCTAACTACATAAGAATTGCCATAAAGGAAAAAAGATGAAGGTACCATTTGCATTTGTCAATCCCTGTATGGAAACCAGAACTTAAGAAGGTGGTCTAATGCAATTTAACTATTTCAGTGAAAAATGCAATAGGAAGTTACAAGAAACAATTAAGGAAAAGAGCAATGCTTTTTAAGAGGCGAAGAGAAAAACTGAATGGTGTTGAATCAAATTCGTCCCCCCAGAGAGAAAGGCTACATGCTCAGGAAAACAAGAGCAATAAGTTCAGCAGAAGCAGTGGGATGTGTAGCAGAAATGAAAAATAGTGTTTTTAAAAAGCCCTGCTGCCTTCACCACAGCCTGTCCTGACTGAGGGTTCTTGTATGATCCAGTGACAGCGTGTGTTAAAAGTCCCTTTCTGGGCTACGTTGCTGAAGTGTTATATTTTGCCTGAACTTCTGAAGCTTTTGTAATTTCTTGTTTTCCATACAACAGGGACAAAAAAGTCAGTTGTGGATAAACAACTCTTTATCAGGCACCTGTATTGGTGAAAAAGCCGCGATCTGGGCAGCCAGAATCTTTCAACTTCAATTCCAGTTCATGTGCTGTTCTACCTACACTTTCCTCCTACCTACTATCACACTGTGTGGTGTGAGAGAAACACTGTGCATACCTTATTGTTGTGTCGCAACAATAAGGGGTTACCAAAAAATCACTTTTGTTTAATACTAAGCTAGAAATTTAGTGTCATTCTCGGAAAAATAATCTTATCCCTAACCTTAGCCCTTCTCTTTCTCTGCTTTTCAACAGTGCTTCCAGTTTCTCCATCTGCAGCCAGAAGCCATCTCCAGTTCTGAATGAGTAGATAAGCAGCTGTCACACATCCTTCTGCCATTCACAAGAAGCAGGTGCATCCAGAACTGAAGTAGAACCTAAGTGTCAAATTTTATCTTCCCCTTTGGGTACATATTCATTGCAGTAAAAATGCCACATACTACTATTGACTGAGTTTATTACAGTATCATGTCTTGACCCACCAAAGGGAGCCTTTCATTGTGCTAAGCCATAAAATTCCACCCATCCAACTTTCCATTTGCTACACGTGAGTCAGAATTTTATCAGCCTTTCTTTTACTGTTTTCCCTTGATACTACATTATTAACAGGAATCAACAAGTAATGGAAACCTATTATGACCATTAAAATATGCAGAGGAAAAGTAGCCAACTTGTGCTTATGCATGTGCCAGAAACCAGAATACACATTTTTTCCAGTTCACAAACACTTGAGAAAAGAATTTTGGTCCTGGCATTCTTGAGAAAAACCAAATGCCTGAAGGACATTTAGTTCCAGCAATGGTGAGGTTTTTCTTAGGTTGGCCGGGGGAGGTTGGCAAAGTTATTGAAAAATGTCATTTTAAAAGTAAATAAAATCAACACATTTTATTAATGTTTTGAAAAAGACACACATTTCAGGTAGCTTATTTTGAGCCAAATACTGAAGCCATTTTTCAAAACTTGCTCAGGAAAGCTTATTGAAGTCAAGAGGAGTTCTGCTGAGTGAGGACTGCAGGATTTGTTTCTAAGAGTCATCGAAACTGTGTTTATTATTGAAGCAGCAGCAAAAAAATCAGTCACTGTGAATCATCCAAAATAACTATTTCCTATAAAGGCTGACACTCAGCCAGATAATTCCATCAGATCTTTTTGGACTTGGATGGAGTGGTCTTTAACAGACATTCGGATAATCTACAAGAAGCATATGGACACACTAGAGTTAGAGCATAAGTCTTCCCTCAAAATAGAAAATCATTCTTTACCCTTTCTTTTTATAAGTGTGAGGGGATATTAAGGACAGTGGGAAGTTTCTGCCAGGATAAGACAGAGTGGATTTCTGGAAGGGAACATGTTTTCACCAAAAGAAAAGGAAAAAAATAAACAAGGTGGAAAGAGAAGCCAACACTTTCCACTAAAAAAAAAGAAAAACCATTAAAGCAAAAGAAGAGGTAAAAGTAAGAATAGCTCCTTTGCAGACTTTTCACTTCCTATTACTCTTTTTGTTTGATGGAAGCAAAATTGTGATTTTACTTTTTACTTCTGTATTTAAAGGCTATATTACTTTGCTCTTCTTTTATTCATGTGTTTGCGTTTAAATTCTACTTGCTTTCATGTTTCTATTGCCTTTCCTCCTATGAAAAGAGCAAGTATGGATATGGATTTCCTCTAGAAGATATGTTAATGCCCTTCTTTTACTTTATAGCCTACTGAATAAATGGGGGAAAGGAGAGCTTTAGAAGCAAATTGCATTTTAGCAAACAGTCTACTTTGTCTGGTATCTGATGTCTGACATATGACAGTTTCTAGGTGCACTTGAAGAAAGCATTTCTTCCCCATTCTTTCACAACTTGCCTAGAGAAAAATACATTTTCTAATATTTGTTTATTTACTAAAGTTGTTCTTTTCTCTGATTCAGTCCTTACACTGGCATGCGTTAACTTTTCCTCTTTATTTGTTGAGTACCTGATTTATGATTGGAGCTGCTAGGCTTCATCACAATACAGTGCTGATAGTCTGGCAATAATTTGCCCTGTTTCTTAAGTCTCCCACGTCCCTTGTTTAGGAAAGCATCAAAATTCCAGTCCACATGTGTTCTTTTGTAAATGGACAATATTCAAAGACATTCCTTTAAAAATGCCATTTAAAAAAATATTTAAATATAAATACTGCAAAAATTAATAACTTATAACATCCAAAATGGCTGCCAAAATTTAAAAAAAAAAAAGAAGTCTGTTTTCATAGACTTGGCACTTTTAGCTGTCATATTATTTTAAAATTATTATTAAGGGTAACACACATGTTTTCTTTCAGAAAACCTGACATGATCTCTAAAAGAAATCGCATTTTAAATCCTAAATTCAGCAGATGTCTATGCTTTGTTTTTGCATAAAGAAAGGTTTATCACGTTTCATATATAGAGCATATCAAGCTATTTTCACTCACTGACATACAAATAATAGATTTGATATATTTCCAGGGGATTTGATTTGGGGGGAGTATTTCTAGAGCTGAGTCAAATGAAGAATACTGAAGTTAAAGCCCCTCTGTTTGAGGATCCATCTGTTATTTAAATGATATATTAGCAGGGTGCGTGCTCATTGAGGCACCCTCTAGACACAAGATTTCTAAAAATATGATATATTGGACTTCAGACACTTTTGGCACTGTGACAGTAGTCAGCTTAGGTTACATAGTCCCTTGTTGATAAATTAGTGTAATTATTTCAGTGAGTTTTTAAAAGGTGCACAGCATGTTCCCTTGGAAACCTCACTCTCAGCAATACATTGTTTTCGGAATTTTTCCTGCCTGAGCGGCAGTATCAGTCAGAGGGAAACACAGAACAAAGCTTTTGCATTTAGATAACCACCAGGCACTTGGCTGGACCCAAAGTACTAATGTAGCTACTTAAGACTTGTGGCAACTGTGCTTATTATGTCGATTTGGCCTTACTGGCCTCACTGGCCCGATACTGTGTATTGGGATAGTAAAGACCTGTCCCTGTGCGTTTCCTCATGGACACTTACAAAGCTCAGCTTGATGGTCTCTTGAAAAGAAAAATTTGTGTCCTGGAAAGAATGACTTTTTTCCAGTAGAATCAGATGTTGGTGATGGATAGAATAGCTGGTTCAGCAAAGGGCTCTATGTCATGGGACAGACCCCGTCTAAGGTAGCTTCCTAAGAAGAACATTCAAAGCAGTTGTATCCTGTCTAGAATTCACTAAACCTCTTTATCCACATTAAGAAAAACAGCATGGTTTCAAGGTGGTGAATGTGTTTTGTTTCTTTTCAATAACTATTTCACCATGATCAGTCAGCATTTGCAAAACACGTATGGGCCTGTTCTTGAACAAATGGAAACTTTCTGTGGAAATTCAACTTTGCCAGGAAATGTTTGTTAGATGCAGGATGTAAATCAGACAGAGACCTCACACTAGAAACTCCAGTTGTCCTGTGACTGCAACATTCATCTTACACTAAAGTGTTTTGTCCTTACATAAAATCAGGCAAACAAGGACTCCACTTGTATTTCCTACTTCCTAGTATTGTCTGTTGAGTTGTTGACTATTGCAGGTAAGATATGTCTCTCCCTGGAGCAATTATACTCCTTTATTAAATTTCCTTCTCTCAAAATACATAAAAATATATCTAAATAAAAGAAAAACTGCAAAAGCTTTGTCCCATAAGGAGTAGAAAGATTTGGAAAAATTCAGTAGCTTCTATTACACAGAAGAATATTTCCTGGGCAGCTTTTTTCAGAGCACAACATTAACCCTCAGAAAGTCTTAGCTTAAGGCAAAGGGAAAAACATTGGTCTGTTTTACAGCTTCTCCACAGTGCCACTATCAGTTTTTCAATATGCAATGAATACAAATGGATCTTGGATGCAGAAGGGAAGTCAGATCTTCTGTAAAACAGAGGATGGCGAGTCAAGCAGCATCCATGCCATAACTACAGCTTGTGCTTACTGGGTGAGCATGAGGCTTGAGCACAAATACTCATTTCTTTCCAAAATGCAAAGAGATATCAATCTGTCCAAAGAACAAAAAAATGGATCCCCCTTCTGGCCTTGCTTTGAAGACCTGAGAAGAGGGAGAACATTCTCTCCTGGTCCTTCTCTAATGGCAGCTTTCTAGTATCTTTCTTATAGGTGTAAGCTTTTTTCTTGGGAAAAATAGCCACTGCATAAATGCTGCTTGGAAAAAAATTTAAGGCAAAATGTTTGACAGTTTTATTCCTGCTGTGAATTGTCATAATTATAATTTCAAATAATAGTTTCAAACTATTCACTATTCACTATTATTTCTTATAATCAAGAAAACGTGGACTGATTTTGAGCCAATGCTGAGGAATCACAACTAATCATTACTAAATGCAAGGTACGTACACACAGGACATGTACATCACAGGATTCTTTGAATGAATGCAAAACTGATAATAAGTGTGTTAAAAATTCATAATTCTAAATTTGTGAAGATTTGCTCCAAATTTACTTTAGTTCCAAATATTACTGGTGATGTTTCAAGTAGTATAAAGTAGTAGAAATTTCAATGCAATGGGAACACAAAACATTCAATCACAGAACCACAGAATGGTAGGGGTTGAAAGGGATCTCTAGAAATCATCTAGTCCAACTCCTCTGCCAACACAAGTTCATCTAGAGCAGGCTGGACAGGAATGAACCCTCAAGGTAAAAAAGGTTCCTTTGTTGAGATAGAATTTCCTGTGTTCCAGTTTGTGCCTGTTGCTCCTTGTCCTGTCATTGGGCACCTCTGAAAAGAAACTGGCCCCATCCTCTTGACACTGGTCCTTTAGGTATTTATGAGCATTGATGACATCTGCTCTCAGTCATCTCTTCTCCATGCTAAAGGGATTCAGGTCTCTCAGCCTTTCATCTTAGAGAGGTCCTCTAGTGCATTGATCATCTTTGTAGCACTCTGCTGTACTCTCTTCAGTAGTTCCCTGTCTTCTTCAACTGGGGAGCCCAGACTGGACACAGTACTCCAGATGTGGCCTCACTAGAGCAAAGCAGAGGGAGACGATGGCCTCCCTTGACCTGCTGGCCACAGTCTTTTAATGCACCCCAGGAGACCATGGGCTTTCTCGGCCACAAGGGCACGCTGATTTGAAATGTAAGTTAGAGAACTACGATACCAGTCAGTTACCTCTAGAATTGGAGCTGAGCTACCACCTCCAAATTCAGATGAGTATTTGTAACGTTCCAGAACCTGAGGTTTTTGAATCAAGCATTTTGGGAATGGTATGTTTTAAAGATTTGGTTCAGTCACTACCTAACAATCCGAATGAGGTTTTTTAAACCCTTTCAAAAAAAAAAACCCTAAAATCTTTGGGTCCAGGTATTTTGATTTTATCTGCATTTTAAAAGAAAACAGTACTTGTTTGCAGAAAATCTTGTGTTCACTCCCTTGGGCATCACAATGTTAACATCCACTGGTAGCACTATATGGATAAAAATTTTCCCTGCCACCACACGGTCCCACAGAAATGATAGGCAGTGATCTGAACATCACTTCACTAAGGAATGTGAGCCAATTTCTTATCATGAAATCCAATGACAGCTTTCCAAAATAAATAAATAAATAAATCTCAATTGTTTATCACTTCAATTCTGCATTTTTAATGTGTTTTGTTGTCTTTCTAACCCATAATCAGAGCAACAATTCTGTAATCCATTAAGATTGTAACTATACAACTCCATGATGTCAAATGCAGAGTATTCCTGGGACTTAAGGGTAAATTCTGCCTGCCATTTAGATGTTTCTCTGGAGAGGTGATGGCCGACAGGAAGAATGTTCAGCACCATTACTGTCTATTTTGATTTGAGGACAAAAAGGCTGTACAATGAGACACCCTCTCCTAACCACCGTTGGGATATATTTATTTACAGCTGGAATGATAATTATATGGATGGTTCTTTTAAGCTGAAGTATGGTCCCTCCTTTTTGCTTTAAAGTAAGGGTGATCATACTAAATCTGTCATTACAAGTGGTGTTTTCTTTTTCCTGATACTATATAAGACTGCCAGCCTGCCAGCTCAGCAAAGATATCAACAAGCACTTGTTTTGTTGACGAAATGAAAACAAGTGCATTTCAGTTTAAGAACTTCAGCATTTGAAAAAACATACTTTTTGAGCAAAAAATTACACTCTTAAAGAAAAAGAAAAAAGCAGCAGTATCTGGCAATTTGTATAAACATTTCTCCCATGTGATGCCAACTGTGTACAACAAAGACTCCAAGGCATTATTACAACAATATATTAAACTGGTATAAGTCTGTCCCCAAGGCTGGTATACAAAGAAAAGAGTTCACAGCTTCTGCCTTGCCTTTTCCATCTTTGTCTCTCCAAACACAGGCAGATTCTATCATATTTCATTTCCAGTTATGGCCTTGACTTGAATTCTGACTTGTTCTGAGAAATCAAACAAGAAGAGCAAAAAAAGACAGCAAGGAGCTGGTGGTGCCCAAAGATGGAAGATGTCCTAATCCCACATCCATACAGAGACACAGGCAGGACAGAGCTTTTCCCTCTCTCAGGGAAGAAACACTCTTGAGTGAGTTCTCCTGCACTTTCTCAGCTCCAGAGGATGCTGGACCTATCTCAGGGGAAAGATTCACTGTGGCAGTGTCCTGTCTGACCTGTGGCCATGTACTGCAGTTAAGAGGCACATGATACTAAACAGAACTGAACTGTGCTCCATAGGTGAAGCTGTTACATTCATTTTTAATTACTGCTGTATTGTTTTAGACATCAGTATACACAAATGCTTCCCGGACTCAAGCATTCACTTTCTCAATGCCCAGATCCCAAATATTTTCTAGCTTGTAAAATACCTTTTAAAAGTATTCTGTAATTTACTACAGATTGCCAGTGCTATAGTCCTATATGTACTAAAAAAAAAAAATCTATTGGTCTGAATAGAAAAAGATCTTTCAGAGAGCTTTTGGGTTTGTTTCTTTTTTTTTTAATCACTGGACTTTTATAAAAATAGGAAAAGAAACATTACAACTTTCTGCTAAATCTTATAGAATATTTTTGCCATAAAAAAAAGTAAAAATCACACCTATATAGAAACACCCCTCCCATCTAAATAAGAAGAGTTAAAATATCTGATCTTTGGCAGAGTCCTGGCTGAAGACCTATCTTCACTATCTGGCTTTCCAACAATTGTAACATTGCATATTTTCATATATTAAAACCAGATCCATTAATATAAACCAGAAATTACTTCCACGTGTTTCCATATAAAATAGTCCTTCTTCTCATGTTTAATAAATTTCCTGTTTGAAGAGATGTAAACTGACATCCTTCATCCAGCAAATCACTTAAGTACATGTTTAAACTCATGCACATTAGTAGTCTTCTCAATCAGAGTCTAAATGAGGCTGCCATCATGTCTCTTCGCTGGAGTCTTTCCCCTACAGTAAAGGCTATGTAATACTATGTCAAAAAGAGACAAAGTGTACTGCTACCATTTAATATAGACATTATTTGGAACCAGTAGTGGAGCAGCTCAAACAAATCTCCATCATTCCACAGGAATGGTTCCCCCTCAGGTCCCGGATAGCCAGAGATAAAACATAAAAACAGAGGTCATCCAGAAAAATTCAATAGACCAAAAGAAGTACACAGGTGACTCAGGATGGGTTATCATATCACCCTCCACTCCCAGTTTCCCCAGAGACTGAAAATACTGAGGTTTCATGCAGGGGAAGTTGGTTATGCATTTTATAGTAACCAATTTCACCCATGTCTTGGCTTTCCTGTTGAAACATTCTTCTGATCAATATTTTGACTGAAATGAATCATTAAGTTCATATTCATAATTGCACTATGCTATTCCTCATCTGAAAACCACCAGCAGTGGAATCAAATTGAATTTCTGCCTCTTCTTTTTATTCTGTTTTCCTGCCTTGTCACCTCTTATCTTCTCATCTTCCTTTGACTTCCTTCATCTAATACATTATTTTACAAATAATCTGTTCTTTCTTAAAAGTTCTTCTGTCTTTTCTTTCCTTGTCTTAGAATCATAGAATAGTTTGTGTTGGAAGGGACCTTTAAAAGTCATCTAGACCAACATCCCCATCAATGAGCAGGGGCATCTTCAACTAGAACAGTTTGCTCAGAGCCCTGTATAACCTGAACTTGAATGTTTTCAGGAATGGGGCAGCCTAACACCTCCCTGAGCAACCTGGTCTTCTTTCTTCCTTCCCCTTCTCTTTTTTCCTTTCCTTTTTTCACTTCATTTCCCTCCTTCCCTTCCTTTCCTCATGTCCCACTTCCTTTTTTCTTTTACCACTTTCCTCTTTCACTTTTTCTTTTTTCCATTTTTACTTTTTGTTTTCCTCTGTCTCTTTTTCTTTTCTACTTTCATCATCCGCTTCTCATTTTCTTCTTTTCACTCACTTCTATGCCAAGATCTTTTTTCTCTCTACTACTAAAAATATAATATGCAAGAGCATACATACATATATAAATTTAAAAAAAAAAAATAAAATCATTAACTGAGATAGTTTCTGGACAGTTCATCTTTCTAGAATTTCTTCTTTTAGAAAAATACAATTCTCAATGCTTACAATAATTTAAGAAAGCTAAGAAGTAAAACTAAGAACAACTGTATTTGAAAAACATAGAGACTTGAAGGCTCCAGTTAGCCTACAAACACACATACACATCAAATAATCCTGGTTTACATAACTACAAACTCAATATAAATATTTGTATACTCTTCCTGGAGAATACAATTAAATTTGATGTTCAGCAGTGCTGAATCTCTATGCTTCTTCAAATTTTGGCCTTGGAGATATTTGTGTTTTATAAGAATGAGCTTATAAAATTTTCATTATGTCTTGCACATGTTACAATAGGCACCACAGGGAAACTTTGAAGTCAGTTGCTTGAGCATGCAAAGCAAAGTCGAAAGCTTGGCTACTGAAAAGATACTTCAGAACTCATGGTTTAGATACAGAAAAACAACAGATAAGAAATAAACTAAACCCCCTTGTAATACATTTTTGCAGAAGTGCATAAACTGATCCTCATGCAGTACTGACAACTAAAATAATTTCAAGACACTTGATGCTCATTCCAGCAAATTACACAACACGATGGGGTATTAGATTTTGCAAATACTCAGTCATATTTGTTTTAGTTTGAAAGACAATTTGCAATCCTCTGGATTCTCAGTCCATCTTAATGAGAAAGCACCATAGGGCTGTATTTGTATTGCATACAAAGAAACCGAACATTTCGGTTTCTTTGTATGACTGAAAATTCTGAAACTTGAGGAGAAAACAAACCAGCAGTTAGTTATGGTGTGACAGAGTCACTGTTATTTAGATGCTTAAATAGCATTCTGTGGTGGTGCTGGTCGGCAGCAGCCTGCTGGAACGCTGCACTGAACCAAGGTGCCCTCCAAAAAGGGAAGCATTTTAAGGAGGCACCACCTGTAAAGAACAAAGGTTACAGGAAGACATATAATTCAACTTATTTTTCCAAGTAAAAAGGGTGACGTCTATACAAGAGCACTGCTCCTTTGTAAACTTCTATAAATCATATGGCTGCTCAGAAGTGAATATAGGCACATCCAATGCAGTGCCATAAGAAATGCAGAAGCAAGCTGAATTAGCTACTCAGTTAAAACAAAAATAATGTAACATTTAACGCATAGTTGAGACATCGCATGAGACGGCTTCATATTCTTTCATATTCCAGGATTCTTCAAAGTATATTGTACATGTTGCTGTCGTTCAATACAACCAATGGCACTTTTCTCAAGCATTTTCTCCACAAAATGGATATTTAAAATTAACAAAACCAAAAGCCCATCAAATAGATAGATAATATTCTAAAAACACAAAACTCTTCACCTTAAGGGCATAGAGGAGCTGATAACCTAACTGCTCTCCCCTGTCTGCTGCTCAGATTGAAACTGCAGAATGAGTGTTTCAGCTACATCTCTCCTTTAGGACTCCAGTAATCGCTCCAATTTTGTGTCATACGGGCATATTCAGTGACTTCGTTCAATACCGGTCAGAAGCACAAGAGCCAAAATATCCAAAAGCATGGGGGGAAAAAAAATAGACATCCTTTAATTCATAAATAACAGGAATTCAGCTATGTAAAAGCTGTTGTGAGCAAACACCATTTCAATGTAAGATCATTCCTTAGGTCCCTTTGGGGACAATAAGAAATAACTTACTGCTAAAATGACATATCTAGAAAGCATCATGGGAACAAACCCACTCTAAAATAATCACAGAAAAATTTCTGAACTTTGTGACTAAATATTCAAAGCCAGCTAAGTGATTTTATCCGTAAACATGGATATTTTTGTTGATGTTTTTTTCAATGTGCAAGTTTACTGAAGTCTGAAGACTGGGGCTCTTACACCAGCCTGCACAAAAGGACTCAGAGGGAGACACCAAGCCACCCATCTGCTTCCTTTGTCTGAAGCTATACGTGTGATTGGCCAATTTTTCAGCACAAGTTTTAACATCCTGAAGGCTGCTGTAATTCGTTGGTGAGGTTCTAAAGGAGCCGTCTTTATGGCCATAGCTGACAGGGGCTCAGGAAAGCATCAGTCATGACTCTGTGCTGACACTGGCACTAAGAGAGAATGCAGCTTGTTCTCACTCTTTCCTACAAAGCATCCCACCCACAATTTTAGGAAAATATCGGGTATCAGAGTAGTGCAAAGTATTCTTGATGGCAAAATTTCTGGAATTTGTAATTTTAAGTTGCTTATAAACCTATACAAGGGATTACAGTTTGAATTTACTGTGTATTACACTTTAACATGCAGATAGTTAAAATGTGCATTGATACAAAGAGAACCTCTGGATCCTGAGGCAGGACTCCTGCTTAAAAATATTTTTGTATTTTTCTTGTATGATGTGCAATATTGAAATTTCAGCTTACTATTTCTTTTACATTTATTTCTCTTCATATTTCTTTGTTTTATAAAAGCAATGTCTATAAAAAATAATGTCTATGTATCATTAAATGGATCTTTGTTTTTCTATAGACATGCAAATGTAAGATATAATTCTAGAGCTTCTTCTGTTGAAAACAATCATATTTTACACCTTTTTTTCCTCCTGCCCACTAGGTAGTGATTTTCTTTCTTTATGAAAAGAGATTACTCTCTTTTGAAAAGAGATTACTCTCTTTCAAATCCATCATTCCCAACCACTCATTTGGTGGAGTACAGTAAGCTTTTTCTATCATTCCTTTTTGCTGACCATGCATATAAGGTTGCATAACTCAGTTTTCTCCTCACAAGAGAATTGTTTTGGTAGAGTTTTGTTGTAAAATTGAAGTAATACGGTTACGATTTTACATGAGGATGTTCTGATTCCAATACCACAAAACTTTTTAAAGTTTGTTTTCATCACATGGAAAGAGTTCTAAGATAAAGTAAGCAAGCAATTCTCCTCCTCTAATAGAAGTGTTCATGTAGGAGATTATAGCCATGTAACAGTTCAAATGATTTGTCTTGTGTTGAGACAAAGTCCTAGACAATGACGTGCTCCATGCAGACATAGAAGCAGCATACAGATGATAGGTCTCCATGTTGTCCTAATTGGTTCAGATAACATGGTTTTCTTTTATAATAGCATGTCTCTATTTTTTGTCAATTTTTTAAAGGAAAAATATCCTTTCAGCTGAAATCTTACCAGGACTATAAGTCATTAAGTTGCTAAGAACCCTTCAAAAGCTTGCTATGAAGTCCTGGTAGGCCCCAGACTCTCATAAAATTTCTGTAGTAAATAATTTCTCATATTATATTTTCCACATGCATGACACATTCTTTGTATTCTTAGCTGTCTAAGGAACAATAACACTGCATGCCATGGTAGTCAGATGAGGCAACAGTCCGAAGAGACACTCCTGAGTAGACTGCATTGATAAGTACATGGAGAAGAGAGTCATGATACTCATGATAGAGTCATTTCTACATGATAGAAAATAAAATAAAAACATCCTAGAGTAAAATTCAGATTATTTCTAACCCACACAAAAGGAGAAAGATCCCACTTGTCAGAAAAGGCTGCAAATGAACTTTATCACCTGAAAGAATGAGTTTTCTTAGTAATTCAGTGACAGAAATACAATTTTGTGACAGGTTGCTATAATGAGTTACCCGTGGATAAAATATTTTTCTGTACATTGAGAAAATTTCAATTCAAAAAACCTTAAATTAACAAATTAGATCTGCAAACATTTGCACCATTTTTGTCTGGTTCCTCTAATCCTTGTGCTGTGAACACCCTATTTTCTGCTTTCTATTCAACCCAGGAACAGTGGTGTTAGTTCATAATTTCAGAAATTCTCATGTTGTCTTTTCTGGGAAGCAGAGGAACATTTCAGGGCATAAAAGTTAAAGAAACTACTAGAAATGGAATTTTAAGTCCAGGAAAAGGCGGGTAGCTGCTGATGACATGAATGCTAAGCAAGAAAGTACTCATCATTTTTAAGAGTTTATGTGAGAGTACAGGCAAACAGAATTAGATAACATTAAACAACTGGTCAATTAAAGTTTTTTTGCTCATCAGTCAATCACAAAAGCCTTTCCTTAAATCTTCCCTTGTTCTACATTTGACCATTTCATGGTCAAATATAGACAGCAATTTAATTTTCAGGCTGCCTGCAGATCTTCAGAAAGTCTTATTGCTTTTAAATCATATTGCCTCATGTAACTGAATATGTATTAACTTAAAGGTCTGTCCAGCCTCCTATTTGTCATGCCTTTGTTCTTGATCTATGGAGAACTAAATCCTTCAGTTCCTACTACAGTTCTTGAAAATAAATCTGCTTTGATTTGGAATTGAGTATAAATTGCACTTTCTATTGTCATTTTTTCCTACATAGGGACACCTGAATAGACATCTGTCCATTTATAGAAGCAGTTTATAAAAACCAGTGAGAGAGAGACACAAAAACAGGCAGAGGTAAGGAAATCATGCATTGCATGACCAGAGAACATCACTACTTTCTCCTTTGCAGATAAGAGCAAACACTGAGAAGGCTACTCTTCTGCTTAGCACTCCTAAACTTTCCTTTTGACTGGAGATTGCTAGATGAGATCCTGGATACAGATGGTTGTTTTTTCCTGGGACTACTCTATGAGGAATTACACTTTGCTTATAAGACTCAAAGAACTCAAAGTGTTTGTAGGAGCTTGGCCCACAAAACTTACAGGATGACAAAGGAGGATTTTTTTTATACTAACTCTCTATGTGCAGTTGGAAATAAGAATCATCATCCACACTCCCAGCTTTATGTACATTATCCATCTTCCAAGACATGATTCCCCAATACCCACTGACCAGAGCAACTTGAAGACGTTGTGTATTACTTAGCTGTAATATATTCTAAGCTTATGTAAACATACATGCATGCAGTATTTGTTGTATTGTATTGATTGATTGGTCAGGGCTATATCTAGACGTGTAGAAGATAGGAAAAGATTAACTAAATTTAAGGAATGATTTTGCTGCCCAAATTTTCCTTTCAGAACTGCAATACCAACGAGTAGTTTAACCACAACCACACACACAAAGAAACCCATTAAAAATAAATAGAAGTTTCCATCCCTATTCATCACAACAGATCTTCAACATGGATGTATCTGATTGGAGAAAAACAGTATGTGGGACATACAGAAAGAGATTGCTCCTCAAGCAGCTTCTGATGGTAGCATCCCTTAAATCCTGGGAGCTTCCTTCTGAAAGGCCCTCTGACAAATGTCCGATTTAATTTCTGGACAATTCAGGGGAAGGACAACTCTCTAATTTCTGTTTCTGGTTCACAAGTAGTCTTTGACAAATCAGGTACATTTTTTCCTTCAATTTTTCTATCTGTATTCTGGAGTAATAACATTTCATTGCTGCACGAATCAAGTACTGTTGGCTGGTATATAAATGCCAAGTATGGTGAGAAGAAAAAGGAACCTGAAATGAGACCCTGGAAAAACAGTACCAAATGGGAAAGAAATGAAAGGATAGAAAATTGAGGGATAATAAAGACTATCATAAACCAAGAAGAAATTAATAATATGTAAGATCATTGCTTTTAATCTGCTTGTTTCCCCTAATTTGTCGGTTCTTCTACATCAGGATAAAGTCAGGATGGGTATTTGATGGGCTCAAATTGCATTATGAAGCCATACCTACCTGAAGGGTCTAGCAGATGAGACTTTACTCACAGAGAAATGCTGATAGAACTGCAGCTAAACATCCTTCTTTATGCAAGTTGAGTCTGTTCTGAGTGCAATATACTGGGAATAGAATAGCATTTCTACAAATGCTATATTCTGCCATAATTCCACTGCTACCTGGAATTTCATGCATGTTTAGGGTATCAAATGTTTTTGACAGCATTAGCAAATGGATACCTTTCCCCACAACCAGTGTGACCAACATTTCTAAATAAAAAAAATCTCTGTGTTTCTACCTTTTCCCCAGAAAAGGAAAAAGGTCTGAAATAGGTCTGATTTTTGACATTGCACCTTCTGCTTCTCAAAACAATTAAGAAAAAGCCAGTATCCTCTATTTGCAGAAGCAGAATACTTCTTTTTGCAGCTGCTCTTTCCTTGGATAGGGTGCCTCTATGCAAAAATGATCACTAAATAAATAAACTGTACCTCCTTCCCTTCATCTGCCTCTTGCTCCTAAAATGTCTCTCTTTTTTTTTTTTTTTTTTTTTTTTACATAATTGATCAGCGTTATTTGGATGAATGTGTTTGCACAGCTTTGGCAAGCAAATGTGTATTTTTTCCCTTCTCATGCTGGAAGGAACAGTTTATTTCAAAGAGTTAAACAGCCACAGGGACCCTTGAGATGTTTTACATCCTCTAGCTGTGGTATGCACTCTGCTAAGCTTTGAACGATACACTATACAGCAGCCCCTTTGAGGATATGGCTATGTAAACCATGTTACAGACTCTTTTCCTACCTATACTAAAGACCTAGTGTCTCCAGCAAAAAAACCTAATGATTCCTGTAATTGGAAAAAATTACTGCTAGAAAGAATCAACAACAGGAAAGGATTGAAATGAATAGGTAATCCAAACACGTGCCTCAAATTCCATCATTAATAATATAATTGGCACAAACGTTCTCAACAATACTGCACTGTTAGTCACACATACCATTGTTTACATTGTTGTGATGCTTAGATTAACGCAGTATAACTGTACCTTAAGTCTGGGACATTTGTGGCATAACATAAGTCAACCTCCTGTCACACACCCGTTTATTTTGCTGCAGTCTAGAACAGAAGAGGGAGTCAGTAACAAAGATGCAGATCCCATATGTGCTGAAGTCCCAGAGTCACATGGTTTTCTTTTGGTAACTGGGATCACTAAGTAAAAAGAACTATGAAATAAGCCCCTTAAACATGGTAGCCAAATTCTTTTCTCAGTCACTAAGTGTAGCTCAGGAATTTTGACTCTTTTTCAGGTGCCAGATGAAGCCACAGTAGGAGTATATATTTGGTCTTACAAAAAAAAAAAACACTAACACATCTGACTGGTGCCAGTCACTGAAAAAAAACACTTTAAAAAATATTGTTATTTGGTGGAATCATTCCTTTTTCTCAGAGAATCGAAATTAATAATATCCCCTTGTGTCACCATGTGTTATGTCTCTGTGAAACTTAATCCTGTCTCTCACATTCAGTAGTCAATTAGTCAATGAGCAAAACAGTCAATTAGCAAAACATTTAGTTAAAAGTGTGTATAGCAAAGATCCAAATTGGACAAGGTATATCAAAGCCCACGTTTCTATAATTCATTTAAATAGCCTTTAATTTCTAGAAATGGCAAGCTGTTAGGCCAGTCTCTCTCTGCATCTTCATTTAAAGATAGACAACATTTCATGACCACATTTCACTAACTACAACGTATCAGGAACATTTTACCCACTTCTAAATGGGTCCATGGGAAGTCACCAGCTTTTTCTTGACAGAAAAAGGGTAATTTCAAATCTCCCTGCCCCAGATTCTTTCTTAACAGTCATTTGGTTCTATGTTATTATAAATCATGATACACTTTTCTGTTGCTCACGTAAGTATTACACCACTGTAACAGAGAGGGGACAGGAAATGGGAGTCAGGGAAGGAAAACCAATCAAGGATAAAGGAAAACAGTATGGGAAAAGTGATTCCCAAAAGACTTTTCCCTGACAAGAAAGGCAGGCATAGGCTGTGTGAAGGACATTGGGGATCAAGGAATTGAGGGATCTATCTGCATCAACTGAAGAAAGGGTTTCTGGATATAAGATATTTGCTATTATTGGAAGATGAACAGAAGGGGCAGAATACAGAACCTCTGTAAAATTAATAGACCCAAAGGAGACTGAAACAGAGCATTCCAAATAATTTAGGAAAAACAACATTGAGGGCAAACATTTCCTTTATATAACTTGGCAGGCCACCGCTAAAATACGAAATGTGGATCTCTAGCACTTGGCAACAGCAGATGGCCAGAAAAGGTCTTATGCGAATAATATGCAAAGCAACTGTGAGTTTTAATTCAATTTATCACAAAAATTATGAAAAGAAAGGTTTTCTACTTTGACAAATTTTAAAATATTTTTCCCATCTGTTTTTCTTCTTTTTTTTTTTTGTTGTTACTGCAGTGAAGTCTTTTTAACCTTAATAAATATAGCATATCAAGCACTAAGAATTATTTTTCTATTACAAAATATTATTCAAGCCACAAAGAATAGACAGGACAACGATGAGAACATTCCCAAATGTCTCTTACCAATTTTGTTCAAAGGTAACTTACCAATAGTGGGACAGCCCTAGAACAGCAAGACTTGGAGAAAGTAGTCTGTCCATCTATTATTATGAATAAATGCATGTTCCTTGTCACACAGGCAAAGTTCAGCCAAATGATCTTACTATTTATCAGTCTACTCAGGTTATCATGTCCTTGTTTCCTAATCAAGAAATTTGCTCAGAGTGCACTAGCTCACCACCAGCTCTGGAGATACTTCCCTATGCAAGAAAAACATTTTTGATAGTTTATTTGTGTCACTTTTTATAAATTAAAGCTATGATTTTTTTCCTAGAGAATACATCCTTCTGAGGCCAAAATACTAAAGATTTTGAGCACTCACAAGACCTTCTCACATGCACCCACAGGTTTTGCTCTAATTTGAAACATCTTGAAATGGAACAGCAGGTTTGAAATTGGTCTGCTTTAATGCTACCACAAATAAGATAAAACACTCTTAGGTTAATAGACAACCAGAAAAGCTTCAGCTGACTAAAACACTGAATCAGATAAACAGGAACTGGCCTAAGTCTCCTAATAAACCAAACCATGTCTGGAAATTGTAGGAGGATCACAAGGGAATCAGAGGGCTGGAGCACCTCTCCTATGAAGACAGGATGAAAGAATTGGGGTTTTTCACCCTGGAGAAGGGAAGGCTCTAGGGAGACTTTACAGTGGCCTTCCAGAAAGCCTACAAGAAAGATGGGGAGTGACTCTTTATCAGGGAGAGAGACTATCAGAGAAGAAAATTACATGCCCAATAGCTTTCCCCATTAATTGCTGAGCAAACCCCTATCTCCTTTTCCACCACATTTATTTCTCAAAAAATATGCATTTCAATTAGTTTTCCATTTAGACAAAGGAACTTTACAAGATTTCTGATTTTTTATAGTAAACAGATACAAAAGAGGGATGAATCAAAGACACTCTGCCTCTGTTATGAATTGCCTTTTATTTAAAACCTTTTTTTCAGCTGCATAAGTGATAAAATGATGAAAGCAAAAAGCCCACAAATTTAAACAGAGGAAGCAACTAGCAGATTGTATGATCTGGGACATGAAAATTTCTGAAGAAGCATCAATTTTCATTATAAGACCTAGAAATTTATCAAGTCCTACTAGGCATAATTTCTTCACCATCCAATAAAAAGAGTTTAATTTCTTTGTCTTCCCTTTGCCATTTCTTAAACCCAGATTATTGTATTGAAGCTTGTACAATTTATCAGCTACAGTAGCAAATCCTTACAAAAGTTAATCCTACAGGAAATGATGGCTTTTTCAACTCAAAGAAAAGAAATTAAATGAACAGAGACTGAAAAGAACTGAGAGTGTAGCAAGTCACCAAAATAATGGCATTTTTAGGACCTATTGATCAGGAAATTATAGATTTATTTCTGCAGCTTTGCATCAGTTTTGGGGAAAGCCTTGGAAATGGTTGTGAAAGAGCAAATGGAAGAATGGTCCGTAAACCACATCTTGAATCAAGGATAGCCAACATGGTCTCAGGAAGGGAAGGGCATGCCTCACTTACTTGCTGGAATTGTTTAAGCCTGAGGCTGCCAATACAAACACAGGGAATGCTGTGGATACTGTGCAGTTGGATTTTCAGAAAAGACTTGCCAGAATTCCTAACTGAGATTACTGTCTAATGTGCAAAGCCATAGCCTAATTCAAAAAGGGCAAAGGGGCCCTCACAGAAGTACAAGGCTGCCCCTTGGGCAGGAAACAAGGCAAGCCCCTGTACATTGCAGGGAGGTTTCTGGTGTTAAGAGATGGCCTTATTAGTAAGCTTATAAATGCTCTGCGAGATGGGATAGATATATACTTACACTTGGAGAGAATGAGTTATGATACATCCAGAGCATAAATAGATCACCCTATTATTAAACATGATGGGTAATTAATAATCAAATTGTAATTTTGCAAAAGTAAAAGTCAAGATTAAAGATTCTCTAGGCAAGGGGTACAGCTGTAAACTCACTCACCAAAACACTACCAGGCTTCTTAGAAACATAGGCTTGAAACATAGTGACATAGTGTGAAGCCTAAGCCTCTGAGAAAAAACAAAAGTTAGAGTAACTGTGAAGTTGTAAATAATTAAATTGTCAATTTAGCTACAAAACTGAACAGAAAAATCCAAACTTGGTTTGATCTGAAATGAAAGTTGATTAAAAAAATTAAGGTGAAAGAAAATTCTGGGGACTAGGAAAAATAAACTGATTCAATCCTTTCAAAATGTATTTCCAAACACTAGTATAAAAAATTAAAGTAACAAAGGTATGAATTAAGAAATAGGCAAAAATTCTCTTTTACTTATTGTGCAATTAAAACACTCAGAATTAAGAACATAAACATCCTCTACTCCAAGATTCCAGGAGTCTGACTTTTAAAAAATGGACTCTAAGACTTTTTTGTACCATTGGATGTATTTGTTCTTCCATTGAAACTGTTCTCCCTTGAAAAGGCATTTACATACCCATTTAGTTGAAGGGGGAGGAGGGGGAAGAGGCACCTACTAGCCAGTAGGGAAACAGCTTTGTCCCTGTTTAATTATTATTTGACACAAAGCAAATTTAGTGATTTTGATGCTGGCACCTCCAGATTGGACAAGATGTCTTCCTTCCAACCAGAAAAACGTGAGGGTTCTGTGCAAACCTCCTCAACAGAGAGGACACTCTGTGGTCTGGTGAATATCAACCTTGGAAGCCCCCAGCATCTTAAGTATCAAAGCTACTACTGGATTAAGAGAACTGCTCTCTTCAGTTCCAGACAAAATTGTGAATTACTTCACAAATTTAATCTGCCTGGTTACCATAAAAGTCTGCTCTCATTTTCCCAGAGTGGAGAATATGAAGCACAATGTGTAAAGTATTAATATTTTTACAAAGACTGGTCTGTAGGTATGCATTTTAAAGATGAAGCACAGAAGTTTGATCTTGTGCATAATTTCTGCAAAATCACCTCAGAATTTTGCAAAAAAGGTTAGCCACGGTAATTGCCAGGCACACTTGTAATGGTAAATGAAATAACTTTCATTCTGTAATACTTGTGGAGATCATTAGTTGGATTGTCTTGGACTCATTTTGTAAGTTAAAACATAACTGTCATGCTTAACAAAATTAAATACTTCTGCTTCATTTTAATGCTTTCTTAAAAAAAACAACCTGTAAGACTTAATGCTGTATAAATAAGCAGAGGTAACACAGGGGAAGATATAGCCCCCCACTGGGTTAGGAGGGTTACGCTGCCTTCCAGTATGACTTCCTTACAAGGTGGGAACACCTTCACTTCAGCTGTCACTACTCAGAGAAGAAAGTTTCACGTTTCACCAAATCTGCAGCCTGATAATAAGACTGCAACACATCAGACACAGGAAGCAGCTCTACGGCACCCGACTCAGACTTTTGAGTGGGCCATTCAGTAGCAACTCTGATCTTCCTATTTACACAATGGGACTCAAATAAACAGGAGTTTCTATCAGTGATTCATTTGCAGCTTGAAGATTTCCTTGAAAAGGCTTGAAATAAGGCTATTGCCACAAGAGCTTGTGCCTTACTACTCAATTCATTGTGCACAAATTCAGTACCACCTTTATCATGCCATAAAACTAGGGCTGGGGCAAATCAACAGTTGGTATTTAGGAACCAAAAGGAAACCAATCATGCGCTGTATGCTTATACTACTAGTTTTTTCATGTGCAATCAACTATGTGGGAATGAAACTTCATGTTAAAATAATCTTTTGCAACACCAGTTTTGTTTTTAGGGCGGGATTTCTACCTCAAATTACAGTAAAGGGATTAAATGAATGAATGTAGGACAAATAAGAACTAACCATGGGATGATATTTTGCAGAAGAAGAGAGAAATGGGCAGCTACACATTCATCACAAAGTGATTCAGTGCTACTATTTGTTCACTGGAAGTTTGTCATAAATCATGGATGACTGTAATTGCAGCACTGTAGCTATAGTACTGTACTTTAGAAAGGCATGTACTGTGATAATTTAGAGATTACTTAAGTAGCAAACCATGGCAAGCTATATAATTCTAAAGCATCAGGTCAGCAAATGCAAAAATTACAAAAGCTGGTGTTAAGAAAGGTTTTTAAAAACCGCAGAGGAGTAGCTGTGAATCCAGATTTTAACACAAACCACTAAAGCCTGGGGAGAGGAGTTCTTCAGGATGGCCCTGGTTTTGGCACCATGCTTGCCATTTGAATTAGACACGTGGAACGTGTGTTTTCTTAGAACAAAAACTAAGTCGGCAAATATTTTTTTACAAAAACAGGAGGAAAAAAGATACCACATTCAGGGTCTATACCTCAATGGCTGGGTTAATGGAATCAAACAGGCGATCCCTGTTTGAATCAATCTTTACAGCACACAGTAAAAAGTAAGATACAGCAAGTTAGGGGCAAATCACCAGGTGACCCCATCACTCAGGAGAATTTAGCTCAGCATATTCATGGCTCTTTTAAACACAGCCATATACAGAGATAGCCTAGCCTAGCTGTCAAGCAGCATATATACATTAAAGCCATGGGTATTATAATTTAAAGCACAAGTCTGTAATTTCATGGATCAGCTTGTAAGAATGCTACACTGTTTCATGCTAATTAGCAAGCCCTATGCCTCTTTCATTATTGTTTTAGCCCTGTTAAATTGTCATATAGAACAATGGTAAGTTTCCTCCAAGAAAAGGGTTATTAATCAAACACAATTAACAACCTTTCTGACCTTCACTAAATTGTAGCCAGTTTCTCATACTTAGTGCAGTATCTTTACACTACTTTCAATTTTTAGTCCTGCATTTCTTGCCACCCACAAGAGCTCAAAACACCTGCGTGCAGACCAACACTGGTCTGCACAACTAGAGACCAAGTGTCAGCCATGCCTGGGTGCAGCCCCACAGGTAGGGCCTTACAGAAGGAAGCCACCAGCATGCTCCTTGCTGTCACTAGGAACTCAACCTTCCTACTCAACCCCTACCTTCCTACAGACATATCCATCTTCAGAGGGATGGGCAGAATGCATCAATAAAAAGTAATTTGGTCTAGACCTGTTTGTTTGACGTGAATTATTAGAACTTGGTGTTTATCTCAACCAATTCAGCTTCTCTTCTTATAGTATTAGGATACCTACCTTTACCAGTTGGTATAAACTCTCTTTGAAGGCAAATCTTTATCTTCTTATGTTTTTTTATCTTCATCAGCAGGGACCTGAAAAGTAGATTTTAATGTTAATAACTAGAAAATGAAATTTTGAAACCCTGTAAAATTGTGGTTTGGATGTACCCTTTATTTCATGAGTGTCTGCTGTAACGATGATCAGATGGCAGACAAGGTGCAAGCGAAGTGCTCTCACCTCCCATTTCACACTGGGAACTATTAATCTGTTTTGACAGTGTCACTCACAGCTTTGTTTTGTGGGATGGTTTTAATTTCAATCCCCTTTTCACATGAATCACAGTACAGACAACAAGGGATGTATGGTAATAATTATAGTCAGATTGCCAGGTTTTGAGTGCCTGTGTGTGAGCAGATAAGGCAGTGCCAATAAAAAATTCTGCTTGCTAAAATTTTGGGATTTTTGTTGGGTATTTTAGAAATATCAATGATTAAAAAGGTTCCTTTGTGCCATCTAATGTGGATGTAATGGAGGAGGAAAGCAAAGATTAGTAAAACAACTCTAAGAATATGTCTACTTAAAGAGTTAATGCCTCTGATAGTTAAGATTACTAATTATAGTAATCTGCATTGGACTTAAATGAGGAATAAAGCACTGGAATCAGTAGTATTTCCAAAAGTTTATACTTATTTTTAGAGATGCTCCAAGCAACTCCAGTTCAAGAATCAATGGATTACAAAACAGAACACTTCATTATTTTTGGCATTTACAGGTACTAAGTGCAAACCTCCTGACTTGCTCACAGATTTTGTTGCTGTAAGTTTTAAAAAACGTGTAGTGAATCAATAATACTACTGCAAGGCATTTGATATATATCTTGTAGTTTAACAGACTAGGAAAAGGACAAAAATAATAATTAAAAAACCCATAAATTTTCTACAAAGTTCTCTCTAATATGAATAACTTAAGTCGGAAGTACAGATCAAAGGACTAATCTGTAACAAGACACAAACCAGGTAGAAGTCTTCACAAGTACAGAAGTTTAGACATGTTTCCCAAAGGCCAGATGCAGGGAGCCAGCATCTAACAACAAAACTGCCCCAAGAGGCCTGTAGTCCCAAAATGACTGTGCCTCAGCACATCCATCAATCTGGCTAAGTTCCATCTCTGTTTTCCATTTTATGCAGCAAATCTACCCAGGTCTTACTGTGCATAAGACAGGGAGCATACTACATCCTGAAACGCTTTCCAAATACAGTCAACAGCTTTTTGCAAAGAGAACCATTGAACTTCTGAGACAACTAAAACACCCTGAATTACCTTCTCTGCCCAATCCTGACTTCTGTGTAAGAAGAAGTAGGTTTAACAAAAAATCTGCTGAGCATTAATCCCCTGTTGACAGAACTGTCATATTCAGTCAAATACTATTGATGCTGATAACGATTTAGTCTGTGTAAAATACCGGTGTTGATTGTTACATTTTTAGCTGTCAGATTATACTCCTCTACTAGCAACATGTTTTCTACTAAAAATGCTAACTAGTTCTCTGAATTATAAAGAGAAAAAAGTGAATCGGGAAGATATTATGGACAAATCTGTAATTACAGAAGGCTCTGGTGTCAACAGCAAGCTCTCAGCCTTTCTCTTCTGGGTTATTATGATGTCATCATCCCCTCAACAGACAATGTTTATAGGACTTTACTTCAGGGCCTATCATTTATTCTATATATTAACATCTGGAACTATAACCATGATATAACCTAGGCATTGGGAAAGGCCACAAACCTTACTATGGTGTGTCTCGATGCCAAAGCTGCTGCTTTACTGCATCTGAGCCAGAACTAGAGAAAACACATGACTTTTAAAACTGATCACTGAGGTAAGTCAGAAAAGGGCTGCTAACTGGAGGTGCAGTGAAGTGACTGGTAGCTCCGTACTCCTGGTGCTGCACATTTTAAAAAGCAACTGCAAAGGATGATAATTAATTAACCTGTATTACAGACACAGCAGGCAAGTCAGTCTAATGGAGATACATCTCAGTTAAAATATTAAAACGTATTGACTGAAGTTTAGATGTTAGGTTTCAGTTCCAAGGTATTTTTCCCATGTGGAAAACCAGAAACAGATGTGGAATATCTGTTTCTGATTTCTACTGCAGTGTATAGATCAGGAGGAACTCCACTGAGTAAAGCCAGATTACATCTTAGTGAATTGCCTTGTAAATATTGTGGAGGATGTGGAATTAGAGCCCTGAAACTTGTTTCAGACCACAAGATCTCCCTCTCGCTCTAATGTCTCAATAACAAACCTCTCATATCTCTATTTCCAAAATGGAAGATAGTATTCCCAGTCAGACCTCACCCTTCCCAGAAGCAAACAAATATTTTTAAAGCTTAAAAATCAAGGGGTTTTGCTCCAAAGCCTCCCATGACTGTGTATCAATCATCATACTGCCAAAGAAAATGTCATTCAAAAATAAAAGTATAGTTCTGGAAAGTTAAGTCCTTGAATTTGACTAGAGTATTTGCTATTCCCCTTTTGACTCTTTCACTTCAGGTCCACGATATTGGAAATGTCATACTGTGACTTGTTCTACATTAAAAAATAGCACCGCTTCTAAATAAATTAATATTAAAACCCCTGCAGCACTAGAAAATACATGGGGAAAGCTCCCAACACCAACAGAAATGTTGTTCATGTATAGGCTTAAACAAACACCATTTTTAATGGTGTACATATACACATAAAATAAAACCATGCATCTACACAGAAGCTTGTACCTGGACCTCCCTGTGCAGAGACAGAGCATTTTTTTTTCTCAGACCTTTTAAAATGTTCTCTTGAAAGACCTTAAAACCATTGTATCAGGAGTTAAGACCCGAAAAGGTTTTACCCGTTGAGTTGTCACAGGGGTGGCAGACCCAGGTGCTGGTTTTGAAGAGGAGATTTAGGAGAAATGGCAGTAGCAGAGGGAGGTGGGGTGGCAAGGGCTGGGCACCTGGGAAAAGCCTCCCCTACCAGGAGGAGGACTAGGGGCTGCTGCAGCTGGCAGCTCATCAGAAGCTGATTGCCTTCAGGTGTTTCCCATTTGCTACTTGGACGGCGAAGCGAAAGTAAAGGTGTTCAAAATTTGCCTTTCCTCTCTATTTTATCTACACAACACAAACATCACAACACTAGACGTTGTGTTGGAGCGTAGGAGTTGAACTAGGTGATCTCTGTGGTCCCTTCCAACTCTAAAAAAAATTCAGTGAAATTCAGTGAAACAACACAAAAATCATCATTTTTTTTTATCACCTTTGGTGAATTTTCACTGGCGGCATATCTGAAGACAGGTTCAGGCCCCGGTGCTCTCAGAGGTGGCCCACCCCCCCCCCGCCCCGGGGCTCGGCCTCCCCCCCGGCCCGGCCTCCAGCGGCGCGGCGCGGGCGCCCTCTGGTGGTAGTTTGTGAAGCAAGCCGCTGGGTTAAGAGAGAAGCGGACACAACGTTCGCATCAAAGTTAAGGGTGAAGCTGTGGCGAGAGGTGAGAATGCCCCTGCAGCATTAATAACCCGCCAGCGTGCGCTGCCTTCATCCTACTGCCTAATCGGTACCGTCAGAGCTGTACCTCAAACCACGCAGCTGCCCCGGCTTTGCACGCACAGAGAGAAAACTGGGCAGGGACACATCACTCCCTCCCAAGGAGCGGGAGCTCCAAAGGGATGCAAAGTGGCGAGGCTGGCATCACACCGACCCGGAGACAAAGACAAGGTCTGGTCTCTGGTCTCTTAGCTTGCAGGTAAGTGCATCAGCCACAAAAGAATTAAATTCACGGAGTAAAAACATTCAAGCGATCATGTGGTCCAGATCTTCTGCTTCTTCCGTACCAGCAAATCTGCCTAACGGAACGCAAAGTATAACATTTTGAGTTTATCAGATCACACCCAATCCAGGCTAGTAATAATCACAACTCTTCCACTTCAGGGACTGTCAGAGAGACACCGTTTTTCACCTTGTCATTGGTTCTGCAAAACATCCCAGCAACAGCCAGCATTCAAATTCAAGTAGTTCTTTTGGGTTTTTGTCTTAATTGTGGTCTTATTGTGTTGGGCTTTGAGCAACCTGTTCTGATGGAAGAAGATGCCCCAGCCCATGGCAGGGGTGTTGGAACTAGATGATCTTTAAGGTCCCTTCTAACCCAAACCATTCTATGATTCTAATCCTGATAAATAGACCAGACAAGCAGAATCATTATGGGGAATAAATTCTCATTCGTCACTTCAGCAAGGCAGAGATGGTGGGCACGCAGCATCCTGCACTGAATGAGTGTGGAATGAGAACAAACAGACATCTTCAGCCCACAGCATTTAATCCAGTCTTATGAACAGGTCTTAAAGCAATTTTTAGAAGGATTTATGACATTAACCAAAATAAACCAACAGGTCACTGTAGGAAGGCTATATCTGGACAGTGAGAATACTGGAACCTCTGAAAAAGATGCCCAAATTCTTTCATTCACATCAATTGTCTTAAATAAACTGCGATCTGAGATGAGGCTTCATATTAAATATCATAATTTTAATGGTTTTCAACAGAAGGAAATGGAAAACATTGGCGAAATTAACCTGACAGATGAGGTAGCATAGCTGCAATTTTAAAAGTAATATCCTTCCACAAGATCCAAGAAAAACTAAATAGTCTTGTGTTTTTCTCTAGGCTCCTTATTTTATTTTCTGTTGCTTTGACTGGCAAGCCCAAGTATTTTAGCATGAATTTTATTACTGAGGAAAAAATCATGATTATTTCATGAAGATTACGTTGGAGATGCATCTCATACGTCTAATTAGTAACTTTAGAAAAAATGTTTATCCAGCTGTTCTTCTTACTAAAAGCTCCGTAGATCAACATGAAAATTATAGCTATGGTTTTTCCCATTTTTTTGAAATTAACATTCACAGAAATTAGCATTTCTGCAAAATATTTTACCTTTGCTAGAACTGCAATTACTGATAAAGACTCCCGTCAAAAAATGTGGAGTGGACATCAAGTAGAAAACTATTCTAATTCTACTATATCTGTGTGACTATTTTATCATTTTCCCCTTTGATGGTTACAGTGAACTGAAGAAACGTTGAGGAGAAAAGAAAATTATGGAAATGTGTAATTCTGGTTTACTTGGGTTTTTTAAAATATCTTTTTCATTAATTTACCATGTGAATTCACACACTTGTTATTTACACTCCAAGACTTATATTTCAGCCTACCAGAAGGACTGCATATTTAAACAGAACCTTTCAATTAACCATTTTAGGACACTAATCAGATCTGCTGAACAGTGGCACAGAGTTGCCTGGAGGTTTCCATCTAAGTTAGCAAATCTCTTGACAAGCTTGAAACAAAGAACACTTGTCAAAGTAAATACTATTTAAGATCCGTCTAATGATAATTAATTATTAATGATCATTAGAGCAGTTTCAGGATTAGTTATTCAGGAGCAAAGAGTGAACATCAAGAGGACCCTGTTCTCTTCCTGATAGCATTACCTGGAGTTACCTAAACACCAGGGCATGGTTGCATCGATAACTTGATTGTTATGGATGAGGAAAAAACCTATTTGTTTTTCCTTCCTATATATTTATAGCATAGAAAGGAGCTGCAGTACTTTACCCCTGCTAAAACGAGCAATACAAATGTTTACTATGGCAAAAAATATGCTATGGGGTTTTATTCTAGACAACAGCTGTCCACTTCTAACTGGATTGAGATAAATTTATTATAATCTATGTAAACAGTCTTTTGTGGTATTTAATATTCTAATTAAGACTGACCTGTACAGAATTTTATCTGTTACAGAATAGTTATACATAACTAGTAGAACTGTCTCAAGAATAATCAATAAAGATTTATGCTGAAAAATAAAAAGGGTAGATGCTGTCTGGCTGGGAAACACAACTGAGAGAAGGTAAGAAGAACATGAAATACCTGAACCACAGGTCCCATGTGACAAAAGAGCAACATTACCGAATGTTTTTCTTGGCCTTCACTAAACAGATGCCTTTTCCAAAAAGACATTCCTTAATTAAAAGAAAATAAAATACCATTATTCCCTTGATAAAAAAAAGCAAACCAATTTTCATAACCAATACACTGCGGATTACTTGTTCTCAGGTTTCAGTTATCTGCTTCACGCGTGTAGGTACTAGGATCTTCTTAACGGGTATTTTAAAGCTCCTTAGCGCAGAAGAGTATGGCATCAAATAGCAACTTCAGTAATCTTAGAGGCTTTTTGGTCCCAGACTATGTTGAGGCTGAAATTGTTTAGTGAAGATTGAATTTTGTGGGCTCCACACAAAGAGAACATATATTTTGCATCCCATACACAGGGATTCATGTAAAAATAGATATGGTTATTTGGCAAAAGGTACAAATGCATCAAGTCCAAATACTAGAGAACAAAATTAAATACTTGTGCTCACACTGAGCTTATCCTTTCAACAGAAAAAGAAGAGATAATCGAGGTTTACGGGAGGGTCTCTCTGCACCTGCAGTTCAGTTGCTGCAGTCCATCAGCTCCATTACCTTTGGATGCAGACTATTTAAAAAATGTCGAGCCACACTTATGAATAACTCTGAATGCTTCCTGTGCTGTCTCCTTGCCTCAGTCTCAACCAAGGCTGGAATCTAATAACTCGGAACTAGTGATTTCCTGGCACAATATTATATTTCTGCTTACAATCATTCTTTCTGGGAATTGAGGTATTGCTGTGGAGAATGCTGAATCCCTAACTGTGCAGGCTGGATTAGATTTACTCTAATCCAATGTTAAAAAAAAATATTTACCTTGCTTTAGTGGCATTTTAGCCATTTCCTTTATTACTTTGATAATACTTCAGAGATAGTTCTAAACGTGGACAGGAAGAAAGAAAAGTTGTTCCATGGAAAATTAAAGAAGTCTTACAAATTTTACTTCTTCCGGCATTCTGATAAATGCATGTATTTAGTTATACATGATTTTACATGTATATAATATAAAATCTATTATGAATAAATATTTTATTGCAAATATTTAAATAAAATATATTGGAACCAGGGATTACATGCTATTTGGCATATTCTGTTCTCATTATAAAAAAAATATTGGTGCTTTTCTAATGTACTGTTGGTATGAAGGCAATCACAGGGTTAATCTTCCTTCACAAAAGACAACACAAAATGCACTCAATTTTTCATATTCTTGTAATAGATCTATGTAGATCTATCAGGCAATAATTTATTTTAACCAGCCCTGAAATTGTTTGACTGGTATAAACCCAGATGCAACTTGGAAATTTATAAATACCACTGTAAGGATCAAAGTTCATTGTCACCATGTCTGGCTAACACAGGCAATTATTAAAATGAAGGAGAAAAATATTTGTGCCAGAACTTGGACCCCTTAATAATTCAGAGTTCTATGTTTAGAACAGAACAAGGAGTTACAACACACAATATTTTGAGGCTTTATTTCCACTCACTTTATTCCATTCAGGATTTCAAATAGAAATCCTAAGCTGCCACAGGTTTTGTTTTTGTGTGCACAGTTCTTCCACAAACAGGGCAGAAATTACTTTCAGACAGGAGTCATTATTTAAATAACACATGATTCCACCCAGTTACAACTACACTGGCTGAGCAAGAAAATTCAATTAAGGGGAAAAAGATTTGGCACATTTCGCTGGTTTAAAGGATTATGAAATGCAGAAAAAGTTCTAGAGGATCTGCAAACACAAAACACCACAAAGGCCTCTTATCCATAGATATTTATGCTGCCTTGTTTAATGATAAGTTTTGCAAGCATACCATTTGGTAAGAGTTTCATTCTGAAGAAATGAAAATAACAACAGTAAAATTTATGAATTGTATAAAATTGCATACATTTGAAGAGACATATAAAAATTAAGTGATGGGTTTTTTTCTCAAAACATTCCTTCTAATTGATACCAAGTGGAAACAAGAGGCCACTTAAAGGACTTGGGGTGATTGAAGTTCCCACCTTTCTCAGGGCTAACAAAGAGTTCACAGTCATTCCTTGAAATCCGGAGGATCATAGAATCAGTCTTAAGTCTCTGCCCAACCTGGGATTCTTTTGTTCTTGGCTCCTTGGCTTCAGAATGATCACTTCTCTTCTGCAGAAACTGTGAAAATTAGATCCACCTTCATCCCTGTAATGCTTGCTGGCCTCAGTCCCCACCTTGTCCCTTTGACCTTACACATAAACCTTCTTTCAGGCAGTTCCCAGCCTGCCTGTGTATTTCTGAGGGCAGTATTCTTTCATAGCACCTGTCTTTAGCAATCTCTTTGAGTAAAGCTGGGGATATAATTAGGTCTTCCATGGACCCTAACATGCAGGATATCTACATACCCCCTTACCAGGACAGAAGAGTAATCCTGAAATTAAAACATTTACATTCACTGGGGTTTTGTAAAATGTGCGCTTTCCCTAAATTTTCCATTTGGCCACATTCTTTGCAAGAGATTAAATAGCTGCGGGTACATTAAAAGCATACTTATATCTTCTCTATAAAGAAGTGAAGACCTTAGGAAGACCTCTGAAGTGAAAACAGGAAGACTTAACTCATCAAAATTCTTTACAGTTAGTTAGGAAGTTTACTTCTTATACAGATTTTAACATTACCAATAGTAGAGATCTCCAGAAGATACAGGAATTAAGAAATACCATCAAGGACCTAAAGCCATATTTTTCAGCTCTTGCTGATTTGTAATTAATCTTAACAGTATTAAAGCTCAGATGAAATTATATTTGATTTCCTTTTGTTGACTATCTTATTTTTTAGATTTCATGGAAAGTTTATTTTAAATCTTATTTTAAGATTTCAGTCTGCCTTTTGGAGACCCAATCTACCATAAATCCTGAAACAGACACATTAGTTTGTTTAACAGACTCTGGTGCTTTCATTTTTCTTGTGCTTCTGCATTTCCTGATACCATCTGGGACCACAGGTGGAGTGTTGAAGTAAAGCAAGAAGGAGTTTTCTATTTATGAGATGACCAGTCAGATACACTTAGAGAGATGTGCCAGCTGCCCATTTCCTAGCTCTGAGGTTCTTATGTTACATTACCCAACACCGGGGGTTCCATCCAATTTGTTTTATTCATTTTAATACTTATATTTCATACTGATTATTTTTCCCCATCCCACTATATTTTTTAAGAGACAAACATCCTTAGAATAGTCTGTGTGATATTCGGGGGAGAGAAAGGGGGGAGAGAAAGGGGGGAGAGAAAGGGGGGAGAGAAAGGGGGGAGAGAAGAGACGAGGGAGAGAAGAGACGAGGGAGAGAAGAGACGAGGGAGAGAAGAGACGAGGGAGAGAAGAGACAAGTTCTAAATTGTTTCACAGTACCTCACCAACATTCCTTTTTTCTATAACCTTTTGGACATTAAGCACTGTCTTTATTTGAAATTTACTAGTTTTAACTAAGCAGCTAGCAGGAAGTGTAGCCACGTTGTGCTCTTCTGTGGTAATTGCCCATAAGAGAGTGGAACAGCGTAAAGGAGTAGGTCACTTCGCCATCTTCAACCAAAACATCTATCCAAATATTAAAACTAGCCCCAGTCCTGAGTCTTCTCAGGAAAGACAAAGGACCTTATTACACTTCTAGCAATTATTAAGATATCCTTAGGGATAGTTGAAGCACTGCTTTCAGTCATTAAGCTTTAATTCATGTACACAACAGTAGGAGTGTATGTATAGACACTATATACACAAATAATCTTGATTTCACCTTATCTCAGAAAAACCTCCTTTCTCTCAATTCCCATTTATTCTGCCTTTTCCTAATGCATAAGGAAAATTAATTTTTCCTGTGAGGTTGTGATGTCATTAGTTCCTGGAAATATTAATTTCTGTTATGACTGATGGTGACGAATTTACCCCAGGAAAGGCTTTTAACATCTGATAACTTTTTTAAACTAAACTGAATTGGCAACCTTATAGATGGCAATAATTAAAAAATCCTACTCAAAATTAAGAATGTTGCAGACAAAATATTATGGATTCAAGGCCAACAGCCCACGATCACAGTGCAAAGACCAACTTCATCATGGCCACAGGGAGGCCGGTTCATGACACAGGGAGGGGGCAATGCTTTGCCATGTACGTTTTGGAGCTATAGTCTCGCTCTATGTTCTGGCAGCTTTGCTAAATTCAGAAAGAGCTGATTCTGCCATGTCACATCTCACTTACACCAGAATAGTTCATTGACTGACACGGGAGGTTCATTGGCCCATTTCAAAGTGATTCCCTTCTGGGATTTTAGGAAAGCCTAGAAATATGGAAATGAACTCTGCAAAGCTCTCACAAAGTCACACCTATGGATGGTTACTTGGTCACCTATGTTGTTACGATAATGGAGACAAAAAGCTTCTGATATTTTAGGATACTTTACTATTTGCCAAATAAAAAATTTAAAAATCAAATCTCTGAGCACAACTGCTTCATAACAACATCACCAGCTACAGAAAATCTTACCATATGCTTTTCCTTGTCAAGGAAAAACAATCTTCTGAAAATGAACACGGCAAATAAAAGCAGGGCCTAAACTGGAGACTATCACAACGATTTCAAACAGACCCAAATGAGTTAACAATTGTGCATCCACAGAATATAGCCATCAAGACATCCATGAAGGGATCAGGGGGCACAGGAGCATTCCAGAATAAAAATTCTAAATTAATATATTTCAAGATGTTTACTCTTAAAGTTCAGGAAAATAAAACTGAGAGGTTAGGAGGGACTTCAGTCTTGATCACAGACTGACATAAAGCCATTTATTAATATCTAAAATTCAAGTGTATTTTTTTTTCTGTCTTACAGATTTTTCTCTCCTAGTTCCTGTACAAATACATCTTCCAAATTATTTGGAAGGCTGAGGAACAGATCACAAAGTGAGTTTTCTTCTGTGCTTACATAAAACACTAAAGAAAAACTGGTTTAGCCTCCATTTTCTCAGGTATAATCTGGATCACAGAAAAAGTCCAGCTGTGTTAGTTTGAAAGTCATCCTTTGAAAACTATGTGTAGTATGTGTCTTCTATGCTTCTATACACAATTATTACTTTTCTTGGATTTGTTAGCATGTCCTAACTATCAACTGCAACTCCTGTTTTACTTGGCAAATCTCCCAATCGTCAACAGATGTTTTCTCCCTTCTATGTCTTCAGTGAGCAAATGACTTCCAAATTACATCCATCTCTCCTTGAATACAGGGTGACTCCTTTTGTCCCAGGGTTCTCATCTGATCCCTAGTGTTTATAAACTTGGTAAATGCTTTTCAGAGACCATGCACACACTCTAGCTTTGTGTTTACAAGGCTAATAGGCAGTATAGCCAAGCAGGTTTACTCTAAAGGGTTGGAAGATAAGTGTCTTCGATATGAAAATGTGTAATTTAAAATGGGTTTGCATGGCATGCTTCTCTGCCCAATAAAACTGATTCAATTTACCTGCTTGAAATTTTGTAAGTGATTTGCTGCTTGCCTCATGCTGTCTGACAACTGCCAACACAAACTGCTAGGATTTGACCATGCATATATCACTTCATGCTACTCCCTTTTGTACTTTCATAACTAGAGGCAACATAGGAGATGGAAGGAAAACGAAGGCTTCTCAAGCTTGTGTTGAGTTGAAATATTACAGTCAAGTCATCTAGCTTTCTCATGCTAAAGGTCTAAAAATAAACCAGTTATTTTTCTGTGTTGATATTCTGGACCAGACAGAAAAATACCCAGAAATATAATCAAGAGAGTATTTTTCAGTTAGCACTTATTATAGTTAAGTATCCTAGACATCTTTTAAGACTCAGCTGAGCTCTCCTTATTCACTTAGAAATCTCAATTTGTTAAAAATATAATTTTTCAATCTCTATTTTGAAGTTTGTGTTCAATGGAGTATAGTAGGTACTCCTCTCCCTGTACAACATGCATCTATGGCCTGGAGGTCCCAGTGTTCAATATGAAGCTTTGTAGACCTTAGACTTTGGTGAGAAATTCTCTTTCAAGGGTTTTTCATTGCCTGACATTCTCTACAATAGTTCCAATACTACCATTTCAACTGAACTTATGGGCTCTGTCTCAGAAGAGAAGCTGTTCTGTGAATAATCTGGCAAAAATGATATTATGAGAGAAGAAAAGAAATAATCACGCATAAACACGAATGATGCCATCCAGCACAAAATACAAAACCGATCCCTAACGAGTACACTGTGTGACACTAAAGTTTAGCAACTATATTAGGCTTTATTTTTAAAACCCTTTACTGACATTGACAAATCCTAGCCACAGTCTTGTGAGTGATTGACATATTGTGAAACTAGAAAAAGGTGCATAAAAATTAAAAAAATTACTTATCCAGACCACAGAGACAAATAGTATTTCAATCTTAAAATAAGAAGCAGCAGAAATTCCTGGATCTCAACTGCATAATCAGCCACAGATTCTCTTTGCAGACATTCAACAAGAATACACAGGCAAATGTAAACTATACAAACGGTGTGTTATTATTAACATATCCTACTCACTGGGCATCCATATATTTCAATTTTTGGTATTGGTAAAAATGCAGTCCACTGTCCATGCAGATGAAATCCTGTATTTGCAGGAGCAACCATAAGAATATGTCACCTGTCAGAGAATCATCTACTCTTTGATCACTTTTGGCCTGCAGGAATGTAGGCATTTCTGAAAACAGGTAAAATTCTGACACACAGATATTTTCAAGGAGAATCAGATATGAAAGAAAGCTTGCTACAAGAAAAACTGTGTAAGCAGGAAGTGGAGAGCTGAGAAGCTATTAAATAATGCAGATTTCATCTGCTTGATAACTGAATGTATCAAGTCAATACAAGGTCTCTGTTGGTTCTAGCAAAGCAGAAGGCTTTCTAAGGCAGCAAACTCTGGGGTGATATCTTGGCCTGGTTGCTCCCTTTGCCTACACCTGAGGTCTGGAAAACCAGTCTGGCTGCTTCCAAACCAGTGTGGGTTTGGCATAAGCTCATTCTGTGGTGTGGAGAGGTCCTCCAAACAGCAGCTGTCAGATCATCCCTCCCATGACAGTAAGAGCAGCAAGCCCTACTCTTTAAGTCCTTCCCTATACCTGGCTTCATGGTTGTCTGTCCCCGCATTTTCCTGTGGTAGAACCGTCCCATAAGACAGCAAAATGCATGTTTCCCTATATTGCTGAGAAGCATTGGGTCAGCTCTGGTTCAGTAAGTGGTTAGTTTAAAAATCATTACTCTTACAAAAGGCCTATGTTTTTAATCATAAAGATGGACTGGCACCAATGCAAGGAAAACCACCAGGTTCCAAGGCTCAGTACCTAACAAGCTGATCTGCTTCACTGCCTGCCTCCACCTTTCACTAACTGGCTGCAATCTTAGATGTTGGCTTTCCTGCTATTCAGGGACCTCTGACACATCTTGGAGACCTACATCAAAATTAAAATGGACAAATTATGAGCATGGAGCACCTACACAGAGTTAAACCATTTGAAATTTCGTATTTCTCCTATGATGCAGTGCTAAAATCCTTACTGCCAGTACAGTTTAGCTTCTTCCAGATTAAAAATTCTCAATTTTACTTAGCATATAAAGCCTGGAATCAGGGAAGCCATTTTTCACTATAACCAATATTCCTTCCATTTGATATACACTAGGAATCATCACTGAGCAAGCTTTTCCCCCATCATTACTTTTTTCTCATAACAGAACTGTTGGATTTGAAACAAAAATGTGGTTCTCTAACCACAAAATTCCAACAAGGAACACAAAGCAACAGAATCCTTAAAAGGCTCCTGGTTTTGGATTTGATATTTTTAAAATTAGATATGGCAGAAATCTACAAGCAGAACACCTAATGTACACTGCATGGAGCCTGAAATCACAAGTCTGCATATGCTGGCTTCATATACAGCTACTTTAAAAGTATCATTTTGAACATAAGAAAAACAGGGATGAGAAGAAAAAAAAAATCATGATGTGTCCCCTATTCCACTTCATCTCCTCTCTGCAGACAGTACTGGCATAACTGGTGTATTCTGAAGAATCAATTACCTTCATATCCATTAATGAGCTGTAAATTTTACTACAGTTTTGAGCTAATGTCTTTAATAAAATAATGAAATTTAATAAAAGAAATTACTATCTTTCAATGTATATATTATATGCTTTATTGAAATTAAGCCAGAATTAAAATATAAAAAACTCCACAGAGTAGTTTTTAAATAGGAGTTTAGAGCTCATGGGGTGCTTTCTCAACTGTTGTTTTGGACACGAAGTGTGCCATTTTTCTAAATCATGAAGTCAAATTTAAACTGCCCTAGTGCTTGATTATCTCTTGGCATATGTTTCATGATATTATACTTTAGAAGAAAATATATTACTAAGAAAGACACAACATTTTCTACAAATGTACATGTGTTGAATGCTTTTTTGCAAACCACATGAAAATCCCAGGAGTATTGATACCTCCTTTTCCTTCCACAACATTTAAAGATTGTTTTCTAGTAATCTGGCACATTTCAAAAAAGTGCATTGTCCCACAATTCTGTATTTCTGAGTTGACTGACTTAAACAGAGCTACACAAAAGGAAAATTTGGGCTATTTTTGCTAATAAAATGCTAGCAGAGAAAAGGAGGGGTCATATAAAGACCAAATAAGTAAAAAAGTCACAATTCAAACTGTACCCCACAGTTTGTCTTTTGTATTTGTGGTGATTTCCTGGACTGCTGGAACAACAGAAAGTATGAAATAGTGAAAGATCCATGGGACAATCATGACTACATCTCAACTCCCCCACTCACTCAGGAAATGCATCTCTGAGTGAAATACAAGAGATCCATGAAGATATCTACATGCATAATTTACTATGTTTAACAATCACAAACAGTCCTGACAGGAAGTCTTAATAATTGTGACAAAAAAATTTTAATATAATCATTTGTGTTGTGCCAGATATAGTGTTCATTTAGGTTTTTTCTCAGACCAAGGTTTTCTGAGTTGCAAGATTTCATTGCCCAGATAACAGCTTTATTTCTCCCCATTTCCACCTCTCATAGGCTATCTATCTAAAATGCAGAGCAATGGCACTCTGCCATGTATCCCAGAATATCACTTCCCCATCTGTCCAAATTGGGTACCTGTCCAGACTGAAATTAAGTTTTCTCTGTTGCACATCTAGGTTTAATTCCGAAGGAAATACAGGGCTATGAATGATGGGATGTGCACTTGGATCTGATCCCAAAACAGAATCAAAATTTTGCTTGGGCATGTGTCCATCACCAGCTTAATGCGTGGCAGGAAGTCCTGGATCTCTTTCGTAGTGCCTCTGTAGCTGATGGCTCTTATGGATGTTTTTTACAGAGGTCAGCCAGAACCTGTCAGATCCTGTGCTGGAAACCATTTGTCACGTTCCTCTGAAATCTTGTCAGCAATACAAATTCATTTACCATTCATTGTGCCATTTACAGTTCTCTTTCTTATCAAAACCAAGCATTGAGTTTTCTCTGTAATAGGTTGTCTTGGCCATTGAATCAAGTTCATCATGAGTAAATAAGTTCTGAATTATCTTCCACCATGTCCTCACTGCAGACAAATGTTATTCCATGTCTGATTAAGATACCTAAATTGGACTTTGCCTTTGCTGATGTGACAGGTTTCCTGTGCAATCTGCTCTAGGTGGACCTGCTTTGGCAGGCAGGTTTGGACTAGATGATCTCCAGAGGTCCCTTCCAACCCCATGTGATTCTGTGATTCTGTAACTAGATTTTTTACATAGTGTTTAATATCTGCTATCAGAAGTGAATCTGTCTATCAATTTTCTGGATCTAGAATAGTTCTGCTTCTGAATTTCCATAATTTAATGATTCATTCTCTGAAGAAACATTTTTTACTTGTTCATGAATGTACTGACCATTTCATTGTGTGCCCCATAGTTCTTAAATTGTGAGATCTATAGTAAAAAATAATTCTGTGGTTAAGAATACAGTACAACCAAACAGTAGCACTCATGGACTGTCCTAGCTTTTTTTTTCTTTAATCAGAAACTTATTATGCTTTTGTTAATGGCACCTGGAACTCACTTTCCTGTGAGTCTGTGGAATCAACAGATTCCAGTCTGTTGTTGAATCTTGTATTGCTCAAATACAGGCTTCAAAATCTCAGAAAAGGCATCAGATGCCATGCCTGACTTTTTTTCATAGAAGAAAAGCATATTCTTCTCATTTAATGTCAGCATCACCAATTTTGCTGGAAGAACAAATAAAGTTAGAAGCTATTTAAGCAAACAGTCCAACGTACACTTTACCTAGCCACTCTAGCTCTGGTAAGGAGACAACAGTGGCAAATTATACATACACACTTCTGCAACACTACGAACGCCAAAGGACACCAATGATAGGGTCAGGCTTATGCACAACTTTGTGCGTCTACTCCCATGCTTAGTCCATATCCTTGAGCAATTGCAGGACAGAACTTCAGTCTCCAGAAACCGCAGATTTGAAAATACTCAATGATATTCTCTACAACAAAATCATGTGGGTAAAGTTTAGGACCAAACTACTCTCATATGAGGCTTAGTCAGTCCAAAATGAAATTAATAAGAGTATGATAAGTTACCATAAAGTTACCTTAAGTTACCATAAAGAAACTCTTTTTTTTAAGCATCTTTGGCCCCTTCCACACAAATATGCACCTCTACAGCTGCTCAGATTATTATCTACTCTCTTTACCTTTCTAATTTTACTGTTCTAGAACACATTTGAATTTTTGGTGAGAATCGCACTAAATCTGTACATCATAAACAAACTTGAAGAAAATGTAAGGCGTAATTTTAGAATTAGAGCTAGCCAATATTAAGCATCCAAACATGCTTTCTTCAATATTTAGACTGGTGCCTAAAGTCATGGAATAAAAAAAGTAAGAAATTTTCCAGATGAACCAAAACACCCTACTACTTGCTTAGAAACTCACAATACAGACACTTCAGGTTGAACAGCCGCCAGGACGTGTGCGTTCTTGTGTGTGGTGCACACATGCATGTGTATATCTCTTTCCATTTCTCTCTTTTCCTATTTTCATAGAGTCTGCACTCTGGCTCTGCTTTTTTTCAGCAGTTTTTGCCAATCCAAAATATGTAGACACTAAGTTAAATCACTCATTTTGTTTATGTGGCAACAAGTTCAGACTTCTTGCCGAAAAAATGTTCTTGGCTTTGGACAAAGCAGGCTTTGAGATGCTTCCATCTGTTTTAAATACACCACAAATCGTAGTATGGAAACCATTGCCCTCAACTGGTAGCCAATTTGCTGAATAAACCTATATCAAAAAAAAAAAAATTCAACTGCAGACTGTTAGACTGTTTTCATATTTTTTATATCATTTAATTTCAAAGGAATTCAGTCCTTGTATGGAAGAACTTTAAATACTTCTGAATTTGCCTTACTGGGTACAGAATCAAGTAAATAAATAACAAAAAAAACGGTTCTTTCAAATTCATTAATTGCTATTATCTAAATCAAATTGCTAGTTTGCAAAAAAAGTTTATGTCCTCTATATTCTTATATAGCGCATTTCATAATGGGACCTGACCACTGTCATAAAAGTAATCTTTCAATCTCTCAGCAGTTTTACTTCTTTTTAGGTTCTACTACTGCTTGAAAGGAGGCGCTTGAGACAATTTGTTAGTCAACAGTATACAGAGCCCTGGAAAAAGCAAGATATTCTCTGCTCTGTCATTGGTCTGCTGTGGGAATCCGGGAACATCTTTTTACTCTCTCTCTTCTCTCACTTCCTTTTTGCATTCCACTGCTAGTTTTGGAAAGGGAGAAGCATTTCTTTAACAATATGTATGGGCAACACCACTCCCAAACCGTGAGAATAGTATCTTGATGGAGGGAGAGCTCATGAGAAGAGATGCATAACAAGGAGGAAGTTACCTGTTTCTTTTCCATTCTTCTTGCTTAAATATTTGTCTTAGAGACCTGCAGTGACAGAAACAGCAGCTCAGTACTGCCTCAGTGGAGGACTCAGGTCCACATCATCAAACACAACTGCAATAAATACTTCTCGAGGGAGCAAGGAAGAAAGCTGAAGAAACAACAGTCCCAATAGACTTTTTTCCTTACAGTTTTATGCAGACCTCCTCTAGTACGGAATTGAGTCTGGATCTGCTGAGGTCTGATATTATCTCTCTGCTCCCTTCATCTTCTCTTTACAAAAATAACACATCTTGTTGCAGCCCCTGGTCTCCCCACTGATTTGCTCCCTTTTTTCTTAATACAATCCAACCACTTAAATTTACCAGATATGCTCCACTCCTCCCATCCAGTGAAGACTCTTCCATAGCATATCACCATGCTGCAAAATTGACAGTAGCTGCTGGGGAAGCTAGCAAATATACTATACTTTGCCCAAGAGCAGGGCACCTTCAACTTTCATGTCTATATGAATACATCACTTGTCCCATTTTATTAGGCCTAAAAAATATCAAGACAAACAAATGCTCTTCGCAATCTGGACCTCAGAATTATTTTCAAACACAGCTCCTTTGGAATCCCAAAAATTAGAATCATAAAAAATCTCAAGTTGGAAGGGATTGATAAGGTTCATCAAGTCCAACTCCCTGCTCCTCACAGGGAGCTACATCTTTCAAGATAGTGAGTAAAATGTATTAGAAGGAATAATTATGTGTATACTTGTGTATGATTTTATATGAAAACTAATTACAAGATTTACTCAAAAGATCATAGCAGATAGTGGAGTAAAACCTTGAGCAACATATTCAAATATATCTTGCAGTCCACAGCACGTCTGTCCACATTATGCTACTAGCAATATGTGGGTGCTGTGAAGAGTACAAGATAGATGAGTGTTGTGTACCCTGAAGATATAAGGGAGAAAAATCTCATTTTGTCTACCATGTATGTGCCAAGATATCCCTGAAAGAACAGACCCATGAAAGGTTAGAATAAGAATTCAATCCTATCCACAAACCCTCATCACATCTTTAACCCTTTGGCCATTAGTATTGTAATACTTGCTAATCCTTTCTGCTATCAATATTGTTACAGATTTAATTGATGAAATCTTCCCTTTTAGTCTGCCAGTCCTATTACTGTTTGCTCTCTGGGTTGGGACTTGGCCTTCTTTTGATTTACAACAAATTATATATTTTTCATCTGTTCCTAGAAAATATTTATTGTCATTTCTTCTGAGGACAATACTTCATACTTTAATAGCACCAAAAACATGAAGTCATGCATTAGTAATTAAACCATGCTTCCCCTTTCACTCTAAATTTGCATGGTATGCGTTACGGACAACTGGAAAATACTCCCATACAACAACGAATTGAGTCATTCACTCATTTTGGACACTGTCACCACATATAGAAACTTTATACAGTTTTAAGTATATCTTAGGAATGATACAAAATTACCTTACATCAGTAACTTCCTCTCATACCATATAAAGAGACCTTCAAATGACTTCCAACTATGTGTCAATTTTCACTTCATCACCTCTCACTGCTCCTCGGCAGATATCACTGCTTCAATCTCCAATTAGTTATATCAGAGAAGGCATCTTCCTGCTATATTCCAAACTTACTATTAGCTTGATGAAATCCTTGGAATCTGTAGTTTACTGAGTAATTGCTGCAGTTTGGCAGAATCAGATGGATCTAGTACTCTGATCTGGGAACAGGCTGAGGCTCTGGTGCCTACAATTATGTCCTTATAAGGCATCTTGGTTCATTTCAAATCATTGCTTTTTCTATAAAGCTTTCCTATTGCAGTGAATTTATTTATGCTTAACAAACTGAGAGCTCTCATTGCTAATAGTATTACAATGATTTTAGGTAAGAAAAAACAGCTGAGATCCTGACTTCTCTATACCTCCATAGGCAGTGTGAGAAATTAAGAAGCTCTCTGTCCTTCCCCATTAGCCAATAGCTGGAATACTAATGACACTATAAACTGAACACAATGCACATGGAAATCGTGCCCCCTGGGCTTTCAGCAGGTTGTCAGCTTGTGCCCACTCATGCAGAACTCCTCTATACCACATATCCTTCACCCAAACCTGCCAAACATCAAGAGGCAACAGTTTTTCTCTTCTGAAGTAATTTAAGTGAGGAAGGAAAAACACTTGAAAGAAAAAGCCCAAATTAAAACAGAGGCTATCTATCCTCCATTAGTACTGGCTGGAGTGGAGCATGCCCTCACATTAGGTGACACTTGGCACTGGCACAGCCACATGTTCTTTCACCTCCTTGTCCAACCAAAGACGCTTCCACCACACACTCCTAGCAATATCCCTCCAGCCACCTACTTTTAGACCCAAAGATAATAAATGTGCTTATTCTTCTTCTGTGCTTGCTGCTCCTCGGGTGCTGCAGTGTTTATCTCAGTACCAATGACCTCAATACCAAGGGCAGAGGGTTATGGGACAGACATCCCTTTTTGCTGTGCATACAGTGTATGCGCACTGAGGTCTCCCTGACCAGGGTCTGGAACTACTGCAACACAACAGAATAAATGATATCAGCATATTGGAAATAATATCAGCATCATCCAGCCATATCTAGCTAATTACTCAACATGCCAAAAGGGTACCTAAAGGGACTTTCTGAGCTTTGACAGCAGTATCTGCTATCTAGACACAAGGTTAAGCAGCACACCATAAATATTTAACCTAAATCCTATCCTTTGTTCTGAGATGCCTATTTCATCAGGTTGAAGTACCAGCCAGTTAAGCAGAAGTGCATATATGCCCGTGATTCAGTCTTCATGCAGACAGAGTATCAACCTAAACTTTAGTGAGAGGAGAAAGGTTTCATTCTTATTGGTAATTTAATAATCAGACAAAAAATAAAAATGCAAAGTTATCTAATGATTTTTAACAAGCTATTAATCAGAACTAATTGGGAAAAGGCCATAAGCTCAGACTTTAAATCACCAAAAGTGCAATCAGTTCTTTTTCAAGTAGTTCTAAGTAAAGCATCCTGGCTGGCCTTTCGCTGCACTAATGTGCTGTTCCTGTGAATTCAGTTTGCTTTGTGCACTTTGTTCTCTTTTCCTCTAGCAACCCCTACTGTTAAAAATAAAACTGGAATTTTCAATTACCAGTCCACAAGGTTATTTTTAAGTAACCACTAACTAACAACTCAAACTTTCAAAGTGATCCTAATCCTGTTATACAATGTGTTTTGTTTCCCCAACAACTTTTTTAGAAAGCAATCTCCTATCTAAACTGGTCTCTGGGTGCAAAAGACATGAATTACAGATTTACAAGACAACTTTCTGAACCTAACTAGGGGAACCTGATTGAAATATCTGAACTGACATGCCACCCTGTGCTAGGTCAGTGACAAAACTCAGATGTGGGCTAAGATTTTTTAAATCCAGCACCCAACCTCAGTTCTGACTTAAAAATACTGAAATAACAAGCAGATATTCAAAACAAGCCTAATCTAAGGAAAAAGAAAGTCATCTTACAAAATTTGATCTGTTTTTACTTTAAGATTTCGGTTTCAGGGGAGTTTCAGGAGAGATTACAGATTTTGGATTCCCTTCTGTCAATTTTATCTAAACTGTAAGGTAGAAGCTTTTATTTATAATTTAATGTCCAGGCTTTGAAGACAAGTGATACGGCACAGAAAATGCAGGTCCACAGAAAGTCCAAGTACTGCATCAAGTTTGGTAGGCTAAAAAGTGAAGTGAATATTTAAAATGGAAAAACAAAAAAATGCACTTTGTGGGTTATTAGATTATTGTTTTGACAGAAGGGTGGTTCACAGCTTCTGTTCACAGATTTATAGAAACTGACAGCAGAGCTACTACTATTTCTTGTTTTGAAAAAATGTATTCTATGTTTTTCTGTGACTAAGGTCACTATGTGTCATCATGTTCCCTAGAGCATGCTGCGAACAAAGTTCAGACCCAAGTAGCCTGGTAGCAGACTGTTTTTCTGAAGTCGTGTTCTATGTATGTCTTTTATGCCTATAGGGATTTAAAACATTTTATAGATAGAAACACTCTATTACTATTTTATACTTTGTCTGAATTTGAATTACTCATATATTCAAAAAATAAACTGTTTAAATGAAGCACATCTTTTGACTTGATCTAGCTGCAGAAGCATAGGATTTTGTCTTTTCAGAAGTTCTCACAACTGGCTTTTCCTAACCGTTAAATGAAAAAGCATTTTAAAATCTCACAAATTCTTAGTAAAAGAGAACTGTTTTCCTTTGCCCTCCTCAGTCTTCCCTGATCCAGTCCTTTGGATATGAACTTACATTTCTTTATGCATTGCTCTGACATGTCATTTCATACATGCATGAAGGTGAGAATTTCCTATGGACACACTGAGAAAGTGCGAGTAGCAGGATCAATTAATAGATGGTAACCCAGTACCACCACTAACTGTTTGGGTCAGCCACCAGCCCTCATACTTTCTGTTGATTTTCCCTGAAGTCTGCACTGCCACAGATTCATTATCATAGTATCCAAACAACATCTGTTTACCCATTCAGTCATCAGAGGGAAGCAGATGTGTTACATACACTGGAACAGGTTGCCCAGAGAAGTTGTGGATGCCCCACCCCTGGCAGTGTTCGAGGTCAGGTTGGACAGGACTTTAAGCAGCTTGATCTAGTAAAAGATGTCCCTGCCCATGGCAGGGGGGTTGGAGCTAGATGAACTTTAAAGGTCCCTTCCAACCCAAACCATTCTATGATTTGTTGACTCACAATGTCAGTCCTCAGCAAATCCATCTATTAATACAGTACTCACTACTGGAAACTTGGCTTTTGTCATCTTCATGTACTAAAATACTCATGGCTCAAATCGAAAAAACACTTCCAGGATCACTACAGAGAAAGGCAAGAAATACACATCACAGGAACTCAGCACAAGACTGTACAGTGGCTGCTCTTCACTATCAGTTAAGTAATTTCTTTGTTCAAATCTTCATCCCAAACCAGACTCCAACAAAATACAGAGGAGACATAGAAGCTGAACTGCAGGCGATAGCCTAACTATTTACATTGCTTGCCCTTATATAGTAGATCTCCAAAATCTTATATTTACGAAATAAATTGACACATGCTTCATTCATAATCCTTATGTCCTTAAAAGTCAATCAAACCATACTCTCTAAGCAGGACAATTGATGCATACTGAAAGGACCCATCATCTCTGCGGATAAACTTATGCTTATCCACAGAATGCAGTCATAAGATTTTATTGACAGAAAATGTGCAATATTCACCATTGTTTTACTGCAGCATGATAACAGATAATCACGTCATGAGGCTGAGTCTGGCACAGATATCAATCTGCTACAATCTTATAGCTTATGGAGTTACTTCTGAATTTAACTAGCAAAGGTGGAGCTAGAACCTTGATTGAAAGAAAGCCTGCTTGAGTCCATGTGAAAGTTTCCACAGACTTCAATAAACTTTACTTCAAGCCTTTTCAGCTCAGCGTCTCCAGTAGAGTTCAACTGATGAAAAAAGCATTTGTATGTGGATGTGATTTGCTACGTAAACATATGATGGAATATGCTTTCTATGGATTCTTTGGCTAGCAACAAAGAATCTGGTAAACATTCACCCCCTTCAGACTGCAGCTTCAGCAACTGGAAGTTCTGTTTTTTCTGAGAATTGTGTGAACAGAAGCTAAATTTCATAATAGCTCTCCAAACTGTGCTGTCTGGTTTCTGTTAACATTTCCATTACCAGGCTTCTCAGAGGGATTCACAACAATTCTGACTTCTCAAGGAGAGAATAGGGAAAGAGATTGTTTCCCAGTGGGTGTTTTTTACTACATGGCTCATGTGTCATGGCAAAGATTGATTTTTACAAAGAGACTCACTCACCTAGCGAGACTAGAATCATCTAGGAACCCAAATCTAGCCAATAATAAGCATGCAATAATCTTGCAAGCAGAATGAATGCTAAATGACTTGCTGGCAAGAAATAGTCTAGAGTGGGTGGTTCATGGCTTATCAGAAAGGAGGGTTATGAGAACTGGCTGTGGATTTGTGTACTTGAATTTGCACAGCTGCACACAGAGAAATCTTTCTACCTTGTATGATTGTACATTGGTAGACATAAGTAAACTGTCTAGTGTGGCCAAGAATCTTAATTTTTTAATTATTCATATATAAGATATCTTTTACAATGCTTCTAATTAGAAAAAAAAAAAAAGGAGAAAGTAATCCTTCATTATTTTCTGCCAGTCATTTCAGCAAAACGATTACAGTTAGTCTATTCTGTAAAATAATTTCTCTTGCATTTTGGCCAACATCACCTGGCAAAGCTTATATATTTGCACTTGGTGAAGACATAACATAAATGATTGGGGTAGCGTTAAGCTTTATCTTAAGGAAAACTTGTAACTTTCCTTTCTTGCAGGTGGCCATAGTAGAGGGGCACTTCTAACAATAGTAATCCCACTGATTTTGTGGATGCACTGCCTTTGTACAAGTATACTCGGAGAAAAGCTACCCTGTTCATAAATCAGGCTGCTAGACGCAAACTGGAAAAGGTCAAAGACTATCCCTTTCATACACATCTCAATAAAGCCAACAAAGCAGAGAAAGCTGCCTACAGGGAATGAATTTGTCCCTGGCTGATGGATGGAGAGAAAAGCTTCTGATAATTCTGACCATTGCTTTCAGCTTAAATTACATCCTAACTATGAAAGTATAGCTATAGGTACAAGTCATATTATTTCACAATACCTGTTCTCCTTCACTGCCACTGACAAGTTCTTCAGTTGAGGTAAAATTCTCCTTTCAGGGACAACAGCAGCTTGCAGTTCCAATATCTTGCCTTCCATGTACAGAATTGATCTCAACATCTGATAGAAGCACTAAGAACGATCTCTGAAGGAATTAAAAAGCAGAATCTTGGAAGTAAACGTACGTGAACCACAGATCGTAAATTAAGTTGTCCCAAAGGAAAAAAGAATCTCCAGGAACTTCCACAAACATTTCTGCTCCCCAGATTTAGTATTGCCAAATGAATTGCATTGCAGTAAGACATGAAGTGCATATGCATTCACGTGCTCTATAAAAGATAAGTGTTCTGTGACAATGCTGTAAGTATAATCTTGTGGTGCTGTCAAAACCGTCTGTTCTGCCTTACTCTACTCTTATAAACATTGTTAAATATTTTAGTGAGGCAGTGATTTCAGCAGAAGAGGAGAGGATCTATAGTTTGTAATGTACTTTGAGATTTACCATAGGAAGAGACAGTAAATACATTAGTATTAATTATACAGATATAAAGACAAAAATACACATTTTTTACACACAAACACATATACACATGCACAGACATATATAAAAATATACACATATATATCAAGCTAACAAAAAGACAATGCTAAATTATCTAGATTGCTTCTATAATGATTTAAAAATTTGAATGTGAGACTAACATACTATTTAAAAAATAAAGCAGCACTATAAATGCTATACAGTGCTAGGTCATTTGCTGTTAGCAACAACTGTGATATGTTAGTCTCTTTCCAGAAATTCACAAATGGACAGTCCCTGTCCTTAGGTGACCATGTGGCAAACTGACAAGTACACAAAGGTTAGGAAAAGGATATAAATATTTTCGATACAATCTGTCAGGGACAAATATTTTCACATATTTGAAATATTTCCTATAAAGTTGAATATTTAATATTAGTCAAAAATTCATACATTAATCCTTATGCTTTCACTGCCAGGGACACTTGAAGGAGCTTTGAGAGCAGTTTCAGAGTCTAGGAAGTGAAAATTTCTGCTGCCCAAAAGAGGCATAAAAATGCCAGTTTCACAAAATAAACTCTGCTAAAGTGATCAGACTGCAGACTGAAAAATCTAGTTCAGAAGTCAAAAATGTAATATCAAACCATGGCAGTACAGACAAGATATAACAACATTTTCGGCACCAGACAAAGAGGACAAATTGGCTCAGCGGCTGTCTTGAAGGAAATTCTTGACGGCTCTGTAGTATCTCTGAGCAAAAGGACAAATGCTGGAAAGTGACAAGAGCTTCAGCTGCCTTCCAAAAGGTGTGTTCAGAAGGCCCTTACGCCCCACAAAATCCGCACGCAGAGAGCTGCCAGGGCTATTCTTAGTTGTGCCGCCTTTTGTGTCTCGCTACTTTAGTGGTTCAAGTCTCTTTGCTTTTTGGTTTTTTTTCAAACTATGGTTAAGTTCTCTTCCATTCCAAGATATTCCTAAAGCTCAGTTTTAAAATACTATGTTTTTTAAATGTCAATGTTTAAGAAATATGATAAAGTTATAAACTCCCTGACATTTCTTCTAGAATAAACATTTCTCACATATTTCCTTTAAAATGTTCTTTGCCAAAATAGTGACCTTGAGGGAATGAGTCTCATCTGTTCATGGAAATGTTTTCTTAACAGAAAACAAGGGTTCTGAGGTTTCATCCTGTATTGCAACCTTCCAGCCTAGGACCATCCAGGACAAGACAGAAGGAACAGAAACCCTTGTTTACCTGAGGCAACAGTTGCTTGCAGCTGAAAAATGAAGATGGCATCTCTACTCCATTACAATGGCATGGCTTCTTACCAATTTGATATAGTAAAATATAAATAAAACAATTCGCAATTGCTTTTGTTTGCAGACACAATAAAAAATATTAAAACCTTAGTGTCCTCAGCTGGCACTGCCTGTAGACTGGCTGGAAGCCTCTGAAGGGAGAACAAGGAATACTAAAATACATTCAAAGGTGTTATATCCAAGTCCCTTTACAGACATGCTGGCTAGACAGTGTGGGAAACGGGCCTTCCACTTGTCTGTGAGAGTCCTATCAGATTTAGAAGATAAAGTAGAGGGACTAGCAGAGTTTATAAGAAACTGTTGATTGTTGTAGATGTATTGGCACAATTTTTTTCTGACAATCACAATGTATGGACTCATTCCCAGAGCTTGAAGTGAAAACTTGCACCATTTCAGATCGCCCAGCAGTGCTAAGCTAGATCTTTTTGCTCTGTCAGGCAAAGGTAACAGCTGAAAATAAATAGATATAATTTTCTACTGAGATTGCAACAAAGGATATACTGCTGTAGAGCTAAGGCATATTACCTCATCTAATTCTATACCACATTTTAAATTCAGTTTCTGCCATTGGTAGTGCCAGTAGAACTGCACTGTAGACATCAAAAGCTCTGAATTTTGTCAGTCTTGAGGGTATCATAGAACTTATGGTCTTGCAATTCATCTTTAATAGTTGTTTACATGGAAATCAAACATCCATGGAATTTCTTGAAAATAGCTGAGGATCGTTCCTAGCTCCTGCCCAGCACTCTCTCTCTTAAAAACAACTTCTGTGGCCATACATCAACTGTCATTGAGTGAGATTCAAAGCTGTAATAAAGCGGTTTGCTGTTTCACTCTGGACATAGTTTTCTTAACTGTGCCCAGCCCATAACTTAAAATACACATATACTACCTCTTATTTCTGTGGCTTGAAATTTACTAACAGTATGAAATAATAATTTACAAGGAACTCCTCTCGCTTTTATTCCTCTCTCAGGAATAGGCTGGGAACCTCTATACACAGCTGTCTGAACTTGAATCATTTTCAGATAAAAATATTATTTATGCTCTAAAGTGTCCTAGGAGCCTCCTAGGCAGAGTTGTACCCAGTTAGTCTCTGCCCATTTTCACAAGTTGGGAAACCAGGCAAGATTCACAGTGGAGAATTTCAGCCCAGATCTCCATTAGGTGGACCATGCCCATGCATATGCACACACAGAGTTTAATTAACTGCTTGGGAGCTCATTGAACCTTCGGCATGATCAACTCTGGAAAATGCTGAACTTCCTCATTGGTTCTGCTGAATCTGTTTATTGTAGCGCTCCCGTTTGTTCCTTTCTCAAACATCCCTTCTTAGTCTGACTATGCTTTTCCAAAACTGTATATTGATTTGTATTTTGGACATCAAGAGTTTTAGCTCAGTCATACTGTTCCAAGTAAGCATACTTTGACTCTGCGTACAATCCAGGATGAAATACTTAAAACCTGGTCAATCACATCAAAGGATACTTGGTAAATTCAGTCACTTAACCTTATGACTTTCAGCATTTTTAATTATACTTTATGTCTTAGGACTATATAGTAATATAGTTATAATTACCTAATAATGTCCTTTCAGACAAAAATATGTGTTCACTGTTTTTAACAAAAAGTTTATTTAGAATAGCCTATGGCTTATAATCAAGGTGAATGCCTCCGTCACAGACAGACAGGCATTTTACTGGTTCTGAAATGCAAGGCATCTATGGCAATATAAAAGAGATAATTTTGGACCATAGCTTGTAAGCAGCTGGGTCACACCACGAGCCCTACATAAAAGATAGGTGGAGTGTTACCAGGGAGGTAACTCTGGAAGCTTAGCTTCATATACATATATATGTGTGATTGTCCCATTTTCCCATTATGCTTTTAAAATCATTCAGCATGAAAAATTCCAAAGCTTAGGTAAGAAATACAAAGTGACAGCCAGTGATCACTCACCAGTGAATTGTAACCACGGTGGAAGAAAGCAGGCCATTCTACACCTCCAGTGATAAGCAATTTTAATGAAAGTCAGTGGTCAGGGTAACATTTTTGGATACAGTGCTTCCAAAGTAAAATTAAAGCTTTTTCTAGGATATTGGACAGATGCATGTCAAATAGATACTGCACAATGGAAAATATTTGACCTAATACACACCAGGCAACTGGACACGATATTTGATTTGAAATGTCATATAGCTAAATGAAGTCATTTCATTCTAACAGATAAACAATTCGGAGAATAAAGAAGGAGAAGCCAGGCAGACCTTTTTTCTGAGAAAATTAACAGAAGATGACAAAGCTGTTATGACTTTCTTTTCTTTCAGTAGTAGGAACTGACAAGACTCAGGTTTACAAAGCAAAAAAGGATGGATCTGCTTCATTAATTAGATGGTTCCTTTGAAACATTTTGTATTTTTCTAAAGAAAAGCTTGTCAAAACATAATGTTTTTAATTACTTTGAGGGATATTTTTTGTGCTTCCCTTAAGTGTCTACAGCTGTCCCTTGCTTAACCATTTTAAAAAACAGATGAACTCTCCTAAAAACATTCTGCTCAGAAGCAATTTTTATATACCACATATTCTCCATTTTTTATTCCTTGATAGTGTCAGTCATTTGAACTTTGGAATGAATGGAATATGATGATTACTTCAAATAACGGGGTTTTGTTTTTGCCACTTACCCATTTGCACAATAATTCCTTGGATTTAGGAACATGATTAGGCTTAAGATATCCTTAAAAAACACTTAAAGCAATAACATGATAGAAATATACCAGACTGTCAGCTGCAAGCATTTCATTCTCCAAAACAGCCAGCATAGGATAGAATGAATCAGAAGAGCTGTGTTCTACTCTTTGTGTACAGAAATTTCTTTGTCAATATAAGAAGTCACCACAGAAAATGGAATATAAAACTTTGGACCTTGAATCAATGTCAAGGAAAGGACTAGGGACAAAATTTTCATGCAGTATTTTTCATCTCACACTCCTTGAAAAACTCTGTGCATCCTTCAAGAATCATGGCAGAGAACATACTAGGGGCAACACAGCTAAAAGCATTCCTGAAGCCATGCTGTTCCTCAGCTGCTGTAAAACATGTGGCAGAGCTACCTGTACTCAATATATATGTAGAGCCATCACTACTTCAACAGCATGAAATGGGAACTGAAGTATTCATATTGCACCATCTTAGTTGAAGTCTTTAGCTGAAGTACTTCCTGGCTTCTGACTGTAAGTAGAAAATGAGTCTCTGAGATATATATTTATATTATTAGGAGTTTTACAGAGCATATGTGTTTACAGAAGAGCTAAAACAATGAAAAAGCATGGAGCATGGGTAGTTTTCAAATACTACTTTTAACTGGCAGAACATTCAGTTTCTATTATTCACATTAACTGAATCCAAAGCAACCTTGAAAAAATAACTAACTAAATAAATACATACCTAAAAATGGTCAACATTTTATGAAAGGATATAATAAATAATTTGATGATTTTTAAGTGGTATCAGAATGCAACCACAGGTGCATGAACTATCCAAGTGTACAGTTTTCTACAGTGATGCCTAGAGATTTCAGATGCTTAATTAACTTTAAACAGTATGGAAATGCAAGGTGTATGGAAAAGCATTCCGTGACAAGCCTTTCTTTTTCATTTCCACAGATGTTACACCAGGCCACAGTTCTCTTCTTTACCTCTAGTCATATCACTTTTAGACAGAGCTCCACGTGGTCAGTAAATGGGAGGAGGACTGCATGGAGAACGAACAGAGCCTTTGCTTGTTCCTCTCCTCAGTGCACAGACTACCAGAGCTATGCCAGAAGTCATAGTCTGTAAGAAATAGGGCCAGTACAGTTCTGAAGGTCGCCAAAAGAAAAGTCACAGTCCTTTTGTTGCTGCTCCTAGGAAAAATGTGGGTTTTGTGAAGTTGAAAATAATATAGTAAGAGCTGACCAATCCTGTGTCTTCCTACATCAAAATTATAAGGCATTAGTCACCTATTTTAAAATGTATATTATTTAGTTACACAGCATTTCTAACTTCTTGGGGTAGGTTTTCTAGAGGTGCAATTGCAATCAACCTGTGTCAGTCCTATATGCTTCTTAGAAACTATCTTGTAAAAGTAACAACAATTTTGGAGTTACTTTATTCAGCATTTTAATCAAGAAAAGAATATTGTCTTTTACTATCAAAAAATTTGTTTTCTGTACAATAATTCACAAAAGGCTGCTTGCAGATCTCTAGACTTCCAGGCCCATTACTCTAGGCTAGCATAAAAATGAGTTTTTAATCTATTTATCCTAATAGATGGAGACAAGAACAGCATTTTACAAGACAGACATTGTTTCTGCCACACCCTCATAATATAAATTGTGCTTCAAATTCAACTATGGAACCTTGGCACACATTCTGAAGGAGCCTTATTCATCCTTGGAGCATATTTAGAGTCTGAGAAAAAAAAATATTTGCCACTGAAATGGGAGATCAGTAGCAGAAAAGAACCAGAACACTGCACATAAGTTTGTAATTAGGGGCCTGATTCTGCAATAGTCTGAGTATTTCCTGAATGGTTTGGTGCTGAGTACCTTTAACTCATCAAGTGATGTCGTCAGCTTAGCTTGTTCAATAACACATCGCTGCGGTAAGAGGAATGAACAGAAGGTTTTTTAATAGGAGATGTGATTCAATTGCTATTCAAAGGCAAAAAATCAACTTTCAGACAACTGGAATCTTTTTGTTGGGACTGCACACATCCTGTGCCAACCAAGGCATTAGAGGTCCTCACCTGAAGCAGAGGAAAGGCCACTTCATGAATTAAATAGCTGGACAGATGCCCAGAAGCTATGTATATAGAGTGAAAGCCAAAGACTCACTTTCACACTCAAAGCACTCTTACAGCATTAAAATATGTTGTCCAAGCCACAAAGCCACTTTCCTTGATCCCAATTTTGAAGATAATGTGCAGCTATGTTGGTTGGGCCTGAAAACTGTCCAGACTGGCTCAAAGTTTGTTTTGCTTCAACTGTCTAACAAGAAAAAAAATCTTCCCTCATAAATCCATATCTTCAAGCATGCTGCCTTATCAAGCATTACATGTTTACCCATGAGGATGAATAAGACTCTGCTCTTTCCTAGAAAGTCCAGATCAACAGGCTCATATGAACCTTGGAACAAGTTGGTAGGATAATCTAGTTATATATGAAGGAGGAAAGAAACTAAGAAATTGTAGTGTACAAATTACATCTAGTGAGGCATAAGTTCAACTTTCCACAAGGTAAACTTTTTTTTTCCTCTTTGATTTAAATAGGACTAGTAGGAAAAAAAGAGTTTATACCTTAAAAGTGAGCCTGTGAATTCTATTAAGGAATTTTCAAACTTTCACACTGTGTCCTTGTGTCAGGATAGGATTTTTGGGTTCAGTGTATCTTTGCTAAAGAGTATTAAAATAGAAGTTAGCAAATGCTGCTTTATTTGACAAAAGTCTATTTAAAGTTTTCACAAGAAGGAAGTTTAGTTTTCAAAATTTAGTTTTGAAGTCTAATAGCTCTGAAATATGTCTTATTTCAGAGCATTCAAATATTACAGGAAATAAACTCGAAATATTATAAGTTAATCATGTTCACACAATAACAACAAATACAAAGAAGTAAAAAAAAAAGTGGTTTTGTATTCACCAATCTTCTAGCCATTTTAAAACCTTGAAATCCAGAAACTTTAAACAAAAGCTTGCAACTCTGATACTTCTTAAAATCTGATATCAACAAGTGCTTTTATACTTAGAATCACTGTTACTCAATGCATCAGCTTAACCTAATATTTCATTTTCCTTTGCTGAAGAGAAATGGCCATCAGTTTGCCAAACTCTGAGGTCTTTTGAGCTCAAGTGAACCTCAAAAGTATATACAAGTCGTGAAAACTACAGGATTACTTAATAACAATTTCAATCTACAAAAGTTAATTGTAATTGTTAATTGTAATTAACATAATGCCATTCTAACTGTTGCTGTGTTAAATATATCACATGCTGTGATGGAATTCCTACTACATAGATTCTATGCAAATGCCAAGCTTTGTTAAATAATATAGAAACAGAATTCTACAAATTCTTTATTTAGAACCAAATGTCCTTGTTCTGTATATTACTTTGTTTTCACGGAATCATGGAATTGTCAAAGGGACCTCCAGAGATCATCTAGTCCAACTCCCCTGCTAAAGCAGGATTGCCCAGAGCACGTCACTCAGGACTGCATCCAGGCGGGTCTTGAAGATCTCCAGAGAAGGGGACTCCACGACCTCCCTGGGCATCCTGTTCCAGTGCTCCATCACCCCCACCGTAAAGAAGTTTTTCTTCATGTTTGAATGGAACTTCCCGTGTTCCAGCTTGAACCCGTTGCCCCTCTTCCTATCGCTGGAAACCACTGAAATGAGTCAGGCTCCAACATCTTTCAACCCACCCTTTAGATACTTATACACATAAATAAGGTCTCCCCTCAGCCTTCACTTGTCCAGGCTAAAGAGTCCCAGCTCTCTGAGCCTTTCCTCATAAGGTTGGTGCTCCAATCCCTTAATCATCTTCGTTGCCCTATGCCGGACTGTCTCCAGTAGTTTCCTGTCCCTCTTGAACTGGGGGGGCCCAGAACTGGATGCAGTATTCCAGTTGTGGCCTCACCAGTGCAGAGTAGAGAGGGAGAATGACCTCCCTTGACCTACTGGACACACTCCTTCCTATGCAACCCAGGATTCCATTGGCCCTCTTAGCAAAAAGGGCACATTGCTGGCACATGGGAAGTATGCTATCTACTCCCAGATCCTTCTCCTCATTAATGCTTCCCAGAAGATCCATCCCTAACCTGTAGTGGTGCCTAGGGTTCTTCCTCCCCCAGGTGCAGGACTCTATATCTGTCCTTGTTGAACCTCATTAGGTTCTTCGCTGCCCAGCTCTCCAGCCTGTTCAGGTTGCGCTGGATGGCAGCACAGCCCTCTATGCAATGTAGAGCAGTGACTTCTCTCTAACAATGGCTGGGAAGGGACAAGCCCTTACAATTTCTAGTAAAATACATTAAATATTGTAATAAAATAAATAGCAAATATTTAGTATGGTCAAAAAGGAACTTTCTTCTAGATCTCAGAATTAAATAACTTTCTAGCCATCAGTCCTTTCTGCTTGTATTTTACCCTCATTTCTGTTAAACTCCATATCCTTGTTCATTTTGTAGCCATCCTATTAATTTCTGTGTCTGTGACAATGTTTCAGATGCTACATATGCATTTACTTTTTCATTTTCTAATCAGCTAACTTTTAGTTTTATTGAATACGGTTCTGTTCTGCTATTAAAAACTTTATTTGGGTTTATTCCATATTTCTCATTACAGGTTTTTATAACACTATTAATCTGTTGGGGATTTTTTTTAATTCCTCTCTATATAAAAGATCTTGCATGTCATAGTTTATTTACTGCCTTTTGGACTTTCTTTTTCTGCATAAGTAAGAATATATTCTCTGAAAATATTTGGTAACTTTTCACTACCTGCTTTCTCACAGAACTCTACTTGTACTCTGTGAAAAGTTTACACTCTGGGACCCCAGGTCCCCTAAAACTTGGAGTCACCTTACATTTCCATGCACATTAGCAAGTTGAATGAAAGATCCAATTTATATAGGGGTGTGATGAGGAAGGACAAAGGAAGCCATACACTGAGCTACGAGATCTATTAAGTCATGAATGTATTAGACAAGGTACAAGTCTATTTGATTTGCTCAAAGTTCCAAGACCCTTCATTTGGCCTAAAGTTAAATTCTATTTAGTCTTAATCCATCACAGCTATGTTAATTGACATAAACAGATCATTACTACACTTAAGGGAAAACAAGTTACAAAGTCAACAATTAGAAGAAAAGGATTGCCATAAGAAGCAATGGGAGAAGAAAGACAACTTGAGTTCGGCTCTTGTCTGGGATTAAGACCAGTTTATTCCTACATAGCTGGTACTCAGGTACATGTAAATGAATCTGCAGATGATCAACAGGAAATTACTAGCTTTTTCTCATCCACAGATACTACATTCAAGAGAGAAACAAAAAGTTGGTGAAGATGTTCAGACATTTTTTCCATAAATTTTAATTAAATTGCTGTAGGGGAAAACTGTATCTCTCTGTAACTTGCTAGCATAATAGGCTTATACAGAACAAGATATGTCATTCTTAGTGCATCCAAACTAGTTCTTACTCAGTTGTTCCTGATATTTTCCACTGTCTGAGATTTGTACACAGAAAAGGGCAAAAAGTTTTCATAACTTTAACTATCATCAGGAGGATAAGAACTTGGCAGGTATCACAGCGGGAAGAAAACAACACTAAGACACCTCACATATCTTTCTTTTGAATCTGAGCCCTTTCTTGTGATAAATAACATTTCTTTAAGTAACCAGATGTCTGGGAACACTAACTGTGATATTGGTCAGGATACCTTGGTGGAGAAAGACCATCTGATGCAATAAGATAGAAAGAGTTGACAAGAGAAAAGTTCAAGTAAGAAAGCTCTTTGTTGGACTGTGATATACAAGGCAAACCTTGATGATGTTTTAATAGGCATGTTCCTTCCAAAAAAGCAGGAAAAAGTAAAAAAAAAAAAAGAAAAAAAACCCCAAGCAGCAGAAAATATTTCACAAGAGTTGTTAACAAAGTTATCACTCCTAACTCTTCAAGCGTTCTGCAAAACCAAGCAGGATTTGTGTAAGTCACGAGGAGTTCAAGTGAATAAAACGGATGTGGGGAGAAATCTATATTCTTACGATCTCAGCATTCATTGGCTGTTTCTTGAAAAGGACTTCGATTAAAGCCTACTGCTCTCATACAGGGAATAACGTACTCTCTTACTTGCTCTATCTGGGCATAGTAAATGGTTTCTGTTTTTCAAAATATTAGTGCAAGTGACATACAGCCTCAGTTTCTTTCTAGTTCTGGAAATCAGTTAAATATATTCAGCCTATACTTGACTCCATACAGAAGCAGGGAAGTTCTATAACTGGAGATGCGATTCAAGTGATTTATCAACTGCAAATTTGTCTAAAACTGCCACAAAGGAAGTCAGACATTGCTTCTAAAAATAAAACTCGGGTGTCTGGTATTTAAAGGTAAAAATTACTAGTTTGAATTCCTATATGAACTGCTTCTGCTCACATTAATTGAGGCAAATAGTTATTGAAAAGTTCTTTATCCAGACATATACAGACTTAATTTCAGGAAAAGCTAACTTTTCAATGTGAGTAGTTTGACACCACCACTTCCTTACTCCTCACACACAAATCTAAAGGCAAACACAGCCTATTCAAAGACTGAACTTTAGCTGACACTTTTTTTTTTTTCTTTTCTGTCATCATTCTCCAACCACTTTGATGTTCCTAAAGATTACATTGAGATATGATTAGAAGGGATGCTGGAATTTTGCCCACCTGTCCTCCCAGGATTTTTAAGAGAGATGCAAGTAGAACTTTCAGACTTTGGCTAAAGATGAAAGACACTAAAAATACAAAGTGTGGAAACGTGAAGGGCTCACCATGCTTTCTGTATCACAATTTTCTTCAATGCAATACCTCACATGAGAATCTCCTCAAAGGAAACAGAATAGTTAAAAAATACACATTTTGTATCAGGTGTCTAGATCTATTTTGCAAAGAATCCTGATACTAAATGGTTTTGCCCATTTCCTCAACTGCGTTTAAAAAAAAGGGGCAAGAACATGTTATTCTAAAGGGGAAAACACCTTGAAAAGATATTTTGGGAAAACATTCTAATAGAAAAACAGACTCTTCCTGGCAAAGATTAATAGGATACATATATTCATAAAGGAAAGGGACTGCTTGTATATTTCAGTCTCCACTGGTTCACATGGTGAAGGAAGTCTGTTTTGGGCTGGCTTTTAACAGTCTGCAGCTGAATTACCTATGTGTTCCATTGAATTTGGTATGCACTTACTTATACCAGCAGACCAACTTCCTCTTCCTACTCCATCAAAGACCACCTCCATTACCACCATAATGCAAACAAACAAAAATTAATTCCATTCACTTTTATGAAGCTATTCAAAACTCAACTCTTTGCCAGCTCCTTTCTTTCATATCATTGTGAACAGCGAAACTTAGCAAAAACCGGGCATGGAATTATGTTCAGCATAGATACTTTGAAATTAACATAGAGAAAGCAAAATCCAATTATGGAAGGAACCAGATAACCAAAATAAGTAAAGCCTCCAATTCAAACACAGCTACATTTAATATACTGTGAAAGCTTAAGCATCCAGCAAAGCAAAGCAGATGGCCATGAAAGCAGAAACAGCAAGATGGACCAGGAACAAGCACCTTTAGTAAGGTCCCAAGAAAAAAGATGGGATGTATATGTTGTGGCTCAGGATGATTGAAAAGGTTTCAGGGCTTTGGGTAACTCTTACTTATTATGTCTTCCTCTTACCTATTACTGTCTGAGTGAGGGAAACAAAAGTTCTTATTATATTTCAATCTTCTTTTAATGGTTTTGACTGCACCATTAGTTTCTCTTCCTAACTGGAACAACATCATACTGCTTCTCAGCCACTACTGGGATGCTATTCACATCAAAAGGAGGTAGCAACCAGAATGTGCAATAACATCTTTTATCCTACTACCATATACACAACAGTCAGGTGAGAAACACACTTAAAGCCAGCCTTTGCTTACACGGAGCTTATATTGTTACCCCTGTTTACAAACACTGCAAAATTTTGTGTTGTATGAAGATTACATAAAAATAGTAATTTGTACGTTAGAATCTTAGCTTTGCTTTTGCTACCAAATATCCTCTCCCAAAGCAGTGAATAATGGCAGCATTGGAAATACAGTACACTGCAGTGTGATGGTATGCATTTTTCCTGAGGAGTAAGTAACCCACACTGGTTTCTTACTCTTCCAGTACCATGCTGGAACAGAACCCTGTAAGCTTCAGGTCCCACAACCCCACCAAAAGTCTTTGCAGAAAGCTGCTACTCCCTTAATCCATCCCCACATTTCATCTCTCACATTCTGCAACAGGAAAAAAAATCCATCTGAATATCCTTTTTTTAAGGGATGTTTTGTGACCAAACATTGCAACCAACAATAAAAATCGCTGAACTAAATATTAGCTAAACAGGCTATTAAATGCAGCAGTTAGGAAATTAGGGTTTTTATATAATGAAAGTGCTAAAATTGAACTTTCCTCAGTCTATCAGAAAATTATGTTTTATCCAATTACTACATGATAAAACTAATTCTAACTACAACCTGTTGAGTGAGCAGTGTTAATCCTTCATTTTGACCATCTGCCAAATGTAAAATTTTGCTCAGATTAACATTTATTAATACTGTGGGGCCTGTTCTGGGAACAAAATAAAAAAACAGTATCTGAACGTGTTCATCTATTTTTCTTTGACTACATTTTTTCCAGATCACCAACAATAGCAAATTTTGTCATGTTTTATGAATGTTATGGATAAGTACAGAATTGAACATATTGCTGCAGCATATGGTGTAGCACCATTATGCAGCAATTATTTCCCTTAAACACACAGTTTTTCCTGTTTGATGCCTCAGCATAAAGCTCAAACACAATTCCATAAGGATTTTCTCAGATAAGAGTTTCAAAGCAGTATGGAGAGAGTAGGGTTTGAGCAAAAGATTTAGAGTCAGCTTTTTGAGTTTTATATGTATCTCAACTGCTTATTTTCTGTATGGCTTTGGTCAAGATCACAGGTATGCAACAAATTACTCACCAGAGCTTCAAAAGACCATGGAAACTAGAGAAGCAAATGCTAATTAAAGAACAAACATGCTATTCTTATTACCAAGCCAGTGGTTTCTTAACTGTGTCTCACAAGAACCTCCACCACTTCTCATACCACAAGCAAGAGAGGTAAAGCCAAGAACCCTAGAGAAGAATTGATCAGGAGACTGGCCTAGATGACCTCCAGAATTCTTTTCCAACTCACAAAATACTGTAAAAAAAATGTTATGTTCCAACAGGATAGAACTTGTTTAGTATTGCATCTTATACTCCAGAAATAACCATAACAATTTAAAAATCCAACTACTTAGATCTTCACATTTAATAATATTTGGCTTATTAATAGTTTTCTTGCTTACTAAAATGATTAATGTTTTCTAAATTTATGGTTTTTTTCCAAGTGGTGGGATTTATTCTATATTTCTTGAGGAAAAAAAATACTATCAAATATCCAACATATACGTAGTGCTTCTGGATGTCACAGATGTGACATTTTCTCTGAGTTGTACGTAACTCACAGACGTTGTAAAGCAAAATACTTGAAAAGATCTAAGTTTGTGCATTTAATTATTACAGTGGGAAATGTCAAAACAAAAGCATTTTGAAGGAAGAACTAAAACAGCTTCCTCACACATCTAAATAGGGTCATTTGAATATGGAGTCAGGTGCTTTTGGCTTTAAATTAAATAATCTAACATTTATTACAGAAGCAGAAAGGAAGCTATGGAAAATCATGCAGTTACATAAACTGTCTTCTGCTCTTAATTGAATGAGAAGGAAACAAATATCCCAAGATTAAGAACAACTCATGAAAAACAAGTATACTGAAAAACAGCTGCTCCGGAAATAAGTGATCGCTTCTCTGGACTTTTGGGTGGGCAGATACTGGAATACATGTTAGTGTAATATGTCTTGACTAAATCAGCTGTAGTGAAAACTAGGATACCAGTAAGAACTATGTATGCTGAGTTACATTTTCCAGGCACTGTTCTCAGTACCTTATATGTTATGCTAGCATTCCTTGGGCCATCTATTACTTCCTCCATGGCCTGATTCTGCATGTATCTTGTCATCAAGCAGAGAATGACTAAGTTCTCAACTTGATTTACCTAAATCTGAGTTTGTTTTCATACTTTATCACAAATCAAAGCCCTGGCTAACATTGTATTGTTATTCTCAGTAAAACTCTCGACCTTACTCACTGTGTAGCTACAGTCACAAGCCCAAAATTTGTTCTTAATACCAGCAGTGAAAATCCAGCCTTCCCTGAAGCCAGGGAACCAGAGTAGATCCACACACGTAAAATTTCCAGGAGGAGGCTCTAGTAAGAAACACGCATAGATCACCTGAAAGAGACTGTCCCCTCCATCACACTGCATCTGAGCAGAGACTAAATCATCGCAATAGCTCTAGCTCCTGACAGCAAGCACTGACTTGGCAACAGGACTTTTTCTTGGATGACGTCTCTCTAATACTTCTCAGAATGAGTTTTTCTGAGAAAGACAATGTCAATTGGAATCATTATTTATTTTGGGGACATTCTTTAGAGGGGAAGTAAGAAAAATATGCCTTCAAACACACAAAATACACCTTTGGCCTATTATGGTTTGCTTCTCCTGCAAGAATGAAGTCTGCACCACAGAAAAACTTACACATACTGCACTGAATCCAGTCAGCCATAAGCAAAGATTTCTGTTGTCCTAAATTTCTGGAGGAACTCTGCCTCATAATTTTATTCTGAATTTTCATAGAAAAAATGGTGATGTTTGTGTTCCTTCAAAGCGGCAATGTTTTCTGTGACCAATGTTGGGCATCCAAACAGGAATAAATTGCAATAAATACATTTGTGATACTCTCCGTCTTGTCTACTGATTAGGAAGTTCTGTTTGATGTGGGTGTAAATAGTTTCCAGAAATGTTGAGAATTAAATTCAGAATATGCACCAGCTACTGTTTATTCACAAAAGAAATAATAAGCCTAACTTGCGCTTTCAGGGAAAAAATGACATCTGGCAACAACTTCCAGGAGGTAATTTGGTTCTATGCAGGTAGACGGATCCTATGTCAGTGGAAACAGTCTGAAGAATGGAATTTCAGATTGTCCCTCACCTGTTTAGCTGCTGGCCTAGATTCCTTCTTAGCAGTTGACCTTTACAAATCTTTCACTTCCAACCCACTCTTGAGGGAATGTAATAATAAAAATTGAGTTCTGCAGTCTAATCCAGCAGTAAAGTGCCTAAAAAATTAGAGTGCTATGGTGTCAAACTTTACTGAAACTGACCTTTAACTTACTTTTTTTTCCTCATTACCAACTAAAACCATCAAAAGGTAAATTATCGAGATATTGCCAGCATAGAAATAAAGCTGTAGAAATAGAAATTAATTATTAGTTACATCATCTAGGGCAGACTCAGATATACTTTCCTTCCTAAGGTCAGTCTTGATTTCTTTAAATAAGACACAAAATTATAAGAGTATTTGGAATAAAAAATATTTTTATAATATTTTTATAGAACTTAGTTTATTTTACAGGTGTAAATCTTGGATTAAAAACATGTAAAATAAGATAGAAGTTGAGTAACTGAAAAGATTTGACAGTGAAAATTCTGTAGCTGCTCCACCCTGTCCTACATAAATGTTAAAATGAACAGTAGCAGGAAGGCATGTGTGCTCTTAGAACAATTTCTTCTTGTTTACAGTTGCAGTAGGCTAAAATGACTCATCCTTCTGTACAAAATGAGAACTCTGTGCTCACAAAAGATGTTTTGATACTATCTGAAAAGTTTTAGTAAATTAGAATGTCAAAATGACACATGCAATTTCTTTGAATATAAATTTGAAAATCATGGTGCCTACTAGAATGTGAAAAGATATACAGTTTCTTAGAATTCTGTTTCATGCTGATAAGCTAGGGAACAACATCTGTTTTACTTCATAACTGTTCAAAGGGCAGGTGTTATAAAACTAAATTAAGACCATTGCAACAGTTGTCCCTCAGAAATTTCTAAAATAGAACATTTTCCAGAGTTACCAAAATTGTATGTAGCCTTTTGGAAAATATTAAGAACTCTTTTCATCACAAGCTTCTTCTTATACACAGTGTAAACATAGAGTGTTTTTTGAAAGGCTCTATATTAAAACAAACTGTAAAGATAAAATTTTCATAACTTTTCTGTACTAACCATGTGTGTTACAGTGTTAATGACAATTGGAAAAGCAGTAGAATAAGACAAACATTTTGTGTTTGAAAATTACTTTAAAAATTAATTTCAAAGTGTAATTCTACTCAAATCATCTTTTGGCAGCTATTATAATGCCTATATAAAAAAACCCAACTTTTCTCAGTTTAATAAAAAGTTTTGCTTTTCTCTTCCCTTTAAAAACTACCATGTATTTCAGTAAGTTATCAAATCAGTTGGAGAATAATGCATACAATACATGAACACAAATTGTAATATGCAATACAAAAAGATAGACACACACTGTAAATTATTTAATCTATTCTTCAGCCTCATTACTGAAATACAAGCTGACTTCACTGGAATAAAACAAGGTTAGGGGGCCTTAGACAAGGAATGAACCATTCCACTTGTCTGAAAACCCAGTGAAGTAGATAAAAAGGCTAAAACCTTTGCTTCAGGAATGGAAAGAAGACATGTTCCTTCCTGTAAGTATTCTCCATAAAACAAGGTATTAGAAAGGAAAGAACTCTCGGCTACTTAGAAGGAAACATTCCAGGAAAGAATATTTGTGTTCTGTGGTAGAGGAGAATACCAATATAGAAGGCGGCGGCTTTTGACTTTCTTTGAAGGTCATGAAAGGGGCAGAGCAACAAGGATTTTAAAAGAACAATATCCTTTCACATCAAAATCAAGTATCAAAGCACACCACAAAATATACAGCCAAAAGCATACACAGCAACTTTACCAGTGGTTTCTGTATTGACTCAGATTTTCCACATAAATGAAGACCTAACTGAACAAACATATCAGGCCCATCATGAAAGCCATTTAGTATGAATGAAAAATCTAACCTAGATCTGTGTGCAAGCCCTCTGAGGATGTTAAAGGTGCTCTTGTTTTGCTGTTTCATCCAACAAGAAGAAACACACAGGGAAGGAAAATAGTCTTAGCTTTGTAAAAAAATCAAAATTCAGTGTACCCAGGGGCTGTGAAATAGTACCTTTATTCCTGACTGTGTGTAGACATACATATAGGTACAAATTAGGGAAATTAAAAATATAGTAGAAAGTCTAAATGGACAGTTATCACAGCTTCCTACTTTCACTAAGATTTGTTTAATGAGTAGAAATACAAATATCACCATAAAACCGATATGGAATATCAATTTTAAGAAATTGAATGGGCTCAGAAGTGTTGGCTCTTTCGCTGCATTTGCTATCTTTTCTCTATGGGTTTGTCAAAGAAATTCATTAAGTCCATAATAGAAAATTTTGCTAATTCACAACATATCTCATTATGAAAGGGATTTATAAAACCCATGCTGATTATAGCCATGGGGGCTTTCTTACAGAAAAAGCTGTAGCTGGACAGGTAAGATTCCTAGAATTTCAGGCAGAAGGTAAATGAGAGCAGAATGGGAAAAGATTTGTTAACTTCTCAGAAGAAAGTCCCCTTTTGTCACTTTGACCTGCCACTGCTTGAAAAATCACTTACATCAAAGACTATTTCAGGAGGTTTGCGCCTTAAAAGAGGTGTTCAAAATTTCTGAGGCAAGTTGCCTCACTGAATATCACTGAAAATAACCAGCTACTTACTTGATAGACAAAACAAACCTATAATCAACTTGCATTGTTATTGAAACAAAACTATTTTGGCTACATGGAATCCAAATAAAATCCCATGTGAATTAATGTGTTAAAACAGCCAAGTTTTAAAACAGTGCTTATGACTTCATTTCCAAAGTAAATATCATCAAAAAGGACTTTAACATTGCATTGATTTCTGTTTTGCACAGGAAAATTCGTTAAGGATTTTGCAGCCTTAATGATGAGAAAAGCTACAGAAATTAAACCAATTTTAAAATGTGTGCACTTCATTATATCAAAAGTATGCATTCTACTTCACAAAAACATCATATCAAGTTATAAGGGGAGGGATCAAACTGCAATCACTTGGCCAAATATACTAATAACCCACCTTGGAACAGCTGTTAATTTAAAGGACAAGTTAGAACAAGTCAGCACAAAAGAAATAAGGGAATAATAAGTCAGAGGGAAGAGAAAAAGGGAAGAACTAGAAATCCTTAAATATTAAATTAATCTCTCAGAAAATCTATTGGATGCAATATAATATATAAAATCCTCCACAAAATAATAATTGAAGCTTTATTACAAAGAGCCAACCACGTAAGAGATCAGAGTACACTGAGAGGCTGTACGGGCTGAAACCACAGTATCTGCTTTGTAAACTCAAATCATATGACAACATGAAAAATAAAAAGCATTACATAACAAAACGTAATCTCTCTATTCTGTAAACCATAACATTTCTTGAGAACATGTGTATACATATTGGGAAATGGGAAAGAAAAGGCACAGACTTAAGTACACAGGAAAACTCTATAAATATTACTTCTCTGACTACTATATGAAAAGCTCTACATTGATTCTTAATTTCTTCCAGAGGATATGAGGTTAGGTCCACTTCAAGCAGTTTTGTGTTAAGTTGAATAAAAAACTATTGGGAATAAAAGATGAGTTTACTTGCATAACATTACAAATCAATATAATACACATTATATGTTTTAAGTCCCACAATATTTCCCACAATACAGTGTTACCCAGATGTCTACTGTCATTCAAAGAATCATAGAATTATTTTGGTTGAAAAGACCTTTAAGATCCAAGTCCAACCATTAACCTAGCATTGCCAAGTTACCACTAAACCATGTACCTAAGCACCACATCTACCTGTCTTTTAAATACCTCCAGTGATGGTGACTCAACCACTTCCCTGGGCAGCCCACTCCAATACTTAATAAACCTTTCAGTGATGAAAGTTTTCCTAATAGCCAATCCAAACCTCCCCTGGTGCAATTTGAGGCCATTTCCTCTTGTCCTATCACCTGTTGCTTGGGAGGAGGGACCAAACTCCACCTCACAACAACCTCCTTTCAGGTCATTGTAGAGAGCGATAAGGTCTGAAGAGGTATCTGTCATATGGATTGGACAGGTAATCTATAAACACAAATTATAAGGAAATGCTAAACTGACCACAAGCACTTTGAGAGTCCTGAGAATTTTGCAACCAATGAATCAAAAAGAAAATAAAAAAGTACGAGACCTAAGAGACTGTTTCTTACAGCATTTTATATTTCTTGAATGGTCTTTCATCTCTAATAAGCATTTGGAATGCTTATTCCCCCTATCATTCAGAAGAAAGATCTTCCTTAGGATGTGCTGCTTACTGAAAGCTAGCAAGTTTTAAGAATAAACTTGTTTCACAGACCAAGTTATTCCGTGAGCATCTGCAAACTTGTTTTAAGTTAAGCATAATGGCTATGAACCAGTGGCACCTATTAATGCCTCACACCCTTTACACCTAATTGCTACATTACCAAGGCTGACCTGGGAACTTTGCTTGAAGCAGTTGGAACAAAAGTCCGTTCATGTGATGAAGAAGTGATAAGAAAACAAAAAATGATAAATTACCAAGTAAGATTTTAAGAGGGTTTTACATTGACATAGAGCATCTACATTTATGAAACAAAAGGAGTGAGAGATGACTGCACATAGACTTTTGCACCAGCTGATCACCAAACTTCAAAAACATAATAGGAAAGACACTAAACATGAAATTCTAACCTACTATTGAACAATAACAGTGAATTATTTGTCATTTATTTAACTGTGGACAGTGAATTTTTAAAGTTTCCAGTAGGATTTAAGATCTTGATGGACAAAACTACTATTTCATTTACTGTAAGTTTATCCCACAAGTAACTAGAAAGTAAGAAGAATGGGGAAGAATTTGGCATGGTTGTAGGTTTCTTTCCCTAAAGAAACTGGAACGTTTTCATTTTAAGCAGCAGGAGCTAGTTTTGCTGCTTAAAAAACTAGCAGCAAAGACCTGGAGAGAGAACACTCTCCCTCCTTAAAACTTGCTGTCTTGCGTGTAAGTTAATTTATGCTTTATTATAATAAAACTATTTTACAAGCTTTGACTCAGAGCTCTGCCTCCCCTGCTAGACACTACCATGTCCTCCCTTCCTGCTGGAGCCGTGTCCTCATTCCATACAGGAAGGAATGCAAGACTCTCACGGTGAGAAAACTATCAGGAAAGTAGGAATTCAGCTGAGGGGCTGGAAGGGTGGAGACTCTTTGCTTTGCTCCCTAATCTTTTTATTTGCATTTTAAATGCCAATGCATGCTTAACAGAAAAAGCAGAAACATTGATGTAAACAGGCACTGACAGCTTGCTAGTGCCAAAATACTCCCTGTATAAGCATATTTCCTTCTGGGCTTTCTCATTCTATACCAGAGCCTGAAGTTTCTCTTTTTTCTTCACAGTCAGACAGTTTCAGAGGAGCAAGAAAGTGCCCTCCAACCAGTGTAACCAATAATTTGGTGACAAAATGGGTTTCAACTCCATTCAGTTAGAAGTTTACCAAATCTACATTTACCACTTTCTGAGTGGAAAAATACTCTGAACCAGTAGGTATTACAAGCACTTATTGCAGTTGAGTTTTGAAATAAAATAGCGCAGGATACTATGTCATTTTAATATCTAGAAGCAAGCTGGGCAAACACTGGGGGAACGTGGAGACAGCTGACAGAGACACAGCACCTGCCCAGGCTCTATTGGGACATAGAGCAGGGAAGGCTCTATGTGTAATATCAACCCGCTACCACCATCACCATTACAGTCGCAGTACTCACGCACAGCAGCAGACACAAACTGGAAATAAAGATATGAAGAACTTGCCTGCCACATACATGAAGTAGTCTTGCTCCACTAAGGCATGGAATTTTAGGTAAATTCATTTACTTACTGTTTCTGAATTGCCTCTCTATTCAGAGTGAAATCTGTTTGCATAATCACTTAAAGGCTCTGATGTTCCCATACATTGGAGAGGGAGATGAAGTATATCACCACACTTCTGGATCTGGACACTAGTAACTGACTACGTAAAAGGCACATTGACACCTGCTTTTTGTGGCTTCATAGTCTTTTATTGCCCTTGGCAATTTGCTGTGATGTAATTTCTTAAATGTATACATTTCCTTTTAACTTACAATTTTATGCTTCATGCTTCGAAGAGCCTTCTCTACATCAAAAAAAGGCAGTGTAGGCATTTCTCCTTTTTCACTATTAATGAACACTAACTCAGTGAAACCTCTCATTTACATTCAATGTTGATCTTTTGAAATACAGCCTTTATACTATTTTTTTGAAGACTTCCAGTCTTTCTTATACTGGTTTTCTAATTTCAGTGTGCCCAGAGAATTGAATATACTATTTGTCATGCTTTCAGCTACCTTTTTAAAAAGCCTTCTCTTCTCTTTTGTCATTTCCATCCTAAAGTTCTTCTAAGAAAAGCCCCAAACTACAAACCTGCCAAAATAATTTTTGGCTTGCATAGTAGCTGACTCAGGTCTCCAGGCAGTTCTTATCTATGAAAATCATCTTCGTATATGATAAAGCAAAACTAAAAGATCTCACTGTTTTATAAACAGCAAATATTTGAATTATAAGATTAGGTGGGAAGACACCGTTTTCTCCATAGAAGAGCTGATCCATGCACTCTGACACTTTCTCCAATACCAATGAAAACAGCGGCTTTCTAAAAGTCTAGGAAGTGTTTGAGAAGCTTATTTCCATCCTACCATGGTCTCAGTAACTAAGACATTCACTACAACTGATGCTTTCACAAAATTGGAGGAGCCAGTGAAAAACTTTGCCTGACTGATGATTTTTTATATATCATATTCTTTTTGTATGTCTTACATCTCTCTGCCTGTCTTTTTGTATGTTCCTGTCTTTCTATATATCATATACCACTGTGCTTTGAGTCCTCATTCCAATAATTCACTAACACATTAAAAGTAATATTTGATATTGACTTTTTCTCCCTAAAGACAGATTATTTCAGACTTTGAATTTACAAGTTAGATAACAGGAAGAACCATGCAACCATAGAATAGTCCAAGTTGAAAGGTGGGTCTTGAGATGATCTGGTCTAAACCTTTAGACTAGGTTAGCCAAGTCTTGAGTAATTCCTGTGAGGGATATTCCACTACTTATTTGAGCAACTTACTCCATGGTTTACCTGTTGTCATGGTGAAGAAAATCCTTCCTACATTCAGAGGGAATTTCTCCTGAAACAACTTATGTCTGTTGCTTCTTGTCCTGCCAGCATGCCTGCCTGAGAAGAGCGCCTCCTTCTCTACCATAGTTACTCTTTCAGGTACTGAAAGACTGCTACTGGATCCCCCCAAACGTTCTGCTCTCTAGGCTGAAAAAACTCCATTCCTCTGACCTTTCCTCCAGTGGAATTCTTCACCCACTGCCTTCCAGTAACGTACTCAGGAAGCCCATCTACAGCTGTATATTGAACAACATAACTTCTGAATGTATTTGAAAGCAAAGAAGGATTCCTTCAAAGCCATCAAAAATAAAATCAGCCTCTCCAAACAGTCTTAACTCCATGAAACAATTTAAAGTTATTCATTTGATAGGGCACCTTCCTTCAGAAAAAAATTCTAGTCTTCGAAGTAAACAGCTTCAACTCTTGTAAAGTGCCCAGGTGGCTCAGGCATGAGCTTTATGTTAATATGTATTGGCATGGAAGAGAAGGAAAGAAGAATGAAAGGCTGGATTCAAAGGGAATCAGCTTCTGAATTATTTTTAAGGACTTGCAATCAATGAAGACACCATGTGGGGTGATGCAGAATAACAAGCTTAGAAGTGAAGTATGATAAAAACTAATTATAACTGTCTTCTTTTTGAGATGTCTAAGATCATTTGGGCCTGGAGTTACATTTTCTATACTTCAAAGGAAGAGAGAAACAAACTAACTATAGAGGCACAAGAGAATAGAGAGTTATGAGATTATTAAGAAATGGTACTTCAGATAAGACATTTCCTCAACTTGTTCTTACTTTGCATGCCTGGATACACATTTGTAGGCCAACAGCTGCATGCTATTTTTACTCACTGTTGGATGGGGACTGTCTCAACCACAGCATTTTAGGCTGTATTTCACATTTCAATTCCACTGCAGCTTAAAAACAGCTTATGTATTTTTTTTAAATCTGATTTTGGGAATAACTGTTTCACATAAGTTATGACAAATTGTCTCCTATTGAGCCCAGAGCATCAAGTAGACAACCCTGAATAGAAACAAGCCCTATATCTTGAACAAAGATTGGCAGAAACTATCTGCTCATTACGTTTTTAAATAAACCACCAAATAACAGAAGTAGTTCTAGAAGTCTCCACAAAGTTTCTCTTCAATCAATAGACAGAGATTTATGTTTAAAAGCTAAGAATGAAGGCATTGCAAAATATAATCAAAAATTAAAATAGAGGTATTGTGGTATTGTCTGAGATCCAGTAACATGACAGTGTAAGGATGCCAGGGCCATTAAATACACCATAAGAGAGGTGCAAAGAATTCTGTAGCAACAGAGCAAAATAGATGGATTCTACAAGATGCAGACAATGTCTGGAGGTTTCCACATAGACCATTTGCAGCTCTCCCTCCCCTTTTTGTGGGGACAATCCAAATGGCAAACATGTAAGAGCAGGGAAACAGCAAAGAAAAAAGACAGCTGAAGCAATAGGAAGAAGAATAGTTTTATTTATGGATCTTCCAAGTCTGTGTCTCATGGAAGTGAACCATATAGAGAACAGAAAACGTAGCCTACAATGTGAAAATACGAAATCAGATTGCTTAAAGACTTATTTAATTTACCTAAAGAGAAAAGCTCAGCCTGCAAGTCATCCATACCATCTTTTTAAACCCAAATTGGAAAAACTGTACCCAAAAAAGGAAATATTACAAAATAAACATCCAGAAGAGTAAACAGCCCCAGAAAGGATTCAAATGGACCCAGATTTAAAAGGATAAAAATAAAACCTAGTATCTCCTTACCACTCAGAAAAGTGGCAAAATGTTCATCATGTCATGATGACAACATACCAACACTTACAGAAACTGAGTAGAAGTTTAAAAACTAGTCAAATAAAAATCCCTGAAGAATTACCATTTTTGTCTTGACAGGTTTAACAAAGATAATAAGAAGATGGCTCTTTCAACAAGAAAGAGCTATGAAGACAGGACTAGGATGTGTACAAAATTAAGCTGTAGAATAGACACAGAGGATGTTGCATGTTAAGGTAGTGTGGATAATATTTAGTGATAAGAGGAAAATATCCCAGAACTTTTTGCTCACTTAATGAGTTACTTGTGATTAACAGTAAGTCTAAAATGAAGAAACCAGGATGATGCTTTGTGGCTGTATTAATGGTACACTCATGATGCTCATTGTGTACAATGCCTATTATGGTTATTACTAAAAAGGCTGCAGGGATTCAATACTGTTCATTGTGAACAAGTATGGCTGGTCCTTAAATTGATTTAATTCACTTATAGCTTCTTTTCACAGCTGTAATAATTTCATGCAAGCAATGGCAAGCTCAAAAATATTGCAGTCGCTGTGAGTTCTCTTAAACAGTCAAGCTGTGTAGTAGCCAAGGATATTTTCGATAAATCTAAGGTATTGTTATCAGTAGTGACAAATGCTAAAAGAAAGACCAAAATAATGGGTCTGACAGCAGTATTAAAATAGTACAATGTTTTCACGTTCCTAACAATTACAATCTTATCCCTTAAATTATCAGTATTTGTAACATTTTAACCTTAGTCTAACTGAAATCCTGTTCTCATTTGTATTATATCACATCATATTGTGCTGTTTGTCTAAGTAACATCCTGCAGAGGTGAACTCAACTGCTTAGTTAATCTGTGCTGATATAGACATTTGTTTGCTTGGTTCACATGCACAAAAGTAGTGTGTGTCCCAAAAGGTCCATTTTTTCAATAGTATTAACTTCATCTAAAAAAAATAATATCTCTACCTACATATTTTGCCATAGCATCTACATTTTAATTGCTGCTTCATAGTTTCTTTAATCATCTCATTCTATTTACGAATAGAAGAAATGTATCTTTCTCAATGCTCTTCATTAATTAGTAAGCTTTTCATTAGATAGCTCTGCTCTTGTTGACTTCCCTGGGAGGAAATCTGAGCTCATATGTCTCCTCCACAGATTGTATGGTATATGTCTTTTTAATGCTTCTTCCCTAGAAATGCCTTTTCTCCCACATCCTTTATCATCTTTATCTTCTTATCATGTTTGTTTCCCATTCTGGTACCTACAATTATGTCTTTTTGAGGAGGGGATGGGAAAGTGAATTTAGAAGTTTCTTTGGTTATTCTAAATACAAAAAAAAAGAAAAGAGAGAGAAGGAACAGCTGGTTTACAAACCTATCATTTTCAATAGCTTAGGCTCAGGAACAGAAAAACATATTCTCCCAAGAAATCATATTAAGAAAATAGTTCCAGGCATTCTGTTGTTTCCAGCTGGGCTTAGTGTGCCTTATAAGAGAACTCATATTTTCTTAGGCAGAACGTCTCCCAAAGACATGTTGGAGAAGGTAAGGCCATAAATCTGTGTCAGGTCCAGACATGCAAGACTTGTGCCTAAAAGTCATCCCAGGTTATTTTTATAAAGGCTTTCATGGTTTGTTTAGGCAGCTTAAAATATTACATAAGAAGAAAATCGCTTAATGTATATCTGGTAAATATGTGATGTATAACCTGTACATAAAAGGCATAGAGTTGAGGACCAGAAATTGCAGCTCAAACATTTGTTAGAGAATTTTGCTTACAGTCATAAAAACAGTATCAAGCACAGTCTCCTGCTATTTGAGCTTATAGTATTCAAGATATCTAGTTACATATCTGTATAACAATGTGTACATACCCTCCATGACACCTTCTGAACAGTTGAACACAAAATATATATGCAGATTTCATGACTTTTCTGTTTATCAAGTAATATACCTTTCTTACTGCACAAGATATTCAGAACAGTTTAGAATTTTCCCCTAACATAATTTTCAATGACATACAAAATGTCTAGATAGATATATATGTATTTCCTTTATTCCTTCAAGCCAATTTGTTTCTATTAGTCTAATTCCAGGTATTTGTTTTCCCATACTTTCACATGTTTAATTTGATACTCCTCTTCTTGATATCTCTCTGATATCTTTTGACTCTCTGTCTCTATAACCTTTTCTCCTCATCATCTTTTAGACCTTACCATCACCCAGTCCCTTAAGACATTAACATTTGCTTTGACCACTGCCAACATCATTTTCTTTCAGTACTGTATCATATCGACATTAAAATTTGGAACCTTTTTCTAAAATTCCTGACATACCTTTATTTCCTTTTTCCCCTTAAAAGCTTTACAAAAAATTGTTCTTCATCATCTTTTTAAATATCACTCCTATTAACAAAACCACTGATTAATTTTAGTCAGAGCCCAGCCTACTCATTACTCTTTCAAAAAATAAAATAATAAAATAAAGTAAAAGCTTGACTACTTCTTTACACATATAAATTAAATGAAAACTTATTAGTACCATAAGCCAGTGTCCTCACTGTAACATTCAGAATTTCCTAAAGGAAATTTAATACAATGTATTTTTGAAGTGCTGAGAAAAATATTCAGTCAACACAACATAGTATTATAAAGTGCTGTCTTTCTTAGATGCCTGAATTAAACTGGCTATATACCTTACAGAGACACAAAGAATAGTTGGGAATAGTTACTTGATATCCAAATCTAGGCTTTGAACCTCTACTATTTAAGATTACCTCAAGGTCAACTATAAATTCTGACTAAAATAAGCTATTGTTCTAATAGTAGAAAGCAGCCACCACAATTTTTACAAAGGTCATAGTAATACTGTGACTCTGAGCCCTGCTACAAACAGGAGCTATGTGGCATGAAATTTTCCATGAGTATCCTAGGAAAGCAAACGCAGCAGTAAACATCATTAGTCAAGCGAGACCTACATGTCATAAGCAATAGGCAAGAGTCCAGGAAGGCCACAAGGTTAAAATGCTTTGTTTGAGTAATTATAGGATTTGAAGGATTAGGCTGAACCAAGAGATTTAAGGACATGGAAGGATTAAAGGGAGAAATAAATTAAATTAAAGAAAATGAAGGTATAGAAGGCAGCGCTAAAAATACAGTAGATTCAGTAAAGTTCTTGTAACAGAAATTGTTAAATAAAATACTTGCAATTGAAGGCAACGTGATTTTGCTGTATTTGTTTGCTGTTCAGTAACTGAATTGTCTGAGACAAAATTTTTTTTAAAAAGGTCTGTATGTTTCTGAGATTAAAGACATAACAAAACAAGCACATTTGAGGTGAAATGTCTCAGCCAACTTATTTGTATCCCAAAATGTAAAGTCAATAGGTACTCTGTAGCTGCTATGAAAGGGAAATCCCAGTATACAAACCATCAGTGAGATCACACCCACCACAGCCTATTTTGAATTCGGAAGATTCCTCCATAAACAGGGAAAATTAATTCCAATCTTTACTCTGAGTTACACTATTTTACAAAATTCACAAAGCTTGTTTATTTTAAAAGCCTACTGCCCTTGTAAGCTACCAGTAGTGAGAATTAACTCACTACATTTGCTCCAAAGAAAATTTAGATCTCTGTTTCTCAATATTTTTGATGAGGAAAATTATTCAAGGGTTAGAATGCCTGGGTTATCCATAGCTCATGAGGTAGGAAGTTGCCAGAAGATAAAATGACTACAAGATAACCATAGGTATATGACACTAGGATAACCATAGGTATATGACACTAATATATCTATTCTGTGGGTCTATGAAACAGACACTCCCAATTGCAAGAGAATAACAATTTCAGCAAAGCTATGAAAAAGAATAAGGCTTGAAAAATAGATACCAGCTTTTATTTGGAGTTACTTCAGCAGGCAGAAGAAAGAATCAGTTACTGAGAAAGAGAACAAAATGAAGCAAGAGGAAAGCGTTATGATGCATCAAGAAACAGGAAAAGGGATTCAAAACACACAGCTGAGACAGAGAAGAACAAATTAACAGAATAAGTATGTTCTAGCTGTATGTTTCTCGCTATGTCACCTTTTCTAAAGACACACCCAGCCTCATCTAAGACAGTATTACTGCGTTTGACTGGACAGTACTGCTCGGCCCAAGGCAAGCCCCTGAAACTCATTCCCCAGCCCCGTTCCTGCTGAGCGGTGCCGGGGGCGCCGGGACCGGGCCGGGCAGGAGCGGGCAGGGACGGTCTGTGGGCACCACCTCCTGGGCAGCGGCGGGAAAGCAGCAAATAACAACCTTTAAAACTAACTTTCCATTCATTTTTACCGGGCACGGTGGGTAACAGCATAATTTTTAATGCAAAGTTGAACGCATAGTTTATTATTATCCCATGGTATTATTAGTCGTGGGTGTGAAACTATTACAATCGTCATGTAGAAGTCCGACTTCAATCAGAAAACAATGTTAGCAGCTCAGGAAGTCAGATCCTACTTTCATCATACATTTTTCTTAAATCTCTTTATTAAGGCCTAGGTGTTTCTCTCAAAATTATCACCTTAAAAGCATATTATACCTTCATGAAATTTAAATAAAACCCTAAAGTGGTGAGTATCGGTTTATGATTTCCATATTAAAATAAAATATTATAGTTACAAATCATAATTTTCAATATAACAGTTTTTTTTAAATTATAATACTTTTTTTTTTTCTTTCTCTCTTAAGTGACTATTTAACTTGGCTTTTTTGTTCAGATAGCAAATTGCTTCAGAAGATTATGGAAATTAAGACATAAGGCCTAATTCACAGATTCTATAATTACATCTGACTTTATTTCTAAAATAGAAACTGGATGCAGTGTATAGAAGTGCTATGTTACAAAGAATTAGAGCATTGCATAATGATTCGTAACTTACTATCCGTTAAGTCGGCCTGAGCTAACCTGTCTCAGACTGCAAGAAGGCAAAAACTTTTCTACATTGGAATAAAGCAGCTCTCTCAGAGGAACTATGCCCTGCTCGGGTATTGCCATCATGTGCCAACCAGAAATGATCCCGAGGTTGAGACCTGCTTTTTCACATTGTGGAAAAATCACGTCACTTTTCTCACAAGCTGCTGTCATTTACAGCCAAGAATTATCAGTTGTTTGCTTTTTAAAAAACTGGCTTTCTATAAACTGAATATTGCAAACAAACCAGCATCTCCTGACAGCCCACACTGACAAATTTTCCCTTCATTGTGCTGACTATTAGGTTTCTATTGAGATTTTTAGTCCTCATCTTCATTTGGAGCTCTTTGAGGTGCAATCATTCTCAAAGTGGGTTTGCTGGAATTTTTTAATTGTAAACCTGCTCACCAGTAGCAGGGATGACTACTGATTTCTCATATGGGTCACTGACCAGACACCAGATGGTAGAAATATTCTGCTCCTACTAATCTGACCCAGAGTTTGCAATTCAGAGGTGAAAAGCTTTATCCCATTACCAACTGCCTGAGCCACCCAGGCTCCAACCCGCAGGCTAAAGATTAAACAGTTAATAGTCTTGAAGTATCTACCACCCCCTCAAATATCCTTTCTACTACACATCCTAGACATTACGGGGTAGACTGAAAAGATACATAAATTTCAGTACACTTTATTGATTTTAAATTCTATCTAAGGAGGAACACAAGCAGAAGCAAGGCTGGTAAAATAACAGCATCACTTGGCATAGTATTTCTTACACAACAGCTGGAAGGAAAAGTTTACTGCACATAAAACATCAGGAAAAATAGAAAATACAGGCTGGTTGTGAGAAACTCTATCTGGAAAAAAGAAAGAGGGCATCATAACACTAACACAAATAAAAGACAGAAAATACAAAGATGCACCTCCTTTCTGCAGGTTGCATTTAAAAAAAAAAAAAAAAAAAACACAACACACACTACCAGTATAACACAGCACAGACTTAACCCCTTAATAGGTTCTGAAAAGTAGAACTAGGTTTTTTCAGTGAACTTATCCATCCTGTCCTTACAATTTTCTTTGTCTTTGAACAGTACTTTGCTTTCTACATATTTGAGCTTTTAATTTTTGTGCATTAAACTTCTTGTTGCAACTAAAATCACCACCAGAATTTCTGTTTTCCACCAGAAATTGCCAGAGGAATTACTGTTGCATTTGTGAAGATGACACCAAATATATAATTTGGAGCTCAAGATAACTGCAAATGAAACAATTTAAAGAATATCCAGATTCAACCCCTGAAATTCTTTAAAAATGCAAATGCGCTTTAATACCAATATAAGGTTTGAAAATATGAGAACACCAGAGGTAGGAGCTAGTAGGCTATCTTGTACATGTAGATATGTTTACATTTCTCTGTGTTGGATCTGCGTATATTTGGATCTATATCCTTTCACTCCTGCAGGAAAACATGATTCAGATTACATATCATGATCTTATAAAATCCTATTACACCATAATTACCTTACCTAGTTAGATTCTTTTACCCTTCTGGAATATTTAACTGTTCAAATCTGTCGAGCAGTACACAAAGAACTCATTTACAAAGGAGCCATCAAAGTAACTGTATAAAATCTGACCTTGAGAGAGGGGAAAGGGTAAGCATAGCTCCTTGGTGCTACCTTAGATGTCTCATTCCTCGCTTTATGTTTCATACAGCCTCAATTATGGCAGGTACAGAAAATCATGCAGTGTATCTAAGTGCTTGGTTGGCTCTATTTATGATAACATGCTTAGTTCATTTACAACTGTGATGTTTCTCGGGACTGAAAATGTCCCATCTTTTGTCCATAAAGCCATCCTATCGCATCACACTCTATATCATAGCAGTAGTAGAAAAAAACAGTTCCAAATTAGATTACATAAATTGGACGCTCTCATAGGTAGTTCTTTTCCTTGAAAACACATAATCAGGGCTTGACAAGAAACTTAAAATAATAAAAATTCCTCAAATACATATATAAATACCTCAAATCCTCTATATTAGGATTGCAGCTAAAACTGTTTGAAGTTTGAATTTATTGCAAATAATTATATAAAAAGCATGAGATCCTGTTTCTTCACTTTCAGTAATAAGGTTCATGTAGCCCTCCTCCCCATTCATACCGGTGTAGCAAATTTGGCTCAAGAGAATTTAAAAAAGCATTTTTAGAATTAGAAAAGTCCCATTTTCTTGATGCAAACTTCAAGCATGTTAAAAGTATCATACCCTCCTAAAAGTGGGGTATACTAGCACTCCTCTATTAGCACTGTGCAGAAGCAGCAACATTAGCTCTTTTTTCTATCAGTCAAACTTACACAAATTAAAAAAGCATAAAAAGGAACATGGGACCGGAGAATAAAGTTTCAAAAAAAAAAAAGAATATTCAATACCTTGCATTTAATAGAAGAATCTCTGACTTCTTTAATTTAGAGAAGACAGCAGCAAAAAGTAAGTTAAAAGAAAGTAGGCTAAACTAAGAGCATTTAGAAAAGGTATGAGGATACTTAGCTAAGAGGGCTGTTTTTCCAGCTCCAGATAGTAATGTAAAACAGCTGAGAGTATGCATATCAAAACGATAATTAAATGAGGATACATAAAAGAAGTGGGAATTCTTAATGGAAATTACTGCACCTGAGCCCTAAGATCGTTAACCTGATAATATTAGCAGATGGATGGTCCATGGTCATTGCTAAGTAGCCAGGGTAAAGCTTGTGTGCTTCTGAAAAGAGAACTGCCCTTGACAGAAATTAAATTACTATTACAAAATTTGACCCCTATGTGGACTTGAAGAAAAACTTTTTTTCAGAAGGCCCAGTAACAAAAACACTATTCTGTTTGGCAACCTTGACTGAACAAACCAGTTGCTCTGCCCTTTAAAAGCTAAACATAAGATCACATCACACAAGAACTTCTGTTACCATCTAGTGTCGGCATACAATTTAGCTGCATTTAGCTGGCAATCTTCTAAAATCCATTTGGTATCCAACTCTGTGCTCCTGACAAACTTCACAAGACAGGTCTGTTTTGGAAAGCCCAAGCACTTTCAAGTGTGTGTCATCTGGTAATTGTCACTTTCTCTAAAACAACATGTCATCTGTTTCCCTTCATAAAATCTTTTGTCAGTACACACGGCCCTAAGAAAATAATTTTCAAACGCCCTTATTGACTATACGTACCTGGATATCCACAGCTGAAGTGCTCATATGAGTAAGAGAACCATATATATATTAAACTGTATGCACACAGGATAGCTTGAGCTGAAACAGCAACATCTGCAAGAATGAAGGCAAAAGTGACATTAGGATGATTGAGCTAAGAAAAGCTATCCTGCAATAGGAGACTAAGGCTGTTAGGCTAGCAAAATGAAATTGTTGTGAGGATTAAATTATTTTCTTATGACAAACAGACATTATAGAAGGTGAGCATTGTTTAAATTTTAGGGTAATATTGGCGCTAGTAGAATAAACAGGACATGAATAAACTTAGACTGGAAATCAGAATGAATTCCTAACTGCCTGGGCATTTTGGGTCAAAAGCAGAATGATCGCAACTCTAGCGACTTTTAAGATCAGTATCGTCATGAAACTTCTGAAATTAAATATTGCCTGACCTAAGGACTTGATTATGTATTTGCAGCTCATTTTTAATACTATCAAATGCCTCTTTGTATAGCAGTTTTGTGTCATAAGCTGGTATTTTATGTGTAACCTTATTTTAAAATCTGATAAGATGAAAAGTCAGTCACAAAAAGTGGTAATGCAGCTTCTGATTAAATCCAGATAGACTTGGAGTTGTTCAGACACTGAGGAAATGCCTTAATAACCAAATTACGATATAAATTGTCATGCCCAGTTAACTCATTGAAGAAAGGATGTAACTTGTCAAAGCCTGCCCTCTCATCCCCCAAACCTGAGACTATGGTAGGCTAGGTAAAAAAAAAATTCAGCCAAGCCAAAACTTATATAATAGGGACAGATGAAGTTTTCATTTTGTTGTGAGGGTTGTTGTGAGGTTGCATGAGATAGTAACACATTGCAGGTCAGAATTGGTGATGGGAAGGAGGAGCAAAGTGAGGGGAAATGTGGAATAAATCTCACTTTGTCCTCCATTTATCACTAAAACAAGGCATTTTTCTCATCAGCTTTAGGTATGTTCTGAGGTGCTACACCAGATCAAAGAGAGAACCTTACTAACACCCACGCCTCAGGAATACTAAAGCTATTCATACTCGGCTACAACGCGGCGCTAGCGTGGATTTCTCAGCCGGTTTGAGCACCACAGGCTCATAACCAGGCTCCGTCATTAGGAGCCTGCAGACGTGGTGGGGAGCGAGGGCTGCGAGGTTCCTGACACAATATAAATATTCAAGGAAAATTAAGACGCCAGCAAGCTTTCTTCACGCTGAGCAGCACCGAGCTGCAACGTAACCCTGCGCTCAGCAGCCCCGGCGGCGGTGACAGCTGGTGAGTGACAGGGACGCAGTGACGCCCGTTGAGCCAGCTTAAGAGGTGGCCTCCCTTTGCCTTTGCCTCTGACCCTTCTCAAGCCGCTGCTCCCGCAGCCTGAGGCCCCGAGACCCGGCAGTGGCCACAGCCCGGGCGGCGGGGAGGCCGGCTGAACCCAGCCTGGGGCCCGAGGAGGCTCCGCTGCGGGCGGGGAGGCGGTGGGGGACGAGGAGCTTTTCCCAACGAGGAGCTGGACCCCGACCCGCGCAGGTGAGACACGGCCAAGCCGGGCGGCTGGCGGCACCGGGGCCCCGGGGCGCCCTCGGCCCGGAGGAGGCGTGAGGTGGGGCAGCTGCAGAGGGCGGGGCGGGGGCAGACCTGCCCTGAGGAGCGACCTGGGCCGCTGGGAGGCGCGAGTGGCGCGGCCGCCAGAGGGCGCCGCCTGCTCGCCGCGGCGCAGCCGGTGGGGCGTGGCGCGGCGCGGCCCAGCATGCAGCGCGGCGCCGTTTGAATGGCGCAGGCTCCGGGCGTAGGGCCCCGGTGGTAGGGTCTGTGTGTGGGGTTCCTGCTTTCCTCTCGGTGTGGCCCGGCCCGGTACCATGAGCAGCGGGTGAGTTGAGCGAACGAGGGGGAAGGGTGAGCGTTTCCTGCGCTGGGGACGAGAAGCTGGCGCTCCGGGCCGGCCGCGGTCCGTAGGAACCGGCGGGCCCTTCGCGGGCCGGGGCGCGTCTCTCCGCCCGCTGAGAAACCGGGAGGGATCTTCGACGAGGCCTTCCGCCTCGCTGCCGGCTGTGGGGGAGCGGAGCGGGGCGGCCGGCGCCGTATGGGCCGCGCTGTTCCTCGCCGGGGCCAGGTGCGGCTCTGGGGCGCCCCGCCCGGTGCGTGGGGCGGGGGCTGCGGGCGGCGGAGCTGCCGCCTTCCCCCTCCCTGCCCGGTGGGGCGCACGGCGGCCCTCGCCGAGCCTCCCCCGCCCGCCACCGCCGAGCCCTCCGGAGCGGGGGACGCTCCCGGGCCCACCGGGCCTCCTGCGGCAGGGCTGCTTTCGGTGCTTGCGGCCGCCCGCCAGCGGGGTCTGGCGGGTTTGCGTTTTTCTAAAACGGTGGCTTCAGCCGCGGCCCAAAGCAGGCGGGAGCAGTGGCGGATCAAACCTTTCCTTCTCTCCTGCCGTTTGGCGCTACCGGCGGGGAGGGTGACACGCTGGGTGCGAGGCCTGCGGAGGATTTTTGTTCCCTGGGTGTGACAGATTCCAGTGGGGGGGGGGGGGGGGGGGGGGGGGGGGGGGGGAGGAGGGAGAATCTTTAGATGCTTGAAGATTTGATCTTGTATTAATTACGTTGTTAAAATAAGTAAAAAAAAAAAAGTGTTAAAATAAACCTTTTGTTAAAATTTTGTTTGTTTGTTTTCTGCTAGAGTAGTTTAGTATGTTGTTGAATATAGATATAAAACATATATAGATATTTTGGGGAATGAGTTCTGGATCGTTAAGGAGAGAGGTTGGGAGGTAGTTTTAGAAACTTTTGTTGCTGTTGTAACGTGCTTTGGGGCAAGGTTAAGCCAGTAAAAGAACAGTTTTCTTCTGTCGCTTCTTGAAACATGAATTTTGTTTTTCCCATTCCCCTGTTTCTTTGTTCCTTCTCTTCGGCTGTAATCAGGGAAGGAAAAAAGGATAGTTTCTTAATGCATATCAGAGGGCAGGTTAATACCTATTTGGCCTTGCTGATTGGAAAGAACTAATTGTTCTAGTCAAAAACTGTCACTTTCTTATTATTAGTGCACATAGTTTAGATGAAAATGTCTCTAGTATTTAATTGAATTGAAGTTACCATTGGTTTGAATTCCTAAGCTTTATAATTAAGAAATTTATTATAATATTTTAGATCTAATATTATTCAAGTATTTTATACTTACATTTTTTAAAAAGTCATGTGTGTTATTACAATTGTGTGTATATGCTCACATTCTCTCTCACACACAATTTTGGGACTTCTCTTTTCAATATATTTCCATTGGAATAATTTAAATATGCCTTTTTAAAACAACTTAACAGCTTTGTATGTTGGTCCCAGGATAAGAGCCTTTAGTATGAACTGAGAAGCCTTTTAAAATGTTATAAACACACCACATAATGCAAAAGAAGTCATGTGGTCCTAAGCTATGTAAAAGGTAGTCACAGACTACATCCAGCCCGGTGAGGATGAGGTAGGTACCCATGCCTCCACCAGGTTTGGAGCTTGAGGGGTTTTCCAATATGTTTTTCTTTGGCTTTGAATTTAAAATCCTTGTTGCAAGTTTTTGAAGCTTTTTTGTGGGGTTGAGCGATGAATAGGTAAAAGCTTACTGTATTTAATTTTGAGTAGTTTCTTAAAGCTTGTTTAAAGTATTAATATGGGAACTTCAGTGTATTGGAACTTCATTTCCTATATAACAACTACCATATAATTTTAATAGTAGAACTTTTCCAACCTTATTATTCTTGGAGTGTTCATAAGTAAAAATCAACAGGTAAAAGCATCTTTTCATAAGTGAAGAATGGCTTTATAAAGGACTAAAACACTGACAAGTAATATTATTTTGTCAAGCTTAACATACCTGTAAATGATACCTTCAGATGCAGAAAACTGGGTATGTGTTTGACTTTTTTTTTTCCTAGAAAATATTTTTTTACAGAATGTGACTAAGATTCAATTATTAGACTCTTGCGCTCCACAAAGAGAGCCAATTCACACCTGGATTCATCCTCAGGAAACTTAACCCAGCTCTGACTTGTGGTCATTTTCAGGGGGTTGTTATGACTACTTATGCCAGTGAGCCACATACAAATTCCATATGTAAGAGTAATAGGAAAATGAGCTTAAATTCAGGAGGAATAAGCTAACTTTAATTAGTTATTCAAATGATATTTGCCCTTACTGCAAATTTAATGTCATTCCTATAATTTTTGTCCACACATGAAACTTTACACTGGAAAAAATGGCCCCACAGGTATAGCGTGTTTAAAAAATTGTCTTGCTGGTATATAAGACACACTTTTTATAGTGTTGCAGAAAAATTTTGCATTAACATACTGCTTAAAAAATTTTTTTAACTCTGCTTTTTAAAGATAATTCAGTATTTAACACCTGGTGAACTGTCAGGGCATAAATTACTAAAAAAGGAGTTTAAAAAAACCCCAACTGTTTCATATTCAAAGGATATGGAAGCCATCTAAAACTGAGAGGCAGATGGATTCTCTGGCATTTGTCAGAGTTAAAATTAAAAGAACGTATGCCAAGCTTACAGAATTGCTTCTACATTATAAGCAATTTATTTTTGTAGAGAGATTACTCCTTTGGAATAACCATTTTGGAAGTTTCTCATGAGCATTTTAAATCTGTTAATAATAAGTGAAATTGGTTGACCATTACCAGTTCCCTGATGTATACCTACTTTGAATGCTTTCAAAGCATGGACTCCCCTCCTTGGGGAGTAAAAATTCATTATCTCTTTTATCTGAGTCTAATATTGTCATCTTTGAACTTGTACTTGTTTTAACATGGAGTGGGGGAAGAATCACAAGAACATCAGTGATGGCCACTGGACATGGAATGCTACAGGAGAAAATAGCTATTAAGAATTTGGGCAAATAGTGGGACAGGAAGAATGTTTTAAAGGGTATGTACCGATAACTTAAAAGATTTAGCTATTTTACATTTGCTTTGCTGTCATGCAAAGTACTCAAGTCTGTGTTCTGTAAGAAATTAATGTTATGTTAATACATGTGTAGATTACCTAATGTGAAGAAAAGTTTGTCCCTCTCTGGGGGCCGTGCCCAGAACAGGGGAGGATGGGAGGGAGTGGCGGAGCTGTTAATACTTGCCTTTGAGAGATATGCACTTGAAAGCTTCTTAGTGCTGACTTTCTTTGCTTGATTCTGGTATGACTTGCAGAGCTGTATTGCATCTGGGAGAGATCAGAGTTAGAAAATAGCAATAGAGCCATCAAGAAAACTTTGCCCAAGTATTGTCTATTGACTGTGGGGACAAGTGAGTTGGTTTATCAGGATATGTGGCTGCTGTTGCTCTAGTCCTGTTTCCTGAAAGCTGAGGAGAGTAAAAGGGAGGGGGGGAAGGGTTGGCATCTGCTATGAGAAGCCACGCATGGGACGGGGGAAATTGGTGGAATGTGAGCCTACAATCTTAATGAAATTGTGTCTCTGTGCTCAGATTTGCAGTCTCTGTTTTTACAGTTGTAAAACAGTTTAGGCGTGTATGTTTGAAGGGCTGAGGGGAGCTGTGGTCTAGTTTATTGTTAGAATTTTGTAGAGCAAGAGAGTTGCATTGGCCTTAATAAAATGGTATAACAGATTGTTCTGGATGAGTACAACTAGCTGTCCAAGGAGGAAACGTACAAAATTCAAGAAGTTAGGGTATAAGTTGTCCGATCTTGTATATATTAGTATCTAATGCCACTTTAAAAATCTTCCATATATATCCCTAAATAATTGGATGGTAGTGTCTAGGTGATATCTGATAGCAGATAGGAAATGAAAGTTGTAAAGGGCTCTGTAAAGTGTCTTTCCTCCTCTGGCTTGAATGCGGCTTTATAGTTGCTGGCCAGCTAGCATTTTATCATGTGGTGTTAAGCCGTTGGAAGCAGGATTCTTAATGTGGACTAAATTTATTATTGCAATATTAGGCTTGGATATCCTAGGTTCTTCTGCTTGGTTTCTGTTGTGTGTCTGTACTACCTCGATTATGATTCCGTATTTAATAACTTCCAGTGTATTTCCTTTTTATGAATTGCACAGTCCAGCATGGAACCCATGTCAAAGTTTGAGTCAACAACATCCTGTGGCAAGTTCAGTTTGATTGTAACTTGCATCTGCCACCCCCTTTTGTAAGTTTTGAGCCTACCTTCAGCTAGTGTCTTTTGCTGCTTCATTCTTATATTGGGCAAGACAGAGAACAATCTCTGTGCAGCTTCTCCAACCCATTCATTTGGTAGGCCTTTGTCTTATTTTTCGTCTCTGCTATAAATAGCCTCTTTTCCAGACTGAAAAGGCCTGATCTTGTCAGATTGCATGGAAGGTATTCTGTGCTTTTTTTTTTAACTTGCCTTTGTCTGAACTTTTTTTTACTTGTAGTTTTCTTTTGAGTTTTTAAGTTGTGGGGGTTTTGTTTGGTTTTTTTGAAGGAAAGAGTGCTAAACCTGCACAAAGTATTTGAAATATGGGCACAAATGAGTTCTATAGACTGTCACAACGTTGTTTTGCTTATTTTTCACTGTTTACTGAGCAATCCCAATGATCTTAAGTAAACAGATGTTGTGGGTGGCAACTATTAGCTCTGAGCCTGTGATTCTATATGGAAACCCCCTGCAGACACACAGGCTTTGTTTTGCATTAATCCATAATTATTGCTTCTGCCTATTGTACATCAGTCTTTATCTAATTCTTCTATTAGCCAACAGCTTCAGTGTCCATTATAACTTTGTATTGTCAACTGCTTAGCTCCTTTGTGAGGTAATTTACGAATATATCAAACAGAATAAACTAATGCACCATCTGCGGAGGCCCTGTGGATTCCCTTCAGTGTAGGGACTGCTTCAACAGTTTATTGCTGTTTCTTAGCTATTTCTCCATGCAAAAACTTTCCCTCTTATTAATGGGTTGTTTAGTTACCTTGAGATTTGAGTGAGGGACATCTGGAAGCTTTTTGAATCTCCAGTAGACTTTTGTTTAGCTGTCAAAGAATTATATTGATTTTGCAGAGCGGGACTTGCTTTCATAAGCGACAGGTTGAATCTTTCCCAATGTATTATTCATTTGTGTCCACTAATTTTATTCTTGATTATATTGTTTACTAATTTGCACAACAGAGATGTCAGTCTGGATCTTCCTTGAGGCTATCTTTAAATACTGACTGTATTTTCCACATGTGATTTCTTCAGGTGCTTTGTCAGCTCTAAGGGAGAGGTTCTGCACCTTGGTTAAGGTCAATGGCTTATGTCATTGCTGCTTATATGTTCACTGCTGCTTCTGTTAAACTGTGGAAACCTCTCTCAACTGCAGGACTGTGACCATAGATGTAAGACTTTTTCTTAACTTCATCAGATATTCCTTTATATCTGACCATCTGTTGGCCTGTTGGGTTTCTGATCCCAGTCTTTAAAAAAAGAATTAATAGTTTTGTTGGTTTTTTTCTTTATGAACTGGGAGGATAGGGGGTGTTATGTTCTTATATCAATTTTGACAACGTGTATGATTTTCTTCATTTTTCTCTTGTACACGTTTAATTTTTTGTAGGGAAATTATTTCCTACCAGGATAATCTCTCTCCAGTTAAGCTATTTTGACATCCCAATATTGAGCACTGATGTGCTAATTGAGTTTCCTTGGTAAGATGTTTTTCTAGTCTTCTGTTATTTTTCACTTCTATTAAGTAAAAAGCATTCTAGTTTAACGGTGCTGTGCGTATGGTAGACATCAGATTCTTGCTTATTGCTAGCATGAAAGAGTGTAGATTGGTATCATTTATTAAACAAACAAGTAAGGAGAGGTCACTCTTCTGCAGGAAGAGCTGTCAATGTCAGTATGTTGCAGAAGTAGTCACAAAAATTATTCTTCAAGAACAGAGATTATGGATTTTTTTTTTTTTGCATCTGATGGGATGATTCTGTGGGGTGTACCTCTGGTGGTTGCAGGTTGGTCTGCCTGTACCTCTGGAACTTATTGCTTTCCCCTCAGCAAATACTCAAATGGGGGACGCAAAAAAAAGAAAAACAACCAAGGTTTTTCCAAACTGTCCTGGCTTTCTACTGTTGTCATTACCCTGAATTTAAGGCTGGATTTGTTTGGATTTTAGGATTGTTGGGTCAGACTTTTCAAAAGCTGAGTTGTTTGCCTTTGTGTTGTGCTTCAAATTTTAATGCACAGTTATTTTGAGTTCAAATTGCAGTTTTAACCACTCTGATAAGCAGAGAAGTAGTTTGTTGTTTTTGTGATTTTTGTCTAAACTTCAGGGAAAAGGTACTTTAATATTAATTTATAAGCCTAGTGTCTGGAAATGTGAAGAGCTCACATTCTGTTGCCATCCCATATTATGGAGAGAAAGAGTTAGGTTAATGAACCAGTCTTCAGCCAGCCTTGTATCAGGACAAGTCTGGACCACCAGCTGTTAAAGGCCTTGCCCTAAATGATGCTGCTACTTGCAATGCTTGCTGAAATTGTTATCTGAGGGCTTCATGTTCCTCTCTTTCAGGGTAAGGGTTTCTGTCAGTAAATCTTCCTTTTTTTGAGAGAGAGGTCTCAAATGAGATTCACCAGTACTGATCCTGTTCTAAAGAAAACAAGCATTTGAGTAATTGCTCTTTTTTTGCTTCCACTTCTACAATTTGGAATACAATATGCATTATGTGAAGAATACACCTTCTATTTAGTTTTGAGCCTACTTGTTTTATTTGATGGTCTTTAGATACTTCCATTGAAAAATCTTCTGTGGCTAGTAAGTTGTTTCCCGTCCATCTTTTTCAGTGCTCAGTGTCTTACTGTTTTAAATATTGAATTTCTTAAAGTAAGAAAAATCTGCTACATAGAGGAAAAGGGGTGGACTATTGCTGCTAAAGGTGGAGGGAAGAGATCTGGGCAGTCTTGTTGGGACTAGAGTTTTGCCATTTAGGAGAGAAACAATAAAATTAGAGCAAATGGTTGGTTTTTGACAGTAAGGTAGGAAGTCCTGCTAAAACATTTTGGGAATAGTGCTCCACGATAATTTAGTTTGAGAATTCCAGTCTCAAGCGATGGATCTTCTGAATCACTTACACAAAACCACATGTACAACTCTCCCAATATTGGTTTTGATTCTTGTAGAAATATTTGCATACTTCAAGAAAAAGTACTTTAGACATTTTCTTACTGGTTAAATGTGGAATAAAGATTTCTCTTAATATGAAAACCAGCCAAAATTATATGCTGAGAGAAATGGGCAGGAGGTGGATTTGCCAATAAATTTAGAGGTGATCTTTCATTTACATTTCTTTGGCTTTGCTATTTTGATGAAGTTTGCTGCCTTCCTGAAAAATGGGGATTATTCTTATTTAGTAGCCTTTCCTCACTTGGAAACAGCTGAGACCAATTATTTTTCTCTATGTGGCAGATGAAATTGATAGTATAAGATGTGGAAGAAAGTCTCAAATTGTCTCTTTCTCGTTTGCATGGCACCCCTCAGTGCAGGTGTACTGATCTAGTCTGAAAACAAGATCTCTGCCTCTGTTTCTTTGGAGGGCAACTTGGAGAGCTTTTTCCTTTTTTTTTTTTTTTTTGAAAGCTAAATGGGAATTTTGAAGTGCTCATCAGGTCTCCGGTTAATGTTTGCTAAATGATGTGCTCTTAGATTATTTATAAGATGGAACACCTTGCAAACAGTTGAACTGTTTTAACTAGTTTTGCCAGCTGCATATGAAGAAAGTTGACTGAATGGTTTAGAAAATATAACTAAATATCTTTCCCTTGAAAACAGGGATTTGAGAGATTATGGCATCTGAAGCCCACAATGTTAGAAAACAGAAAGTATTGCATATTGAAGGTTGTCCTATTGATCTCCCCAGAAAAAGAATCTCTTCTTCCACTAAAAAGATCATGAAGGAGGTAAGTTGTTTGGGTCTTTTTCTGATTAAACTGAAGTAAACATTCAAACAAGTTCATAGTTCTGCGCAATCTAAAACTAGAAGCACAGCACTATTGGGCATTTTGTGCTTAGATGAAATTTAAGTGAAGTTTAGGTTATGGAAGCCATGTATTATAATGGGCACTGTCAGTGACTGTACAGATACAAGTATCGTATCATCCACATGAGCAGTAGGTACTGATATGATTTTACTCATGCCTGCTTTTCTGTGGCCTTGCAAGAAACTGTTTCAGTAGAGGAATTGTATCATCAAAAAATTCTCTCTTTTGCCAAGAGAGCTGCTTGGCAAAATGAGAGGTGGGGTAGGTGAAATACCTGTATTGAAATGGACCTGTTGTGTTGTTACTGTACAGCTTGATTTACCACACTGTCTAGTAATGTGTATTTTCACTGGATACTTGCTAGTCAGAAACATTTTCTCATAACCTCTTACCCATGTTCCTGGCTGAAAAGTAAGACAGGTAGTGGAGTACAGAGTAAGTACTAAGATCACTTCGGACAGTGGTAAAGATGCCAGTACCCTCTATGTCCATTTCTTTATTGAAATGATATATTAAAACTCCCATGTTTTTATTACTCAGCATAACCCAAAAAAATCATAGCATTGTCTTGCTGATGTACACGACATAAATGTTAACAGTAGCATAATTTTTCAAGCTGGAATATCTGCAGTATATAAGCGTAGTACCTGTTTATATGAAAATACATACATCTAATTTCAGTGTCTTAATGCTTTTTTATTTTTAATAATTTTTTACTCATGCAAAAAAAAGACCAGAATGTCAAAATTCAATTTATCTTCATTAGATGAAGCTTTAAAATATTGGAGATTACTGTATTTTAAAAAAGCCATTAGAAATTAGTTTTCAAATTTTGTTGCTTAATTTTCAAAGGTTTTGCTAATCTGTGTGGCACAACCTTGAATGAATTTTGTTATTCCTCTGGGATATCACTGTTTTATGCAGGCTGATGTCAGAGTGCTAATCTGTTTCATGTGACTACTGTTGTCTATAGCAGTCTTAAATTTTTTGTTGTGCTTTGGTGGGGAAATGTTCTGCTGTCATCCTCCTTGATACTAGCATCTGCTATATCATGAACCTCTAAATGTATGTGTGAGACAAGTATTGCAATTTTCCTATCAGATTCCAGTACACTTTTTATATTAGTCACAAGTTTTAGTTTGCATTAACTAAAGAATCTGTCTGATGTCACAATCCCATCTCTTGCCATAGAAACCCCAAAACCCCAAGGCTACAGCTGACTTTGGTGCTCCAGGGACAGCTGGGGCAGACCTAGTCCATCTATAGGTCACTGTGAAATACTTGAAGATTATAGGAAGGTTAACATAGCTGTGCTTTAGTTGAAGAAAGGAAGAGCGAGTAGAAAGTAGGGAATCTCTGGTAAATTTAGGCCGTGGTGAAGCAGGACTTATTCTTGACAAACTGTAGGAGTGTTTGAGGCTTTTTAGTAATAAAGCTTTTTTTATTCTCTATTCCCTTTCTTGCAGGGTAAGAAATCTCCAAAACAGCTGGCTTCATACACAAACAGGTAGGAGAGCTGTGCTGTGTAGAGTCTGTAGAGTAGGGAGGCAGGGAAGAAGCAGCAATTAAAATTTATTACAACACTCAAGCAGACACAACTGTAAATGAGTCTTAGTTTTACTGACAATACTTGGTACTTATGTCTACTTCCATAATAATGAGTCTCTGCATTAATAAAAGCAGGAGAAAAATATTGGTGGTAGCTCTTTCTTCTGATAACCCAAATGTCATGAAGATATATCTTGGGGATAAAATGTTGTAAATAGCCTACAAGTTGACTGCTGAATTCATAATGATATATTTTAACTTAATAATACAAAGTATTGCTTAAGTTTACAGTAACCTTCACTAAAATACTGTTTTATTATTGCAGAATAACAGTTGGAAAAACGGTGACCAGTCCCCTCTCTCTCTTCAAAGTAGTATATTGTAAAAGAAAAGTTCATTGTTACAGTCCAAAGCCTTGTTACAGAAAGAAACAGCTCCCTAAATCTAGGGGCTGTGACATGGCAAATAAAGAAAATGAACTGGCTTGTGCAGGAAATCTGCCAGCAAAACTGCACATCGACAGTAGTACATACTTGCTGAATTCTAGTGACTCTCGCTCATCTCAAACAGAAGACCCCTCATCCAAATTTAGTGGATTTTTTTCAGAGGTAAGTAGAGTTTAATTTTTAATTAAAAAAAAAAAAACTGTTCCTGGTAGCTTCTTTTTGTGATTAGCTGTGAAAGTTTTCAAAGATGTTAATTTTCTTAACATATAGGTTGGGTCAGTTCTTGTAATTGAGTCTTTATCTGTCAGTTCACAGTGACACAGTTGCCAAGAACAATAGTCCTGCCCTTTCCCCCCATGTTTCTGTCAGCACAGAAACTCAGATCCATGAGGCTATTCTGGCAAGATGTGTGGCCATGTGCATGTTTATTGGAAGTGTGAGTGTTAGTACAGATGGGAATAACCTGGTGAGATAGGACCATTTTCAATAGCAGTATCAGCTTAGTGTGTATGAAATTAACAAGAAACAGTCTTACACAAGCACTTAAGATTACTCAATGAAACCCAGTGGATGCTTGCAGGAATTATGAAACTGGCTATAAGGTCAGATATTTAAATGAAGTAACTTTTGTGACGGTGAAGGCCACTTAAGTCTCTTTAATGTTGAAGTTTCCATTTTTGTCAAAATGTTTGTTAGCCATTGAGGCTTGTGGGTGCTTGAAGTGAGACATGGCAGGAAGATAAGATCAAAGACTATCACCATGCTATACTTTCGTGGCACTTTTAAGAGTGGGCTGCCCTGAAGACAGAGCTCTGGGAGTCCAATGGGCTGGAGGTACAAGTCTGTGGCACTCTTACAGTCCCTTGAATTTGATGGTTTTGAGGAAGGAGCAGCAGAATAAAGAGGTTGCAGAAAGGAAGGTTAAAAAAAAAAAAACGAAGACTAGGGACGATTCATCCTTTGGAAACTAAAGGCTGGATCACGGGTCACAGATGTCTGACTTGTTTGAGAGATGTGGGTGGCTCTGCAGTGTTAATTCCAATCCGAAATTTTAATAAAATACCTAAACTTTATTCCAAGGTTTTTCAGAAATCAACCATTTCTGTCAAAATTCAAAGTAATATGTGTATTTACTTATATCTAATTTAAATATATCTATTTTCTTACTCTGCACTGGTGAGGCCACAGCTGGAATAGAGTGCCCAGTTCTGGGCTCCCCAGTTCAAGAGAGACAGGAAACTACTGGAGAGAGTCGAATGTAGGGCAATTAAGATGTTTAAGGGATTGGAGCACCTCCCTTATGAGGAAAGACTCAAAGATCTGGGGCTCTTTAACCTGGAGAAGAGAAGGCTGAGGAGACACCTTACCTACATTTACAAGTATCTAAAGGGTGGGCTGAAGGATGATGGAGCTGTATTCTTTTCAGTGGTTTCTAGCAATAGGATGAGGGGCAACGGGCATTAGCTGGAACATAGGAAGTTTCATTCAAATACAAGGAAAATCTTCTTTACGGTGAGGGTGACAGCCCTGGAACAGGCTGCCCAGGGAGGTTGTGGAGTCCCCTTCTCGAGATTTTCAAGACCCTCCCGGATGCAGTCCTAGGCAATCCTGCTTTAGCAGATCTCTAGATGTCCCTCCAACTCTGACAATTCCGTGATCCATAAATTGTTAAAGTTCTTGAAAATTAGTAAGTTTCTAAGTAAAAAGTTCTCAAAGTTAGTGAGAATTATAGGTTGGTGCTTATGACTGCTTGGTTCAATTATTACATACCTCTTTTTAATTGTCTATGGACTTTATTCTTGTAGCTTTTGGGTAAAGTATTCTTAGTCTGTTTGTGCCCCCTTCAAAGGGAAATTCGTATTTTTAAGGCTATTGTTAGCTAAATTTCTAAAACAAACTTATCTGCATACACGTAGGAAAGCATATTTTCATATACTAAATTACTATATTAGAGCAATCTATTGTGTTGTTGCTGTCTGCTTAACTCTATGTTTTTGAAAATACACAGATTTCTCAGGACCATGAAACTATGAATCAAGTTCTTTTCAGCAGGAATCTAAGGCTGAATGTAGCTTTAACCTTTTGGAGAAGGAGAAGTATAAATGAACTGGTAGCCTACTTACTGAGGTAAACTAAATATCTCGTTATATTCTTAAGTGGTAGCAATCCCAAATATGCTGCAATATTTTTAGGGGTTCCTTAAAAGTTGTAATTTTGTTATTCTTTAAATCATAGTGGAAGCATGTACTTCAACCTATCCTCTACTAGTAACACTTCTGATTTTATTCTTAATATTTCTAGGATACAGGATCTTGGAGTGCTAGTAGATTGCCTTCCTGTGCTAACAAACAGGTACAGACAAAAACAAGTGGGGGATAGGAATCTGCTATAGCCATACTGAAGTTCAAGCACTTCTGAAATGTCTTGTTTTTTAAGTTTACAGGAAGAAAACCCTTATGTTTCAGCTGGCTGCTGTGTAGATCTTTTCCCTTTAGTGAAATCACTGCTTAACAGCAAATATGAAGAGTAAGTATCAGTTTTGGATGTTTAAGACACTATTACTCCCTGGCTGTGCAGTGCCTTAGAAACTAATGTTGACTCTGACTCTTGTTCCCTCTGACTCTTCTCCCGATCCTGCCTTTCTCAGGGAACACCTACCCAAAAGGGGAGCTCTCCTATAAACTCTGCTCCTTTAACAAACCAGTGGTGCAGAATTTTAAGGACTGGGCGATTGGGGCGGGGAGCTGGTTTTACCCTCATGCAGATTTATCCTAAAGAGTAAAACAGACTAGCACTGAGGCTTTAGTATGCTTTATAACATGAAAACAAGGAAAAGTTTTTTTCAGGCAAAATACCTGAAAAATTTCTACTTTTTCAACAACAGCTTCAGTTTGCTGCTTTGAAAATGAAAGCATACACAGGTATTTAAACTTGCCGATATGTCCAGTTTTTTTTCTTCTAGGATAGAAAATGTGTTACCAGTTGCTTACCAGTTTGCTTACTGCTTTACCTGTCCTGTAGATATTGGAGGGGGGGAAGAAAAAAGTAATGTGTAAAATATGTTGTTACAGATATGTGATAGTTGGTTTAAACTGGCTTCAAGCTGTCATTAAAACATGGTGGTCAGAATTATCTGCACATACAGAAAAGGCAGAGGATGGGTGAGTATAGAATTGGGAAATACTTATTCCATCTCAAAATCTGTTTTAACTTTGATCAGTAGGAGCATACTTTATCTAAAAGAGAAAAAATACATTAATTGAAAGCAAAAGTTTAACAGTACTTAAAAGAAGTTCTTCTGTTCTTAAGCCACAGGTCTTTGGAAACTTACTTTAAAGATTGTCGTGTTGTGTTCATGTTTTTGTTTTGGTTTTTTTCCCCTGGAGTTTTAATGTAGAATATAGTCATATCAGGGGTTATACAAATGCTTTAGAAGTTGGATCAAAATTTTTCTGATATTGTGGCAATATCTATCATATGTGATTAATACTGCATACAGAATTAGTTTATATTTCAGTCAAAGTCTACTGAAATGTAGTATATATGTTTATAAAGTGTTCATTCTTTTTCAGAAATACTCATATTTTAAAAAAACAATTAAGTGGATTATGGGAACAGATGAATCATCTTACTCTGGTTCCAGGATATACTGGTAATATAGCTAAGGTAATCCAGTTCCAGATGTTTAGTAACAACCAAAGTTGTATCGCTCACAGTATTCTTCTCATTGATGTTATTTGTGCTATGCTGTTGGTGGTTAGAAACATCTTTACTTTATTTCCACTAATGCTCAAGTATGTTGCACAATTTTTACAGCCATCTGAGTGTATTCCCTATGTTCATTTTAAACTATGGTTTAGAATGCTAACAATGAATTTTTTTAATCCCTTTTTCTTTCTTTACAGAGAAAGCATCTCCTTAATAATAAAATAGCTGATAGTAATAAGCCTTAAAACTGATGTAAGAAAGGGCCCAGATAAGCAGGTAGACTGTGAAAGGACAGCTGTTTTCTCAGAAATCTGCAGTTCCCATAGCTATACGGCTATGGAGACATCTTAGCCCAC